>WAAD01004816.1:160489-241919 GCA_013389945.1 Fregata magnificens
AGCCTAGGGAGAAAAGAGAAGCTTTCATAAAGTCTAAGTAGCACAGCCTGAAACACTCAGGACATAAGACAACTTGAAAAAGTGGTTAAAAATAAACAGGAGGAAAAAGCAATATAGTTACCATTTTATAGATAGGGAAAAATCCAGTGTTTTTTTGGGGGGGAGGTCCCAGTAAATTAACATTAAAATCTAGTTTCAAGTGTGGATTGAAGTGGAAAGATAGAAATATTAACCAAACTTTAAATACAGGCATAAAGGTTAATATCTTTAGCAAAACTGGTTGTTGGGTGGATTTATTGATTTCNGGAGGGGTTTGAAGAGCTTTCTTTTCCCCTCTGGCTTCTATAATAAGAGCTAAGAGTACACATGAAGGTTTTGTACTTATGTTGTGATTAGCTCCATATACACAGAATACCCTGAAAATACCACTGCTGTGGGACATAAAGGACAGAAACCAGAGCAGTAGAGAAGGTTTTAACCAGATATTCTAGAGTAAATACCTTCAGAGAAGTATGCCTGTATGAATTTTTGTAAGAGAATCAATATGACTGTCCATATTTTGGTACAAACTATTTGGTTTGCTGTGCTACTGTAGCTGTTACTTTTCCTGATGTATGAGGATGTGCTGCCTCTGGCTGAATGCAACTGGATTTATTCACTGAATTTAACAGTCCTAGTTTTTTACATGTACAACCCTAGAGGATGAATTCTTTAGTCTATTTCAGTAATATTCAAAGTATGAATAATTTTGCATAAGAAATGCAAGTTTTGCTGTACTTGCTAAAGTACCTTAATTCCACCTGTGAGATGCTCTCTCTCTGGGATGCGGCATAATTGTCACAGAGTGACCATTCCTAAGCTAGAAAGTTACCTAGTAGTGTAACCACACTAATATGGCGCTGCCGCTGTGAATATTTATTTGGACTGCACTGGTGTTTGCTACATGTTACTTAGTAGAGTGACTTAAATCAGTTTGTTTCATGGAAAGTCATGAGGCTATTCCTTGGACAGAGTGAATTGAAGTGGGAAGTTCCATCTCCACTTGTGGCCACAGTGGAAAGATGAGTCTTCTGGCCAAAGTTAGGTCAGAAGAATCTGGAAATGGAGGCACAGCAGGGACCTGAAGAGATGTCCTACTGTAGCTCATACCCTTGTACTGCTGGGAACTTGATTACACATCCCATCAGTAATGTGGTAATTACATACAGTTGCACGCATAGTTATACAGCTGTACCTAAATGGTACTGAGACTGCTGTTCTCACTGGTAGTGTTTCAAAGCAATATTGCATGAGGATGAATGACTATCCAAGGTAATGAGGAGAAATGAAGCTGTAACTGCTAGTAATTCCAAGGGGAAAATGCACATTTAAGTTTGTTCTAACAGCTTGTTTTGGGTTTTTTCCCCTAACAGAGACAAGGAACCGGAGCTACAAATGGAAAAGACAAGACATCTGGTGAGAATGGTAAGGGTAGACTGTATTTCTTGATGGAGAATATTGAGTCAAATTGAGCCAAAATATTTTTTACTGTAATGATAGATGTCAGGTAGCAATGGCCTTGGTTTCCTATCTTACCTTTTGAATGTGTTTTAAACACTGGAAGGACTTCAGTGGGATTGTTTTCTTTATATTTGTGTGTCCAAATCATCTATGGAAGTAGAGACCTGATTCTGAGCTCGTACTCTAGTAAACCAAAGGACTCTGTAGAAGTCACTGCAAATACCTAACACTGTCTTGTTCTAGCCTCATTTGTATGTGTGAAAAGGACACCAAGACACTAAGTTAAGTGTTATAAGCAGCTGCTATGTGAATGGGGAAGGTAAACAAAAGTAAACTAATTACAAAGGACTTGCTCATAAACATAGCTTCTGTGGTCTGATTCATCCCACCTAGCTTTAGGCCCATAACTAAGATAACAAAGTTAGAAGCCACTTGCATAGAGCTCATTTGAGTGTTGCTAGAGATAGGCTATGGATGGAGCAGCTCATGTGGAAGGACCATATGGCAAATAGGCTCCTAACTTCAGCACTCTATGTGAGCGAATCTGGACTCATGCTCCACTGCTCTAAGGGGTGAGTCATTGTTTTTTTTGGACTTTAACAAATGGGCTGGCAGGAACCAATTTCTGCCCCTTAAGTGGCATAAACAATTCTAAATGGAAAATGTTGATTTTTTTTTTCCCTCTGGAGAAAGTCAGCCTGAATTTTCAGTGAAAACAGCAATTGTGTTTTAGCTGAAATCTCATTTTATTTCCTATAGGAGGCAGAAATGATTTACACACAAATGGTCACTTGATTAAAATGCAGTTACCATCAGAAACATTTTTTCAAAGGAAAACATTTTGAGCAGCTTTATATATACCCAGCTGAATGAGGCAGCATCAGTTTGTAGACATTCATGAACAGGGTGAGGATTGAACTATATAAATATGCTGTTTGCTTCTGTTTGATTATCCAGTTCTAATGAAAAAAATGTTCTGGTAGTCTATCCCATCTGCTGAAAAGCAGGAAGAATGTAAGTCTCTTCTCTGAAAAGCCAAGGGTTTTCCAAAGTGGGATATTTGGGCAATTATTTTGGATATGCATTTTGGCCTTTACATGTTGGTCTGAACAGAATTTTTGGGTCCTTTGAAGCAACATGTCCTAAAATATTAAAAGACTTCTTTATGCTTAGTTTTCCTATTAGAGAGAGGTGACTTTCCCAAAAGGGCTGTTTGCATAATGTTGCAGTAAATGAAATCTGTAGATGATGTTCCCAATATGATAAAACACAAATTTGAGTGGGAAAAAAGAAATAAATATTTTGGCTTGCTATAGTCTCTTGAATTAGTGGGAACAAATGCACCCTGATGGCAAAGCCATTTGCATTCTTAAGTTAACAGGAAAGGAAAGCAAGCAAAATTATGTCAGCCATTCGGGCAGTAGGGGAAGCATGTTTTTCTCTTTACTGTTTGAGCACATTATGAACTGAGCTCATTTGCCTTGAATTTCTTCCCAAATAAAATTGTCCTGTTGTCAAGTTTAGCTTAGATTTACTGATCCCGCAGCCTTTTTAAAAGCAAATTCTTTTTTCTCAAAGGCAATTTTGAGTGAGAAAGGGCTGCATCGTTAATTCACAAATATATATGATTCTAGTTGTAGCATAGTTTTAGGTATAATATAAGCAGGCGGGTGCACAGTTAATCTTAGACAAATAGATACCAATTATTTTTTGTAATGAAATTATAACAAACCTGTCACCTATGTAAAATAGAGGAGCAGCAGGGGGTATGGAATAGTCCTCTGATCTCCCCAGTCCACGTGCTTGCATGAAAATAAAGCCGAATCAGAACTTTGAACCTGAGATTGAATTCTAAATCAAAGAAGCTCTGTGTAGTTAGAACTCAAGCAGAAGTGATTTATTGCTCTGAAAATTGGGGTGTGCTGTAAACTTACATACACAACATAAATCCTCTGTTAATATGGTTTTTTTGGCCATAAGTCTGCAATATGTCCATGTCTTGAGTTTTCATTGTGGCTGTTATCAGCCTCTTCAGATGTTTGTTTCCCTGTCAAAAGGAAGCTTTCCCTCTTGTTGAAAAGGGGGGAGAGGGAGGGGGGAGAAACCAAAACCCCTTTCATCTTCATGTTAAAGAAAACCCAGTCATGCTATGAAAATGTTTGCAAAGGCAAACTAGTCTGCTCACTGTCCTTGCTCCTGATTACAAGATCAGGAAAAGCTGCTGAAAACTAGCCCTAACAACAAATAAAGATGCTCAGCTGTTTTCAGGGTTTTTGATTTGCACAGTGGAGACACTGCTATGGGTCAAGTTTTGTTTGTACATTATTTGTAGAAACATGAATTTTGGGCCTGTCTCTAGGCTGGCTCAAAACTGGAGAACATAAAACTAATGACCATGGCAATCAGCATTCTCCCTTTTTGAAGACATGTATGGCGTTGCTGTCACTGTAAAGCATTCAGGGAAATTCAGTCTCTGAAGATTCCTTTTATAGTAGTGATAGTTTTGGTAGACACTTATGAATGCATGTTCTTGTTTGAACTTTGTTAGATAGCAACACTATATCCTTAGTTGTATTTAGTTCCTACCACCACAGCAGTGGTCTCTCTTAGCTAGCCTCCATTCCACTGGAGGATTTTTATCACACAAAATGCAGGCTCAGTCCCAGTGTCTACTGAACTGGCACTGCCTCGTTCTAGCAGCCTTGCTTGTTGGCTCAGGGCGATGTGCAATGGAAAAGACTGAGCTTCAGAAAAGCCAGTAGTGTGGACCAGGGAAGTCTATGTAATTTCATTCTGTTGTCAGAGTGGGAAGAACAAAAATATTATTGGGAGTAAATTACATAAACTAGTTTTCCTGGGTGAAAACTGGTCAAAGGACTATTTTTAAAGAAACACCACCCTAATAATTAGCAGTAATACTATGCATACAGAAGCACCTGTGTAAAAACTTGTTGGACATAGGAGCCATACAACTGTGGCTGCCATAACCTCATTGGGTATTGAAGGACCTCAGACTCCCTGAAAGCTAAGACATATTTGTGTATGCCATTACGAACTTAACTTGTAAACTCTATTATATAATGCTGTTCTCTGTGGTAGAAAATCCAAAGGGAAGACAGCAGTACTATCCCCATGCACCCCCTGCTATATGAATCTGACTTGGTCTAATAGAGTCAGTGTGGGATAAGAAGCCATAATTTCCTTTTTGCTCACCTGATTTGATTAATCTGGCCTATCATGTTTGCAAATGCATCCTAAATGAAAACAGTATGTTCCTACCTGTACTGGGTTTGCACGGCAAGGTTTGGGGAGGGGGGGGCGGCTACAGAGGTGGCTTCTCTGCAAAGCTGGTAGAAACTTCCCTGGTGTCTGATAGAGCCAATGCCAGCCAGCTCCAAGATGGACCCGCTGCTGGCCAAGGCTGAGCCCATCAGTGATGGTGGTAGTGCCTCTAGGATAATGTATTTAAGAAGGGGAAAAGTTGCTGCCTGACAGCAATTGCAGCTGGAGAGAGGAGTGAGAATGAGAGGAACAGCCCTGCAGACACCAAGGTCAGTGAAGAAGGAGGGGGAGGAGGTGCTCCAGGCACTGGAGCAGAGATTCCCCTGCAGCCTGTGGTAAAGACCATGGTGAGGCAGGCTGTCCCCCTGCAGCCCATGGAGGCCCAAGGTGGAGCAGATATCCACCTGCAGCCTGTGGAGGATACCATACTGGAGCAGGTGGACCAAAAGGAGCCTGTGACCCTGTGGGAAGCCCGTGCTGGAGCAGGCTCCTGGCAGGACCCGTGGAGAGAGGAGCCCACGCTGGAGCAGGTTTGCTGGCAGGACTTGTGACCCCGTGGGGGACCCATGCTGGAGCAGTCTGTTCTGAAGGACTGCAGCCTGTGGAAGGGACCCACGCTGGAGCAGTTCATGAAGAATGGCAGCCTGTGGGAAGGACTCATGTTGGAGAAGTTCATGGAGGACTGTGTCCCATGGGAGGGATCCCATGCTGGAGCAGGGGAAGAGTGTGAGGAGTCCTTCCCCTGAGGAGGAGGGATTGGCAGAGACAGTGTGATGAACTGACTGCACCCCCCATTCCCTGTCCCCCTGCGCTGCTGGAGGGGAGGAGGTAGAGAAAACTTGGAGTAAAGTTAAGCCCAGGAAGAAGGGAGGGGTGGAGGGAAGGTGTTTTAAGGTTTAGTTTTTATTTTCTAATTACCCCACTCTGATTTGATTGGTAATAAATTAAACTAATTTCCCCAAGTCAAGCCTGTTTTGCCCATGATGGTAACTGCTGAGTGATCTCTCCCTGTCCTTATCTTGACTCATGACCCTTTCAATATATTTTTCTCTCCCGCTGTCCAGCTGAGGAGGGGAGTGATAGAGCAGCTTTGGTGGGCACCTGGAGTCCAGCCAGGGTCAACCCCCCACACTACTATGTTACTACCTTGGCAATGTCACAAAGTTCCTTTGTAGGTTAACACTTGTAATTTCTCATTTTGTTTCACGTTACCTTGTGGGGGTGTTTTTGCTATGTAATTTGCAAGCTGGTATCATACAATCTACTCTTTACAGCCTAGCACAACTGGCAGGGAAATGATTGAATCAGAATCCCTTATTTCTGTCTTCAAATTTAGAATCACTCTTTTTCCTATTAATGGATCTCACCCTTTCTTCTGAAAATACGTAAGGCATGTGATTATTGATTGATATTTGTTAATCATTTTCTTGGAATATCAGATTTATCATTCAGCAACATGGATATTTCTAATAACAAAATACGTGTTTTCATGTGAATTCTATAACTCCCTGGGTCTCAGTGAAATGAAAATGCATAGGTTTTGCATGAATTTGTCTACATGAATTTAGGCCTACACATCCATGGCATGATGGTCAGTTGTACTGAAAGTGAAGCCCTTTTTATTTTCTACTAATTCTCAAGCATTTGTCTTGTCAGTGTATGCTCTCTGCTTTGGGGTGCTCAGAAAACTATAAATGAATAAATGCTCTGCATTTCTTCGTCTCCATATAGTACACCATGGGCTGCCTCTATATAAGGATAAAGAAACAGTAGAGTTAATAAAGTAAATTCTTATCTTTTATACCTGAAATGGAGCCATCTAAATTCACTTAAATCTGAATGCTTCTAGAAAACATTAACAGTAATGGTAAAGAATTGCAAAACAATCATGCATTGTATAACTAAAGAGATATCTCTAGTAAGCTTTCCTGGTAGAGGGTTATGCATCTTGCAGTGTTATCAATAGTCCATTCACCCACTTCACCTACTCAAGGAACTTGAGTACCAAACTGGTACCAAACTGGAAGGAGTGGCTGACACACCAGAAGGCTGTGCTGCCATCCAGAGAGACCTGGACGGGCTGGAGAGCTGGGCTGAGGGGAACTGAATGAAATTCAAGAGCAAGTGTAAAGTCCTGCACCTGGGGAGGAACAACCCCATGCACTGGTGTAGGCTGGGGGCTGACCTGCTGGAAAGTAGCTCTGCTGAGGAGGACCTGGGAGTGCTGGTGGACAGCAAGTTGACAATGAGCCAGCACTGTGCCCTTGTGGCCAAGAAGGCCAACGGGATCCTGGGGTGCATCAAAAGGAGTGTGGCCAGCAGGTTGAGGGTGAGGCCACATCTGGAGTACTGTGTCCAGTTCTGGGCTCCCCAGTTCAAGAAAGACAGGGAACTGCTGGAGCGAGTCCAGCGGAGAGCCACAAAGATGATCAGGGGACTGGAGCACCTCTCTTATGAGGAAAGGCTGAGAGACCTGGGTCTGTTCGGCCTAGAGAAGAGAAGACTGAGGGGGGACCTTGTTACTGCTTACAAATATCTGAAGGGTGAGCGTCAAGAGGATGGGGCCAGACTCTTTTCAGTGCTGCCCAATGACAGGACAAGGGGCAATGGGTGCAAATTGGAACACAGGAAGTTCCACCTGAACATGAGAAAAATCTTCTTTACTTTGAGAGTGACAGAGCACTGGAACAGGCTGCCCAGAGAGGTTGTGGAATCTCCTTCTCTGGAAATATTCAAAATCTGCCTGGACGTGGTCCTGTGCACCCTGCTCTAGGTGAACCTGCTCAAGCAGGGGGGTTGGACGAGATGATCTTCAGAGGTCCCTTCCAACCCCAACCATTCTGTGATTCTGTGAATTTGGGAAATTCTGCACTCTGTGCACACTCCACTTGGGAACAAAGAATCTTGCTAGGTCTGACAGAGTGAATAATCATCTTCATAGTTATTTATGCAGAGTGCTTTGCTTAATAGAGCTTTAATTCCTGGCTAGAGGCCAGGATCATTATTGTGGTATGGTCTAATATAAATATCTGTTTAAGAACTTGAAATTAATTTTCCACTAATATTCTCCAATGACTATGTAAAAATGTACTGGTTTTGGGAACAGCCCTACAAATAAACTTACTTGTGGGAAAAAAGATTTTGAAAGGGAAGGGAACACATGAGGTTAATTTGTGTAAATATTCAAAGGTCTCATGGAACATGGTTTGCTGTATCTGCTTGGGTCTAGAGGTCACTTTCTTTAGTTGCAGGAAAGAGCAGTGACTGAGCTGTAGCATTGCAATGCCTTGTGCATTTTGTCTTTCCCACAAAACATTGCTTGTGTGGCAAAAGGTGAAATAAGTCTTGCAAGCAACTGCTGAATCAATGTAAAAAAAAAAACCTCAACCCTTTCAGACTGCTTCTTTCTGATATTTCACTCCCACAGCACTAATCAGAAGTTAGAAGGGGGAGTACTGTATGAAACTATGAAACTAATTAATACTGAGTTTTCCTGGATATTAGGTTGAGTGTTGGGAGGAAAATTACCTTGCCCTCTTGTCTCTTTTCACTATGGTGTTCTGCTAAAATTCTCTTGTCCCTTCAAAGTGGTGCTTCATGGAGTATGGTCTCCCAGTCAGTAATGCAGTCTCTTTCTTCCACTTCTTTCAATCTATATCCAGAGCCAAATTCTGTCCTATCTCATACAACCTAGCTGGTACTAGTGGGGATTTAGGAAGTGAGATGAGAATTATTTGCTGTACCTCATCCCCCATCTCTTAAAATAGGAAGTCTGTGTCTCAACAACATTCCTAGACATATATGCAACCATCAAATAATGTAACACCTTCACAAAGCCTAAATACAAAAGTGTTTGAACCATCAGCATGGTTACATAAGTTGTATTTGGTCATGTACAGATTGCTTGGTGTAAAAATCCTGTGTGAACTGAACACTATGATCTGCGGCTGAGAGTGTTTCAGATAAGAGTTTGGAGAAAAATTCACAGTAAATGGTTCTAGATGAATCCCATCTCAAGGCATGGCTATGCATGGCAAAAACACTGCAGGGAACCTTGTCTGCTGAGTTTCATTTCAGGCACTTTCTTGGGGACAGCTACACATAAAGTTTACCCAGAACCAAACCAAATATGTCTCAGGTCCTCTCCTGGCCTGTGTCTCTTCCTTTGCCCAGACTGGTCTGTTTATCAAGGAGTCTGTTCATCTCTTCATGCAGCCAACATGCCTCAGCTAAAGACAGATTGCACCTTTAATAACAAGGATCTCAGATTGTTCACAGATCTTCCCTAGAGAGGATGCTGAAAGGAAGAGACAGGAATTATACATGAACTTAATTTCCTCTCCTAGGTGAATTTCCATTTCTTGAGTCCAGGGCTCTGTATAAGTCCTCTCCGGAGGAATACTGTGTGCTTATTTATTTGGGGCAATGATGGCAATGAAGGATTGTTCACGAAAATTTTCATATCAATGACTTTTGATGTTTATCTAGCAACAAAAAATTTAAAGCAATAATTTTTATATGTGTTTGAGATAAAGTAGACACCTTCTGTACTGAAACTTCACCTACCCCCACACGTGTCTGTACACATGCAGTGGCCATCTGGTTTCATGGAGAGGATCCTCTGGAGGAGTTTAAAGTAATGAATATACCTAATCTATACTTAAGTAATACTTGTTAAGAGAGTAGAAACTGTTCTTATTCTTCTGTTATCTGACAAGTCAGGTTTGATACTGTGCATTACTGCTGCACTTCATCTGGTAATGAGAAGCTTTCATTTTTAAATGTTTAGGCATAAGCATCTTAAAAAAAAAAAAAAAGCATTGTATTAAAAGTTTCATCAATTAGCAGAGCTGGCAGTGCTCATGTAGTCTGGCCAATGTCCTGTCTTCGGAATTCCCTGCCAAGTTTTCATTTTGTGTATCATTTATAACTGCTCTCATGACTACCAAATAAGTCTATCTACTGCCACAAAGAATATAGTATTACACACATGAAGGGTGTCTGTGTGTATGTTGATATATAATGTTAATTATGCAGCTTTTTATTGCCTGTTGGTTTGAGGTTTTTTCCTCCCTGGGACTGCTCTGGAGAGGAGAAGAATGGTTTCCTATCTGATGAAAGAGTACCAGGAGAGCAAATTAAATGCAGAAGTCCCATAGGGAAAAGACAAAGCAGAACAGCACAACTATAGAAGAATGATTTCAGCTTTTTAAACTCACTTTTTAAGGACTTAAAAATATGAAATTATTCCAAAATGTGTTTTTCCTTTTTTTTTCCCTTAGAGGAAAAGGTCCCAGCTAGCTGGCACCTTTGAGGTAGAAAAACCCTCACACTTAACACTCCTGCTACAAATGAATCTGTCTAGGTACTTATATGGTCCTCACCACCAAAGTAACTGAGTGTCTTCCAAGTACTTAAAAATAGAGATAACAATAACAATTTTTGCCCCAGTCCATCTCTTTCTTTCCAGCTTGCTATGAGAATAACTTGATTAATTTATGGGATCTTTGTTTTGCTCACAGTGCCTGCATACAACTTGGGAAACGTGTGTCTGCTGATACGTGATGGTCTCAAATTGAAACTGAGTGCACCCAAAAATTCAGCTGCATTTCTAAAAATATGACAAATGAACACATGTATGTAAGTGTATATATACTTAGATATGGTCACTCATACAGTCTGCTCCTTTGCACCTTTGCAGGAGGTAGAAATTAGTAGAGCTGCAGCATTCCTCCAGTATTGAGATTAGTGTCAGCCCAAGAAAATCATCATGAATTATGCTCACTTGTAACTTAGTTTCAGTAGTTACTAGAGGATCACAGCCCTGTTGTGTTAGATGGTGCGCATACTCCCCACCCACCCCCACAAGCTTACTGTGTTGTCCACCACAAACCAGGTTCAGTGAGGACATGGAGGAGCAGTGAAATTGCCTGAAAGCATGGAGTCTGTAAAACTAAAGGTAGAAAGAGCACTGTTTAAGTCTGAGACCCAAGCCTCTTCAGGATACCCACGAGGATCTTGACATGCTCCTTTGTCCTTGGGGTTTTTGATATTTGCATTGACTGTGGCCTGTTACAGTCTGGGTTTGGCCTTCCTGACTCCTAGTTTTGCCCTTAGCTGACAGCCACTACTTCCCTGTTCGGTAAGATTTGGACTCAGTGTCTTTGTCCTTTCAACAATGACAATGTGACTTGGATCCAGCTTCCTGCAGCATTGGGATCCTGGCACTTAGGAGGTGCCTAATTCAGTTTGAGCACCTGAAAGGTGGTAGGAGCCCTAATCCTTTCTGAGAAGCTGGTCTGTAAAGATCAGGCTAGGTCATTAGGAAAAAAAGTCAGTTTTAAATTAAGAAAAAAAATAATAATAAAGCTTTGGTGACTCTGGTGGTTTTTGCCTTTTAGATGACTCATAAGTATGCTGGAGTTCCCATCAAGTGTTAACGAGGAAAGGCAGAACTGAAATTATGCCTTTGACAAGTGCCATATTTCTTTTGGAAATCAGTGTGTAATTATCAGTGTGCTGCCTGACTATGCACCAGGGAGAACGAGACTTCTTTCCATGACTGGCATATAGCTGACATGCGCTGGCTTGCTTCCACAAATGTGCACTCATTTGAAACCATGCTGTCATCACTACTCTGAGAAGAGGAACATTTAGTTCTGCTTTGCTGCTGGTCGGAACCCAAATGAAGGACACGGGTCAAGCCAGTCCCTAGATAACCCTACTAAAACCAATAATGTTACCTCTGAAATGAATCTGTCCCTACATCATCAAGGATGGTTTGGGACCATATCAGGACTAGAGGCAATGGCATGTGTAAGCTAGCGTATTTACACTGGAAGTCCATGCAGCTGGACTGACTTGCACAAGTTACAGATGTATCTCTCCATGTTCCCGGACACTAACAGATGGTTAAAAGGCTACAAGAGGCGGATGTAGCTCAGCAGCATGTTTTTTAATTTAGTGGAAGTGGAAAATGAAAGATGCATCAATGCACAACAGTGGTTACCAAGATTTACTGTTGTGGAAACATCACTTTTCTTTTTGACTGTACACACTCATTTCATGTGGTAGGCTTTTGTTTTGTTATTTTTCTTTTCCAGAAGATTTGGTTTTGTAAAGGAAATTAAAATGCTTTTCCACTTAAGAGTTCCTTGTCTGTTAGTAATTTGGTAAATGATTAATCATTTCTTTCTGAAGGTTTTTAAGATTTTAATTTATAACACACAGCTGTCCTAACGCACTTAGCTCGATGCTTCAAAATTAGCTTGTAATTTGGTGTTATCAGTTGTGTCCCTTGTGTAAGCAGACACCAGAATTTATAACAGCAGGAGTGTTACAGACATGATTAAAATTTGGTCCTTAGCTAACTAGTGACCAGAACAACGAGCAGTTAAGGCTGCAAAAAGGAATTAGATGCTGCAACATGAACCAGCGCAACACTGCACCTTCAGTCCTGGTGCTCAGAGTGGATTTCAGGACTTTATGTAAAGTGCCTAGGTTGCCCATACAATGTACGGGAAGGGTGTCTCAAAGTGGGACTTCAGCCCACATGTGTCTTGGGTTCCTATGCTAAACAGGAGCTGTTAGGATTAATAATAAATAAACTCTCTATAGGTTAGGGGTGAAATTCCTCTTGCCTGGCTGTATCAGTGTACATCTGCGTGAGAGACCTAAAGCTCCATTTATTGTCAACAGAGAGAAATGTATTCTTTTGTGACATGATGCTTATCAGAATGAGCTTCTCTGGAGAGCCTGGTGTTTATAGATCCTAATCTGATTTAGGCATAAGATGGCTTCTGATTTGCTCAAGTCTATCAAGACTAAGGAATCTGTGGGTAATACTAAAATAAAAGTCTAGAGCCTGTATATCTCTGGAGTTAAGTGGGTGCTCAACAGGCTTTTTCAGAATGTCAGTTTTGGACCCGGGCATTTAATTTCTCCTTAATCCCATCTCAAGCAACTCCATCCTTATTTAGATCTGGCTGATCCTGGTCACCTCATGTCGGGTCTTCCAGCCATTTTCTCTGTGGAAATCTGGATCTCAAAACACCCAAATGTTTCCTGGCTTGAGGTCTTTGTTAGCTGGATCTGATGATGTTACTGGATCTGATGAAAGCATTTGTTTTGGTCAAGCACGCTTGGTGTTGGTTCATTTTTCCCCCAGACCACAGTGGGTTACGAATAGGAAGCACTGAGGAAAATACATATTTTCCAAGGAGGAATTCTCAAGAAAAGAAGAAACTTGGATAGCACTGGATATGGAAAAGGCATTGCAAGAGTCACAGTGGAAAATAACGCAGGGTGCTCTGGCAGCTTCTGGGAGATATTGTGGGTAGTCCAGAGACTGGAACTCAGTTCTCAGCACTTCTCTAGGGTCTCACAGTAATATTATTTAATTGTGGTTGATGAATGAGTACTCTAACTGTATTTTGAGTATCTCATCTTTCATTCTAATTTATACCTAAAAACCCCTGAGGCTGCTGGTTGACTTTAGGTGGGGAAGGCATTAATTATTTGTTAGGTTTTAGTGAAACACTGGCACTCCACAGTGACCAATTTACTAGCTCCTCTAAAAGCTGCCACTAAAAAATGGACATGTAGAAATGTATTCATTAGCACAAACTAATTAAAAACCAGGCTAACAGCCAGAAAAACAATACATTATTGTAGTATTTTGGAATTCGTTATGTGTCTGTACTAATCCACCAGTAACTATCCTGGCTCTTCAGTTTCTAATCTGAGTTACAGATCTTATACTGATAGCCTGACAGCTAAGAGTTAGCCTTTTGGATTGCTAATGGCCTTTTTACTCTAAGTCATTTCTACTTTCATAGGTTCTCCAGAAGCGCTCCTTTCTGAGAATGTGTTGCAACAACTCTCTCTCTCTCAAACACAATGTGTAGGAGAGAGTCCCTCACCTTAGCATCTTTAGGTTTATTGCATAGTGATGGTGCATCAACTTCCAATGCATTGTGACTTTGGTATTCTGTAGTTTGAAGCTTAGATTAGCCTTGGTCAGTCCTTTCCTTTACTTTTGTAGGTTTTTTAAGGGCTTATTCTGTTCATTCTGCCTGCTTTATATAGGCACTGTTTTCTCCAGATAAACAATGCTGCACTATTGTAAGTAACTGATTTTTACTAATAATTTTCTATTTCAGTGTTCATAAAATAATTTAATTCTCATTAAAATTGGTAGCACCTTAAGAATTTGGGGCTGAGGTCCCTATAGACACTGCAGAGAGTTTCTGACCCAAGTTTCTGACAGGAAGCAAGAATTAGCTATGGGGAAAATTCTGGGCTGGATTCTCTGGTTTGTGGGAGGTGTGGTACAGGTGAACGGAAGGGTAGGAGGGGAGAGATTAATAAAGCTTGAAGATATGTTTATTCTTCTGGCCTTAGACTGATTTCACCAAGTTGAGTGTAGGTTATCAGGTGTGGTACCTTTGAGAAAAGATGTGGATGCACACGTAATACCAGACCTCCAGTTATGTTTGGGCCCTGTCTTGGGGCATGATGGGAGTGCACATACCCCCATCCTGGCTTACACAGATGACTGTTCATACAGCACAGATGAGAATCAGATACCCCCTTTCTTTCCACCTCAAATAACCAGGGGCCAGAACCCACATAGGGAAGGATGTCTAGACAGAGCTGAGGCAGCTAGATTCAAGGCTGTTTGTCATCCTGAAGCAGCTACCTCTTGGTCTAGCAGCCAGCAGACTGATTACTAGCGGACAGTGCAAAGCACAGGTGTATTATGATCTCATCTAATGATTTTCTTTATAAAGCAGACAGCTGTATTTTTCACTAACAAAAATTTCTTGGTGACCTTTACAATGAATCTATTCGTAACTAAACTCTGTGTATCTCTTGTGAGGTCTGCCTCTGGGAGGCAAAGACATGTTTTGCTGCCTAGGAGGAGCTGGAAAAAAGCATTCCTGCCTTCTTTTAGCCAAAAAAGTAAGAAGACAAATGGAAGACATGGTTTGGACCTTTTTATCAATGGGTGATAGATGCTGTCAGCGGAGGGCACAGACACAGGCTTTGCCAATCAGTCATGAGTTGTCATTCTATCCGTCAGCACCACTTTCTCTCATCTCAAACAACCTTACGCCTTTGGCTTAAGTTCCTTTTTCTGTCAAATTCAAGAGAAAGAAATAGGTCTGCTAGACTCCAGTGGAAAGAAATCTGGAGATTAAGGATCCATAAACAATATTGTATATGCTTAAGACACAGGCAGACAGGTCCATGTCATATGCCCAGTGGGACCAGGTGCAAGACTTGGAGCTGTTCTGCCCATGTCCAGGAGGTTTGATGGACCTAGTCTGCACTGACGGTTGGACCTCTTTGAAACTGTGGCCCTATGCCAGAGAAAAGTGTCACAACTGTTGTTTAAGTATTTGTGGTTTTTAAATGAGGGACCACATAAATAAAAAGCAAGAGACTGAGTCATAAGATGGAGTCTGCTGGAGGTCTCTCAGCTAAAACCATTCCATTATGGAAGAACATCAAAAAGAAACTGTAATTTTTGGCTATTCCCTCCATTCCTCCCATGCCACAGGCAGACCTTGTGAACAATGCAATCTAGAGGCTGTTCTCAGATGCAGGAGAATTAGTCTAGATTTTTGGTCTTTATTCATCGTCTTAAGAAGATTACTGCTGCTAACATTAGCATTTCTCTATTACATGGTGGACTGGCTGAGGCCCAGAGTGAGTTGGAGTTAGAATACTTATTTTGTTCCTTTTATTAGTTCTTCTGGCAGTAGAAGATGCTGCACACAAAAAATCAGTGAAGAAAGCTGCATCAAGGGATACTAGTGCTTCTTTGTAGTTTCTTCCCTGTGTATCTGTTTGTGTGAGCTTGTAACTCCCACTCCATTTGGTTCTAAGATTCAGGTTTTAATGAACCTAAATGTAAGCACATCCACAATGGCCATTATTTTTGGAGTGCGTACTATGCAAGCTCACTAAGAAGTTATTGTTTTCCTCTCCAAAGTATCAATAAATCCAAATTTACTTGAAACTTGGCATGGAAAGGTTTTATAACTACCATAAACCTGCCCCTAGTTTCAAGCTTCACACAATTCTTAGGATATCACAGTAATTTTCTATGCCTGTAGTTTTCTCCAGGATTATGTAGTACTATGAAGCATTTTTAGGGGCAGATCTCTTGATTGAACTTGTAGAATAGAAACTAGTATCTCATTAACCTGAGCTGAGATAGAGAGCAGGTGCTTCTGTTCTGCTGTGTGTTTGTGAGGTTTCTGGCCTAGCAGCAAGAGGCTGAGTACAGCTTCCACTTTTGTTCATCACAGCTTAACATTTCAGTATAATTGCTGAGATAGTGAGTGATCCAGCCTAGAGCTGCCAGCCTCCTCTTCCAGTGTCAGGGATACCTTTTGTTGTTGCTGTCTGGATGCGACAAAACAGTCTATAAGCTTGACCAAGCGTGCCAGAAAACAAAACAAAACAAAAAGCAATGTAGACTTTCAGTTCAGGCAGTTCAAAAAAAGGTGTTCTGCCCCCCCGCCCCCCCCAGTGACTTGTTTCAGGAGAAAGTCTGATTGATTTGGTTAAAAAAAAAAAAAAAAATTGTTCTGGTTATTGCTAGTCAGAAGAGGTTGCACAGATTGAGGTACGCAGCAGAAAACAGAGACTCAGATCCTCGGTGCAAATTGCCATAGCTATTCTGGCAGTGATTTCTGCTGGTTTATGGAAGGCCCAAGAGGCATTCACTATACTGAAGCTTTTAACCAGTCATTGTCTTGTATAAGTAAATAATTTTCTGCCAGTGAGACCCCTTATTCTCACAGGCAACAAGTGAGTGTGCCCATGAGAGTGAGATGAAGCATGTGATGCGGTGGGGTGCTCTGGGGTGATTCCAAGCTACTGGTCTTCTCAGCTAGGCAGGCCAGGATGCTGTGATGGGTCAAATTAGTTATTCCTTACTTTCTTCTCATCTTCATAAAAACAGAAGTTTTCCTTTCATCTTTTCCACAAGCAGTTTCTTCTCTGGCTTGCTTTCTTGCTGTCTCCCTCGTGCTGTGTTTCTTTCTCACTCCTCATTCTTTCTCCTCCCTCAGAGAATTTCATGTCTCTTCAGCACAGCTACGTTAAGTGTTACTTCTCCCTCTAACTGCCTAACTTCCCCTCTTCTTATTTTCCCAGGCAAAGTTCCAATCTGTGTCTTTAGTAAAGAATATACATTCACCCAAATAAGGTCACTGACTTACGCTCTAATTTGGAGTCATGGTTGACCCTCACCCGAAGTCTCTCATTTCTCTCCAGTCTCACAAAACATTTAGTGTTTCCCAAACTAGATTTAAGCAAGGGCCAGGTGCGTAGGCAGCAAAGAAACATCTGGGAGAAGAGCGCTACATTTAAGAAAGAGACAAAGCAATCTTTAAAATAGTGGGATTGGAAACAAGAAGGCTTTTAATTGTTCTCTCTGTCTACCTTATTAGCTTGGGAAGGAAGGAAGGAGTAAATATTGGGTTTCCCGAGCAAAAGAGGGAAAAAAATTAATTGCTTCTGTTTACATTCAGGTCTAAAATTTGAGCAGTGAAGAAAATGAGGTGGGTTTTAGTGCAACAGGAACTAGTTCTGGGGTGTGCTATGTACTGTGCTTTCTGCATATGCCAACACTTGCGGTGCCAGTTAGGGATTTAAGTCCTAACTTAAATCCTTCTTTGCACTAACCCAGCTTGTGTTTTCTGACGCAGAGGAAATGTGTGAAATTTCTAGTCCTTCTAGATGCTAACCTTGTAAGCTCATGGGGCTTGTAATCCTCAGAAATAGGGGAAGGAAAAATGAATCTATATAGATTAGAAAATATGGGCTGGAGTAATGATCTGAGGTTGGTCAACTGTGTGTGTCAGCTAAGATGCTGTTTCTGATCAGCTTTATTGACAATCTGACACATCTGTGAATCCAAACAGAACTTAAAAAGTGCCTGTCAAAGCTTAAATTCACACAGTGGAAAGTGTTTTCTGGAGAAGTTTTAAATGAGTAGCAGAATTAAGTCCTAGAGAAATCCTCAAACACAGAATGTATAAGGGAAAGCTTTGATTAATTTTTGTCTTCCATATAATCGTTTTAAGTGACTCAACTATTTTCTATTTTTTTCTGAGGTTAAAACATTAAGAAATCAATGGCAACTCTAAAAACACCAGCACAGGAATATTCACACTCTATTTTTTACCCCTTTTAAAGGTTTTCCAGCTATCCATAGCTTTTATTTTTATTTCATTTAGTTTACATTCTTTTACTCATATTATATACACTTATTTTGTTTATTACAATCTGGACTGGTAGCAAGGCCAATTAACAGAGCTGCTGAACTCTGCTGGTTAAAGGCTTCCCTTTCAGTTGTACACAGCCTTGCCAAAATCCAATTGCTTAGGCTGAAATTTGTCATGTTGATTGCTTGCCTCAAGCAGAATTATTTTGGAAGGGTTCAGCAAAGTCATTCCAGTTGTTTCCAAAAATGAGGCTTGAACAAAATGCTAGCATGTCTAGCAATTAGAAACAATTTCTGGTGGCCTTTTTTTTGACTGTTTTGAGCCTTTGTCATTTTGAACAGAAACGTAAGATTTGCCATCTGGGATGTGACTTTTCTATCTTCAAAATGGGCCAAGTTATAAATGTTTAGAAAGACAAGTCTTTTTGCATGTGTTCAGTGAAGCAGTTAATTTTTTTTTTTTTATGAAAACTCAACATCACTGAGCCAATTAGTAAGCACTAAAACAACTAAACCAACATTGTCTTTGCAAGGCTTAAGGAAATTATAGCTTTCTTTAATTGCTGCTACTTGCTTCTGTAAGCTACACTTTGGCCAGGAACTGAAACTAAGAGCATGGCGGTGTCCCTTCTGTGTTCCCAAGACACCCAGTTGCTTAGGAGGAAATGTACCTCCTTCCTTGGAACCAGATGGTCACAGAAGCTGGAGCAGGGAGCTCAAAGGATGGAATGACAAAGGAGTTCAGTAAGTCTCATCAGGAAACTAGAACCCCAGAGTATTAGGGAGGGTTCAATACTTCTGAATGGAAACTGGGACTGGGAGGGAGGAATATGAATTGGGATGCGAGAACTGGAGGCGGCCGGGAGCCAGCTAGTGTGGAGGGGGGCTGGGGTGGAGTTCTAAGGTTAGGGGATGCCCTGGTACAGTTTTGGGGTCTAGGACTAGCCAAATAAAGAAACAGCATTGTTGAGGTCTACTGGGAACCGTGATGAGGATCTAGGCTGGGGAAGAGATGGGGCTGGCCCTGAGTTTATACAGATGAGGTGGAACAGAAATAGCCATCACATCTGAAGGCATCAATGAGCAATGAAGTCCCCGAGCCTGCAGCCCATACCTTCCATTGTCTCATTGTTCCTTTCCTGTCAGCCATATGAAACCCACCAGCAAAATATGCAACTCATTCCATTTCCTGCTGATTCAAGTAGAGGACAACAGCCTACTACCACTATCAGTTACTTCATTAAAACAAGAGGTCTATGTGGTGGATCTAACAGTTCCAAGCAGTCGTGCTGAGGAACCATGTGGGTGTCCATATGTTGCAGCAGACTATAATTTTTTTCTTTAAATCTAGGAAACACAACATGCCCCTAAGACTATGAAAGTTGCAAAGTCAAGAATTTGAACCAGGATTTTCTGGAATTAAAGTTGTCTATGCAAAATTAACTGAATTAATTGCATGATGATATCAGCGTAGTTTGTCATTTACTAACTTTTTCATGCTCAACTTTGCAACCTTAATATTCTTGTAAGATAGCTTTATGTGTGCAATAAACATACAACTGAGGCAGGATGGAAACCTTTATTCCCTGGCCTCAGTTAGATTTTCATGTCCATTAGGCTATCTGGCGCTGGGTTTAATAACTCTCTAATTGCAATTGCAGCACTTAGCTTAATCAATGCCCACCCTTCCTGGTAAAATTGTGTTTAAATAGCAGTTGTTAAAAGGCATCAGGTGAAAACTTAGTGAGGTGAAAACAAAGATAGAATGAATAGGAACCCTTCTTTTCTTCCAGACAACCTCACCTCAATAAAGCTAGGGGTCTGTTTTGTTTTCATTTAAAATGTTTGTGCATTTTTTGTATTGAAAACATTTTATATTTAAAAGCAAACCACTGCAACAGCTTCTGAGTTTCAGGGAGACCTTTTGAATCTGCAAGGATACAAAACATTTACCATAAATTTCTAGGAAAGAATTTCTTTTTGAACCTCGCTGAGGTTTACTGTGCTAGCACTTCCTAATTCATTGCCTGGAAGTTGTATGGTTTTTGGTTTTTTTTGTAATTGAGCTTGAGATAAAGAATCAACACCCACTCCTAGTTTTTTAATTAAAAACCCAAAACAAACAAAAAACCAACCGACAAATGAATAAACATATGTAGTGACCACCTGCCAAAATCTTTGCACAGCTTAATGCCATTTCTCTCTGTTTCACTGTCACTGTAAGTCTTTTCAGCACAAGGCGGACATCTATGGGAGCACAAAGCCAGTCACAGACATACAGGGGAACATGTTGCATATGGATCACTGTTGCTCTCTCTCCTATTCCTCCATCTTGAGGCCATGTATATTGTAAAGGTGAATGCGGCTGCACTAAGAGTACTTTAGTAGGGGTGGTTGTGCGTGAACCCTCTTAGGTGGGATTGCCAAGCAAAAGGAGGTGCTGCTGGACCAGGGTGGGAGGGAGAAAAGGGACAACAGTCCATTCTGGAGAAGGAGGAGGCAGGGAATGCTCCAGGTGACAAAAGTAATTTGTTACAGCTCTGAGGGCTGGAAGGCAGCTTGAGTGGTGGGCCAGTGTGGTACTTCATAGCCACCACTTTCATTGGCAGCTCAGAAATGCACTGCGCTTCAAGCATGTGCAAGCTTTCTTTGTGTCCTCAGTGTACTGTGTGGATTTGTTAAGTGCACCATCTGTCAGGATAATGAGACCATTTTCCCTTCCTTGCTCCATAACCTCCTGATAAAGATAAAGAGGTAGGAATATGGGCCTACCTTCTTCTTTCACTGGGACTTTATTGGAAAACCATGCTTGCTTTTACCAACATTTTAAAAAAAAAAGATATGTAGGTGTGACTAATCAATACATAGGCTATAAAAAGGGGGATGCTCCTTCTCCTTGCTACACACCTGAGAATAAGCCCACTGCAGCCCAGCCTTAATGATCTAGACTTTAGTCAGATGCTTGTCAGATCCTTGTCAGACATATAACTGCATTCTTATGGGAGAACAACCCCTCCACCCTTTATCTGAAATAGCATCAAGTTCAAAAGAGGATGTTGCTGAGTCAGTGCCTGGGACCTAGAAGGTTTGGAATTTTATTTTTTTATGAGATGGGGAAAAGGACAAAAAAAGTAGAAGCAGGATTTGAAGTACTGTCTAGTGCCTTTGGTGCCTGACCTTGCTCATTAATCTCTGCTACTTTGAAAAGGCTTGGAAAATTACATTATCCTATACCATCAGTCCTCACTCAATAAATACAGCCACTAAAGTCAGGGATGAGAAATCCCACAGGGCTTTGGTATTGACTTCTTAGAATTCCAGGCTTTAGCCTCACAATACAGTAACTGTCTATAAGTAATGAACAAACTGCTGAGAAGGACATCTTGCCCTTCTGGATTAATTCCCCACTCTTTTAGAGAATCTATTCATTGCCATTTTTTACTCTCTTATGCCAAACAGTACATTGTCCTATGTGTCAATAAGGTATTACTCTGTGAGAGGAAATTTGTGGAAGAGCAGAGCTATGCTCACGTTCTGTCTGAGAGCCAATAGTCATATTAACCTTAGCATCAGTTTCTGCAGTAGGGGAGGGGAAAGGAAAAAAAGAAGATGACAAGGATCTATGGGGTGTTTGTATTTCTTCCATTAAGGAATGATAATAGTGTGCTTTGGCATTTAAAGAACATGTGTGTATACTTGTCCTGTAAAATCAGAATTCTCTATTGAGTGCACATCAGCTAAGATTTCAGTGCAGAAGCCATGCCTCCTCCTTACCCACAGGTGCTGCACAGGACCCAGGAAGGAAGGAGAGGGGATTCGTTTTGAGGAACTGTACTAGGAGGTGATCGCTATGGTTTTCTGTGCACTTCATGCAGACTATAATCTCATGTCAGTGGGGGCCTTCCTTGGCTTGGATCAGCAATGAGAAGCATGGCTAGCAATACCATTTAAAAGGTACTTGTCTTCCAGTACAACTGACTCAGCCATTTTATTTCTTCTCCTTTATGTAGTCTCAGTCCTGCAGTCATAAATGGCTGCCTTTGACACATGCTAGGTGCAACAAGGTTCCTTTGAGCATCTCCACTCTTCAGCAGAACAGCAGCAGCCATCACCTGGCTCATTATTAGCTAAATAGCAGAGCAGAGATTCGGTGTTTGCAGTAGCTTGCAAATTCAATTATAGTTCTCACAGCAACTGTCATTTGGCTGCTTGTTCATATGAAGCATTTGATGTTGCTTGTCATGGTGTTAACTGTAATCCCTTATTAGGGAAATATAAGAAGTCTTATTGATGTACACTTAAAAAAAAAAAAGGCTTTTGAGCATGAAATAGTCTGTCCATAGCATGCAGACACACATACATGCACAAAAATTCACTATCCTTGAAATAAATTGAAAGGATGACAAGAGGATAGATACAGGTTTTTTGTCTGTTCAACTATATATCTATAAAAAGAGAAATGTAGGCAGACTGTTCAGTCAGCTCCTGAGGGAACATGAGAGGATCCTGATCAGCTGCACAACTGGCAGCTTCACTGGCAATCTGAGCAGAGGGAACAAATGTTTGTTTTGCCCCTCTGTTGAAGGTGAGCTGTTCTCTCCTTGCTAGCAATGGGATGGAAGCACACAGATGGAGTAGTGTGAGAAGGTGTGCCTCTTTCTATTTTATTTTCTTCCTTCCTGAAGCAAATAAGATTTCTTAGCTGCTACAGTTTCAGTGTAGTACCTTTCATAAGGGCTAAATAATTTATTTGATGAGAAGGAATTTCACATGAAATAGCAGGTAAGTATGTTCATATGAAATTCTACAACGTGTGGCTCAGGCACCACTCAGGCTCAGGGAATGTTACTCATTTGATTATGTATCAATATCTACATCTGATCTACTCACCTTGAGCTCCCATGTAGCTAATAGAGAACTAGCCAATATAGGAAGGGGATTCAAGGGTGAGATTCATGCTATCTTAAAATGTCTGCCTAAAGTAGGTCAGATGAATTGCACCCTTAGAGTGCCTGTTTTTCTCCATTGATTTCTTTCTAAAGTGAGCTGCTGATGAGCTCTGATGTAAACAGCTGCAAGATTTTTTTTTTTTGCACAGTTGGACTTGATGATCTTAAAGATCTTTTCCAACCTAAATGATTCTATGATTCTAAGTTAGATTAGGTGAATTTTTCTCAGGAATTGGACAGAGCTTTTTATCTAGAATCCAGTTTTTAAATGTCTGGCCTAATGAACTTCTGCACAACATGTAACATGGCTTTCCAAATGGCTGTTGGGCAAGACAGCCTGGAGGACACTGACAACACCGTCCAGTATGTAATTCGGTCTCGTCTCATCCTCTTTCAGAGCCATATTGCCACAGGATCTTAATTTGTCTCCCCCTTACTGCTATTTCAGTGCTGTCATGCATTCTCCTGAGGTGCCCTTCTCTTCCTAAGAAAGTTAAGCAAACCAGCCTGCAGGGGAAATAAACATATAATGTGTTCTTTTGTGTTCAATGGAGGCATGGTAAACTCAAATTAATGATTCTGTTTGGATAACAGCCCAAGCAAAAGAAAACAGTGGAAATTTCCTAGAACCCTCCTGCAACAGAATTTCGTTGCTTTATGGTGGAAAACTATGGCTGGGTAACTGCTTTCAGGAGTCAGAGACATTAAAATTCCCTGCCTCTTGTGAGAGAATTTCACTATACAGAACATTCAGTAAGACTATTGGCCAGACTGCATCAACCCAGCACTACATCTGGTTGCACTTGTGGATGCTGGAGCAGAAGTTACAAAGCCAACTGATGCAGGAGCACGTAAGATCTACTGACAGGCCAAGTCTCATGGTAAATTGATGTCTATCAGAGTATGCTGGTCTCTCCTCAGACTGTGACTGAACTACCTCGGAGCTGCTCCAGAAGCCTGTGGTTTATATCCATCGCATCTCTGGGGCTCTACTGATGGGATGCATTTGGTTTTATGGAGGAGTGGCAAACTTTCTTTTGCCAAATACATTCCCAAAACAATCTGGTAGAGCATGATTGCTCAACTCAAGTCTGTGGGCAGGATCAGGTACCCCGTGACAATTTTGTTCTGCCTCCAAAGGATTTCAGAGGCTTTCTTGGGCATTTTTAACCTTAGAAGGTCCGCTTCTATCTGCAAGACTTTGAGAATGGCCCAACTGCCTCCACAGGCACTGCCAAGCTGGCACGTAGTGCAAGATGTTAAAAAAACATGGTACATACCTGTATTACATGGTTTCGGGACATGATTTAGGAGGCATGGTGGTGTTGGGTTGACGGTTGGACTTGATGATCTTAGAGGTCTTTTCCAACCTTAATGATTCTATGATTCTATGATTAAAGCAGTGGCTTTTTCATGGTGGGATTGTGCCAAAGTAATTATCCTATTACCAGCACAGAACAGTGCCCATGTTCATGTGAATAAAAGTCGCGGTGTTTGGACATAATTTAAGTTGTTGTAAATGCTTCTTACAGATAATCTTATTTACAAGGTGTTTTTTGATACCGTGTGATAAGGCATGGGAGATACTGAAATGACTCCTTGGCTTCAGGGTGTAATGTTGAGTGGCAGAGCTCAGTTCCTATACCTTACAGTGTCCACTGCTGAGTGTGTGGTTAAATACTTTGTAATTAAAATCTGGTGATGGATTTTACAAGAGGAGAATATCTTCTCACTGTGTCTTTCCAAGCTCTCATGTAACAGTTTTTATTAAAGTTACTGTGAAAACTTAAAATAGCGCTCTCATTAGTTGCTAACAGAGATCTGCCGGTATACAATGATGCCTAGAAACTGCCCTTATTTTCCACTTTGAGGATGAGCAGGGCAAAATCTCACTCTTCATTTTCTTCATTTTGTGTGTGAAGAGAAACACCTTCTGACTCCATACCACGGTTCTTTTGATTGACTCCCCTCCTTTTTCTGATTGACAGGTTTTCCTCTGTAACCTACGTCATCTTCCCCAGCTCATCTCACTTTGGCAGTGCATGAATTTGAGCCCCCTTTTCTGCTACTTCTGTGTGACATATTGTGATCACCGCCATTTCTCTGAGCTTATTCGCTAGCTACTCTTATAAACTGTAAAGAGAAAGGGGGCAGGGGGGGAAGCATTCCTGGGAAGTGAGGCCGTTATGCAACACAAGGGAGGCAGTATCATGTTGGAAGATGAACATCCCTCTTTCGCATTTTCCTTGCACGGGCTCTCAGGTACTGTTGGTCATCACATAATTAATAGCAAGTGCCAACTCATTTTGAGTCAATTCCCTAGAGGTCTAGAGCTACAAAGTGTTTTGAAGTGCTGGAGGCTACATCTTTATTAGAAAATAAAATGGGCAAAAGCCTCTTCTCTGACTTTGATGCAAGGTGGCACAGCATGGCTTGCATCGATAGGACTAAACTCTCTTTCCCTCAAAAACCCAGGATGTTCTCGTCCACCCTCCCTGCAAGGTAGAGTCCTGGCCATGCTATGTGGCCACAGTAGCCAGGCAGGAACAGTCCCAGCCATGCCAGTGGTTGCTCCGAGTATTACATGCTCTAGAGAAGCTGTGGATTGTGCCTGAGCCATACCATGGCCTTGGGTAGTGTGCTGGTGTAGCCACAGCCTGGCAGGTAACCTTGAGGAAGTTCTGTTATTTTAAACTTCATTGCTGAAGATACTTTTGCAAAGGTCATAGTACTGAGGGGCGGCGGAGGGGGAAGAATTTATTGTTCTGCATTTGCAATCACATTAGGGTTCCCAGCTATGGCTTGGAGCGCCTGAGCGCTACCATAATAGGAAAGTAACCGATCATATATTAATCAAGCAGTTGACTAGTGAGGCAAGAGGGTGGCTTGCTTCATGCACTCCTGAAATGCAGCTCTTTCCAGAGTCAAACAGCAAAGCTGTTTAAAGGCACTGTGTTTACTGAGGAAGTGAGAACTGGAAATTGCACAGGAAATTAAAAACGCATCATGACCATTCCCATTTAAAACTTGGCTGGGATATTGAGGATCACATGTATGCAGCTGCAGAAAGAGAATCCCATAACTTTGGACTGAATTTGTGAGGAGGATCTTGGCACTCTCTCCTGGAGGAGAGGACTTAGGGCTAAGTGTATTATCCCTGCTGGTGGGGCATCGTTCTGTAGTGACAGAGAGACCTGACTGTGCCAGCACTTGATCCCCAGCACCACTTCATTTTAGCTCCCAGAGGCTTCCATTGCATTTGCCAGTCAGTCTAGCACTCCTCAGATGCAGCTTTAGCTAGTAAGAGATGAGATTATACAGCTAAAATGGCCATTTTAATTTGCTGTGTTCCTAGTTAAACTTCCACAAAGTTTGGGCTCCATGTGGGGATGTGAATTATGGCCTCTAGTTTCATGCCCAGAATACCTTGTAGATCCCCATTAACACTTATGTACCTATCTATGCATCAATTATGTGTTTGTAAGCCATTTTAAAAGTCTGTAAGTGATACATTAATTATTTTGAAGATGAGGAATGATTGCTTAAATAATATTAGCATTTAAAGAAAAACAATATTTGTCTCTGTATTAATTCTTGAGCAAAATCAGTTCATCTGTAGTTGGCTACGAATTAGTTGAAAATACAGTATTTGTAAACTGAATTTTATTACTATTCCTTTCTGTTTCATTATGTTACCCCAATATACATAATTTTGTGCTACTTCGTTTATCTTATGTCAGAAATAGTATTGCTGCTCTCCAACATTATTACAACTAGGAAAAAAAAGATTAATCAGACACTTCAAAAACCTCGTGCTGAAATAACATTTTTGAAATGATAAAAGAACAACCACTATTTTCTACAGCAAAACTAATTTTTCAAATTCAAGATAACAACACTGCATTACAAAAGTAAAGGTCAATTTGAAGAAGAAAGGATTCTGGTTGCCTAATGAAGTCATCTTCTTTATACCAAATTGTAATTTACAGTTGAATCGAAAGATGTTAATTCTTTTCTGGCTTGCTTTGAGTGATATTAAGGCGCCAGTCAGTGTGGTTCAGATAAAAATAGCGGTTACATTTAATCTGATCACCAATGATAGCCTTTATTTCCCTTCACACTGTGCTTTTGAAGTCACAGGAGCCTGCTGATCTCCAGGGTTTGCTCTTCAGTTTTAGAGATGGTTGCTGTGTGGACATTACACTTCCGCAGTGCCTACCACCTTCAAATAACTGACTGTGGAAAATGAACACCCTTGTATAAACCCATAACTTCCCCCACTGTCGAGTGCCTACCTACTGACACTCAAACAGAACAGGCAGCCCTTGATTTTGAGAGGTGGCCCTTGAATGTCTGAGTTCATTATGGAGTGAAGAAACAAGAACAAATGTAGTGATGTAGTCCTTGTCACAAAATGAGTATCTTGTCCCGCAGCATTTTTAATGAGTAGGAAGAAAAATTATTGTGTTATTCCTAAGCTAATTAGAGCAAATTTCTGTCCTTAAAAATGAAGTAGCTGAACATTTGAGTTGGATTATCTATATAACAGTCAGATAGTGATACCCTATTGCTCAGATATGGATAGGAAGGGGAAGAAGACAGAATTTCTGTCTTGCATTGTCCCATGGTCACTGCTTAGGGACTGAAGGGATTGTACCTCTTGTGGATGAGGAGGTCATGGGGCCACAAAACTGTCACACTGAGGTAATTCCATGGAGGCCTGATACTGCGTTAGCATTATGCTAGCATGTTGCTAAAGCAAGTAATTACAAGGCTCCCAGGGATTCAGGTCTTTGCAAATGACCACCAACCAATGGCTTTAAATTACTGCATCAATCTAGGAAAGTTAGACCGAAATTTCATAAGGTTTTGTGTTGTGACATCAAGAACACGCATGTGAAAAAAGTAATCTCGGAGCGTTTTGTGCCTAGACACTAACTCTGGAGGCAGACAGAGCTAACAGAAAGGCCAATAATATCCTGATGCAGTAAGGTCATTCTAGACAGTGGGAATGTTGTATCGCACCAGCAGTGTCATGGAGTCTGTCTCTCAAAGTGCATAGGTACTGTGCTAATGAGCGTTCATCAGCCCACTGTGCTATAACAGGCTCCTCTTATAAATAATTATCTTTGGATCATCCCATCACTGGAGGGGTGTCCTCACAGTCCTCACAGCAGCCTGTCTCCCCAGACCACAGCTGCAAGCTGCATACACTAAGCTAGTGAGGTCGCAAAACCAATGCAATGCTCAAGGCTCTGGGAGATATTAATTCCTGATACCACAGAGAGCAACAAACTATAGTTGCTGAGCTGATGATCTCAGAAAGGCCTCTACTTGGCATTTCATTCAGCCAAAGAAAAGGCTAGGAAATTAATAAAAAGAGGCAAGGTCAGATTAAGACTCTCTTCTGCATGCCAATACTACCTTGCTTTCTTCTCTTGGGCTTGGGCAACGTCCACTCCTCCAACTTTGCCATCTTTTCAGCTGCCTTGTGAAGTGAGAGTCTGTTGGGGAGCAGCAGGGTGACCAAAACAAAGGCTCAGAGCCAGCCTGCTGAGTAATGTGGCTCTGGCAACTGACTGAAGAGCTTTTATTATTTAGAAGCAGACTGTCTCCTTTCTTCAGCCATAAGGTCAGTTATGGTGTTATTTTTCCTCATCTTGCACAGAAGGAGAAGGCTAGATTGACTCCCCTGGAAGAGGATGAGACCCTGTCTTTCATTTCCTCACCCCTCAGTTGAATACAGAGGGGGAAGAATGGTCACGTCAACTCTTGGCTTTCAGAACTGGTACTTGTAAGGAGTTAAATCTGGCCTCCTTACACCTAAGCACCCATACGTTTTCTCTAGCTGGCTGGTTGCTTTGTGGAGTCTAGTCAGATAAAATGACTCTTCCTATCACATAAAGATAAAGATAATACTCCACATGAATGTCAACATCGGTGAGATTCCTGCCCATTTTGGTCCTCTTTAATTAGGGACTGTTCTGCTTCATTGGACAGACTGGTGTAATAGCTTGCAATCAGAGTAGCATAAAGATTGTCACAGCTTGAATGATCTTTTGAGCAGTGGGAGGTAATGATCCTGCCTGAGGCAAAATACCGCTTCTGGTGTGTTATGGGGCACTGTGATTCTGTCCCACACTTCATTTAGTCTTTTTCCAAATGCTGCAGTTTAGCGCCTGAAAAATGCAGTATTTTTATGAGTATATTTCATCTTCAGTATAGTCCTGTAATTTCTGTTGGATGTGGGCTGGGTGAGCAGGGGTGGAGGATAGCACTTAAGATGTGAAATGCCAGTTAGAGACTCCAGCCTATGCAATTTTTCATGCTGAATGTTTTTCCAGAAGGCGACAAGTAATCTCTATTTCATCTGGAGGATGGAGAAATTCTGAGCATAAGGAGTGAGTCCTCTTTTCCCCCAAGTCCATCCCACTGGCTTTTGCCCTTCCGTGAACACTTTTAGGAAAGACTAGTCTGTTTAGCCTGTGTTCAAAGGTCACAAAAGTCTGCTTTAGGCTTTTGGCCCATATGGAATAAGCAGTGTTTTCTTTTTCCAGTGTTGTCACAATTCATTTTACTCTATAGTTGAAAAGTAAATGAAAGAAATAGCTGAAGGCATATTTGTGAATAATTACACTTGCACCACATTTCTTGAGAGTTTGCTGGGTAGATTTGTGTCTAAGATTTTATTGTTGTCCTTGTTACAGGCAGCTTCGTTATCTATCCAGTGTTTGCAATGGATTATGAGGCATAGTAGCAGATTACGGAGACAGCATTCTAACGTTTCATCTGGAAATTGAATAAATAGATCTTTTTCAATTGCAACGATGCGAAATGAGCTTTCAGGGTGTTACATTTGGAGGACAGCTAATTAGATGCTGTTTCAGTCTCTCCTGCTGGGATGACTATTGCATATACTGAAGTAGAATCTGCACCCTGCAAGTTGTCTCAGTGTTTAGTCCTGCAAAGTAGTCTGTAGTGCCAAACTGGTGCTGGGGCATGGGGTGCTCCTTATGATGGTGGAACTCATCAAGCAGTTGATGTTGTGCTCCAAGGAGTTTGTTCCACCACAACTCAGATTTGCCTGAATTGACACATGGCCAGAGTCAGTCCACATTAAATGCATGATTTTGAAAAAATGATCAGATACTAGACTTTTGTTGTGGCCAACCCATGACTGTTGGCATGGGATTGTTTTGTTCACCTCCCCTGTTGGCGGTGATCAGAACCCAGCAGGGACACATACTGACCTCCCCGGCTTGTCAGGGCGTGTTCAGAAGAGTGGGAGTCACTATCTAGGAGAGGGAATTTGGACTAAGTATGAAGAAATCTTTCAGGGAAAGCCTTGAAATAGCTGAGTGTAGTGAGAAAGGTTGGGGGTTTTATTTTTTATGGTGCTAATGAAACCAGATCCCCTCAGAGAGCAAAAAGCGCAGGCCAGTGCTTATCAACCCTTTTTTATTTCTGAATCCCTCAAAATCACAAGTACCTTGTGAATTGAAGTCTACTGGCAACAGTGGTGTTCCTCCTAGTTTCCTCATGTGGCCCTGTGATAGTCCAGGGATCCTCAGTTATCCACGTGGAAGAAATCTGCACATAGCCTAGAAAGCGTAGATATCAACAAAAGTGTGTGTGTGTGTCTGAGGATAGGGAGGGAATCCAGATCTACTTTTATTGCTACATAAAGGTAGCTTAGAAAAAGGTGGCTTGTTATCAGACAGAATGGTTGGACCCCACCAGTAGGAATGAAAAAAATCAAGTCCAAGAGTAAAGCCCATGCAAGTGCTTGTCTGTGCTCTGGCCTGCTGAGAGTGAAAATTTCCTGAGTTTTCAGATCGCTTCCAAGCTAGTGATCCCTTGTGAAAGGAAAGCTAGGAGTGGGAGACAATGAATGAGAGAGGGACATTTCTACAGGCTTGCTTTCAGTTCTCTGCATAAATTTAATAATTTGAGCATTCAAACTGAAAAGCCTGCATGTTTGAGATCTATGAACAACTACTGACGGGTAAAAGCTGGTGTAGTACATATATAGTAGGAAGGGTGCAAAAAGGCTTTCAGTCACTCATATTGGTGCAGAGGTCATCTCTAGTCTGTGCAGGTCCTGAGCACAGGCTGGGTTTTCACTGTAATTAAGTGGGTGAATTCTTAATTTATAGAATCATAGAATGGTGTGGGTTGGAAGGGACCTTAAAGATCACCTGGTTCCAACCCCCTGCCATGGGGGGTTGGAACTCATGCTCTTAACTCTAACTAACCAGTGAAACAAAAACAGTGTCGTTAGCAGGGTGTGATATATATTAAATCGTTAGGCTACTTTTAGTAAAGCAACTCAAGGTAAAAGCTAAATTTTTTTCCCTTAGCATAGACAATGCCAAAGAAGGCACACCACTTAATTCTCTCTCCAGACTGACAATCCATCTGTTAAAGTATCTGTGTTGTGACAGTCATCAATTGAAAATGTTTTGGGGAGAACTCCAAGAAAATCCACTCCCAAAATATGCCATCCAGCTCTTTTCAGTTTAACACAGGACTTAAAACTCTTTAAGCAAATACGTCTGTGTATTTCTATATATATTCATATATATTCTCTGTGTATTCAAATGCGGGTACACCATACATGTATATATGTGGGTATATCATATATGTATATAGAAAGAGAAAGATGGGCATAGGGAGAAAGAAAACACAGGTATGTCGTATACATTATATATAGATGATATACATGTTGTTTTATAATATGTACAGTATGCATATATGTGTAATCATTATATATATATTTCCATACCATCTGTAAGCTAACACTGAATTTCATTACCCCTATAAATGTCTTGGCCCTTTTGAACACTTGCAATTTCTTAGCCTACAAATCTAAATCATGACTGAAAACTTCTCATCCTACCATTTCTCCTTAGTGATTGGAAAAAGAGAAATACAGAAAGAGTTCATAAGGAATTTTGGGTTTGATTTCAACAAGAATGGGTCAAAAAATAAAAGGAAGTCAGATAGATCTTAAGATACGGTAAATTATTGTAGATCTTCAGATATGGTAAATTATTGTAGTACAATTGATCTTAAGGCAGTGATGATGATTCACATCAAGCAAAGATTAACTGGCCTGGAAATTCTAGAGAAAAATTATACTAAATGCTGGGTTTTCTTAAGTCTATAAAATCTTAACTTAAGATTGCTGAGTCACTACTGCAAGTTAACATACTGCTAAGACTTGGCTGTAATAGGAAATGAGTTCTACAAGCCAGATTTCATTAAGAGGTATGAAACCCATTGTGTCTACTCATCCATCCATCTAGCTTTCCCTACTGACATTTCCAAGGGACAGTAATTTATATACTGAAAAGCTAAAATTGATGCATAAGCTCCACTTTTGTTTTCTACTGCTAAGACTGACAGCTGTGTTTAGTGAGTGGCTAGGGAGGAACCTAAAACTCAGAAAGTTACAACAAAAATGAAAATCATCAAGCAATAAGAAGACATTAGTCTCATCAATTTCAAAGCTGATTAAATGTTTATTATGAGTATAAACATTTTGATAAAGTATTTCTCCATAAGAAATAAGAGTGTTTCTCCATAAGTGATATTCTTTTCTTTACAATAAGTTAATAGGACCCTATTAATAGAGGAGAGATTCTGACATATGGACAAGTAAAACAGTTTTTGTTTTCTTATTAGTGATATCACAAAGTGGTTACTGTTAGAGCTAGCTGATCAGGCTATTGATTTTTTTTTCACTCAAAAATTTCAAATGAAAAGTCTATATTTACATGTTTTGACTGAAATTTCTTAGTTTTTACAGCATGATTTAAAGTCATTTTTTGGTTTGTTTCCATATAAAATGTTGTGATTTCTTGTCTAAGTTCCCTTTAACCCATAAATACCAAATCAAAAACAACCCCCCGAAATACCAACCAAATGGTACTAAGTCATTATGAAAATTATAATTCCATTTGAAATTCGATTAAAAAAAAAAATCTCCTTTTCTTGCTGTGTACACAGCAATGTGGAGGAGATGGTATCTGGCAATAGGAAAATTTTCACAAAGCATTCCTGTGTTGTCGTTATGAGTTTAGGAACTGGTACAGACATTTCTGTTTCTTTAACAAGCCACTCTAAGTTTCAGTATATAACATGGCTTTAATGGGAGAGTTCAGTTTTCTCCTTGGCTGTGTCAACAGCTTGTGAGCGTCAGGAAGTCACCTCCGACCTTCACCTTCCTTTCCCCATGAAAAATAAGGCAATAATTGTATTTGTGTACCTGAGGTGGTTGTGTTGCTTGAATAGTTACACAAACCATGCAGATTCTTGGATTTAGTGGCTGTGGAAGTGTGATGTAATGTTAGTATGATTAATTTTCTTCCATAAAATCTTCATTTTGATAACCTAACTTTTCATTATACTGTATAATCAAAGTTTTGGTAAGCTCTCAAGCTATTCTTCCTCTCCAGACTTTCTCTTTCTTCTTACATTTTCATCTTTCTTCTTAAATGTTCTTCTCAGTAAAACAAAATATTAAGTGAACATTTCTTTTATGTTATCATAGCTGCATTTATTTGGTTATTGTAGTCAAAATAAAATCAGTTATGGAATATGCCAAAACCTTCCCTTTAAATATTTGCCCAGTTTAGAGTGGATTCTGGTCACGGTAAATGGACACAAAAATTGAGTTCTGAATAAGAACAAGAAGTAAAGGCAAGAAGTAGTGCAAGACTCTTGCTAAAATCATGAAACAGTATCCCTGTTTTCTGGTGGGAAGGAGAGAGAGAGTGGGGAATAAATTTCTTTTCATTTTAATAATACATTGAAAGTGTTTCCCTTGATTTCCATTAACAGTACTTGGGGACGAGCATCCCAGAGGTATTAATCTCAAGAATAAAAAGCAAAGTGGTTCAAAATGGGTGAATTCCCACAAGTGTTTTAAGTAGAGCTGTCTGCAGACTCCTGGCATGGCGTTCACTGCAGGACTGGGATACAACAATTATATAAGTGAGTTTAACAAATGAGTTTACAGAGAAGAGAAACACGGTGGCATGACAATGTTAGTGGAGTGAACGTGTGTTCTCACTTTGTTAGTCCAGGCAGGTTAGGGTTATCTTTGCAATGAGGGCAGGAATTTTCCCAGGGCTGCACTTTTAACACGTAGGGGGATGAAGCAAAATTGAGCAAAGTCAGCTGGGTTGCCCACGTGGAGGCCGAATGCAGTTGAACCAAAAGCTGAGGACTGTGCATAAAGGAAGGCAAAGAGCCAAGGATCGAGGCTGAAAGGCAACAACAGAGCCCGGAGAGAAGTGAGGGAAGCAGCATAGTGGCAGAGAGATTGAACATAAATGATTCAAAGGGGAAGAGCGGTACGTGTTGAAAGGGATGAGGCAGGAAACAAGTGAAAAGGATGGAAATTTGCCCTAGAAAGTATTATCTCTTCCTCTAATGCAGGAGGTCTGATAGGAACAGGGTCTTAATCACTACTTTAAAATATCTTAAGGTGCCTTTGTTTTAGAGTAAACATGGGGATATGAGTAACTTCTACCTGCAGGGTGGCACAGGAGGGTCCCTCTGCCCCTCACTGTTAGCTCCCCGGGCAGGAGAGGACTTGCTCAGGCGTCAGGGTGATGCTTGGTGACTGCCAACCACCATTTGGTTGTCACTCCTCGGTGCCTAGCTACCAACGGGCTGTCTCAGGCTCTGCCGTTGGGAGTGGGTGGGGGATTTGATCAGCTGTGTTTGCGGAAACTGGTCCCAGGTTTTTTCTGAATATGCTCCCCATCGTCACGGCTGTGTCTGTGAAGGAGAGAGGGGCAGGGTTTTTCACCTGTGCTGTCCAGTGATTATCACTGTTTGAAAAAACTGTTGGTGTTTTGTTTTGTTTTCTTTGAGCAGATGGGCAGAAGAAGGTTCAAGAGGAATTTGACATAGACATGGACGCGCCAGAGACAGAGCGGGCGGCTGTGGCGATACAGTCCCAGTTCAGAAAATTCCAGAAGAAAAAAGCGGGGTCCCAGTCTTAGTAGCTACCTCACAGCTTAAAAGAAAGTAATCCTGAAATGATTTCTCAAGAAAATCAGAAATAACACAAAGATGCATGTACAGAAATTATCAATATTTAAAACCCCATTGGCAGATAACAAACCGTAAGCTTGTGTGTGACTTCATCCCAGATGTTTCATGCCCATTATCCTCTGTAACTCACCATTTTACTTGATGTTGTAATAAAAAGTTAGGGTGAAGTAATTAAAGTGTCTGCCTTCATCTGTCTTTTCATATTAATCCAGCAACCACAGCGTTACAAATGAACCCAGCCCAGATGCCTGTTTTCCTCTTCATGTAAAGCTTGGAGACATAACATCACCGTATGCTACGAGATTTTTGCTAAGGGATGAGAGCACTCATCTCAGCCCTGCTTACCTCATTTGGAGAATTCCAGCTGCCAGCCAAATGTGACAATAAAATTACTTTCTTGTAATGAGATGAAAGTAAAAAGTTGCAGACAGAAGCTGGCATGAGGGGAAGAGGTGTAGGAAGCAGTGAGCAGTTTATTTTTGTCTTGCAATTATGCCAATAAAGTGGCTTAAGTGGGGAAATTGTCCCTGTCCTTCCTCTTTGCATGAAAACGTTCAGAATTACTCAGCTTGGACCACATTCTTGTGGGGAAAAAAAAAAAAAAATCAGACACAAAATACAAAACCCAATTCCAGAAACCTTTGGAAGGTTTGTTTTTTTTTTTTAATTTGTGAAAATTAAAACTCTCTTTTTGATGCAGCTTTTCACTCTCTACATAGTCAGTGACTTTTTCTATGCCATCTCTCTCTTTTCATATTATTTTCAGTATTTGATGAGTAAATTATAACAGACTCCCTGTCTCCATTTGCACTGTTCTGCATTCAACTTTATATGAGCCCCTTACTTTATCACTGTATTAGCCCAGTTTTTGATTAACAAAAAGCAGCCACAACAGCATCTGTCTTAAATTGGGAAGTAATTCTATTTTCTCCCTGTTGTAAAACAGTAACAGATCAGTTTCAGGCTGGATCTAAGCAAGGATCTTGCCTGGCTTCAAACCTGATCAGGAATTGGCTGCCCATATAGTGCACAAGGAAGGTTCAGAAAAGGTTTAAACAAGTACCTTGTACTCAGAAGAAGGAGCTATTTTGGTTGAGTAGGTGGGACATGCGCTACACAGAGATGTGTAAAAAAATCTCATCCTCTTCTTGGCTTCATCAACAGATTTAGGGGTTCCAGTAGGCATCTTTACCTCTAGGGAAATCAGAGACAGAAGCGTTTTCTGAAGGACCAGTGTTTGCAGTGGTTCTCCAGGAAGGCAGTGTGAGCCTGACCTCCAGGCTGACAGAGGCAGGCATGCTGAGTGGTGACAGCCTGCCTGCCTTTAACTGAACAGCCTGGAGTTGGGACCCCTTCAGGTGTGAGAGATTCAGGTATAATTTCCAGGTCTGCCTAGAGGGATAAATTTCTTCCTCTCCCACCTCCCGCAGGAGTATTCTGATCACCAGGGCAGAGGACACAGTCCTTTTAGTCATACATTAGTCCCCTCATGTAAACAGAGAGCTGTGACTAAGGGGTGGGAATAGAGGGAAAGGAAGGATCTCATGCTGGTGGCAATCGCTTCCCATGAGAGGCCACCATAGCAGCAATACTGCAGGGGTGCAGAGCCATGCCTGAAAGGAGGGCTGCGGGACCGCAAAGGGAAGGCCCTCAGCCTTATGCAGGTTAAGGCGCTTACAGTGGTGGGCAACAATTCAGTGAGGAGCCCAAACCTGATGGTGGGTGATAGGAGCTCTGGGACCGTGCTGGTGAGGAGGAGCCCTCAGAGATGCTGGGCAGAGGAAGCCTTATGGATCCTGTGGGTGATGTAGAAGGCATGTGCAGAGACAACGTGTGAGGTGCTTAATAGGGACGGCAAGACTGGGTGGGCATGGACAGGGCTTTTTCGATCTTAGTTTGAGTACAAACATCTAAATGCTGCCCAGACCCTGCCTTAGGCACCTTGGTCCTTGTCAGGTCCTGGCCCTAGGCATGACTTACCACACATCACCGGTAATGTCAGAGTTCTCCAAGCTGCAGCTCAGTGCTTTCACTCTAGGAGTGTATTTTAGCAGCACTGTTCCTCTGCATTTAGGAATTTCACAAATAAACCTCAAATAACACTGCTGCTGTGCTCAAAGTGTGGTTTGTGGAGGCCACGGATTCCCCACCTGTCTTTCACAGGGACTGCTCACCATATAATAATCGCCTTAGCGTAATAATTTTAAAATGGCAATGGTCTTGGATCGTGTTGGTGCCATTTTGTTTAGATGAACATATATGTGTAACAAAGGACTGCATTTGTGTTCTGCATTATGTCATTTGAAATAGCATGAGCTCTGTAATGGCTACTTAATTGAATAAAAACTATTGGTAAGCACTAGGCTTTTATATTCGATCTGACATTCCTTGGACTTAAATTTCCTACACAACAGGAATAATCATATGGTTGGGACACAGAAAATGATTACATTATTGAAGCACAGCAACAAGGGCTGTTAGTAAATGAACTATGGCTCTTTCAGCAGCAGGGCTATTCTTTAATGTGAAGTTCAGAGTGCATCTTACAAATACAGTCTTAATACACAGTGAAACATGATGAGGAACTAGTGAACTGGCAGGAAATTTGGATTAATTGTGGCTGCCCCTGTCAGACAATTTCCTTTTTATGAAAATGTGTTTGCATCACAGATTCAGTTCATGTTCCCAGGAAAGGAGAGCTTTCTCACTCCTGAGTCTTGCTTTTCATTGATCCTTTGTTCATAACCAAGGTGGCAGTTTTTAATTTCCTTTCTTACCACTAATTCATACTTTTCAAAGACCTATCAGGATATTGCTGAGGTGAGGAAAGAAGTTTGATTCAACCAGGAGCTTCCCTAAGATAGGAAAAAGGGGACACTTGCACATTCCAGGTATTCTATGGGTCTTTTCCAAACACTCACTGAGCTCTCTAGTTAACTAGCACTACATAGCTGGGAGTAACCAAGACATGGAAAGCAAAATTTAAATTAGGTGGATATCTGTGCTGATAAAGCAAAAGTTCCCGTAGGTAACATGAAAGATTATTCAGAGCAGTAGGTTTTGCAGGAAATGGTTATCACTCCCACCACATATGCCCACACCCTCCCCAGATACATCCATACTGCTTCTGCTCCAAATTACTGTCAGATTGTCCCAGAAGGGAATAACCAACAGTTGAATGATCAGAACAATTGCCTGAGCCTTAGAAATCCTTTGTTCACATCGTTGCCTGGACCGTAAATAACCCATAGAAATAAACAGCAAAGGAGACTACTGGAAGTAAAGAAATGCCATCAGAAAGCACAAGAATGCCCAAATGAGGAAAACAGCAAAGGATGTGAATTCTATCAAGTTAAACACAGAAAGGCAAGCCAAAGCCAACCTGTGGCTTGCTGAAGGTACAGAGTGATAAATGAAACTTTTTTCAACACTCCTCAGACTGGTAGCCTACTGGAGAATTGTGGGGATGTGGGGAAGAAGAGGCCTTGCAGAAAGTAGAAATGAATCTTACATTAATGCTCAGAGCAGAGGCTCCCACAACAGGGATCTCTTTGTAGTAACTCAACTCGAGGAGTTAGTTGTCAAACTGAAATGTCAGTAGAAGAGAGTTTGGAGTAAACTGACAAAATTAATAACAACAGATCTCCAGGACTGGGTGAGGTTCACTCACACCTTCTAGAGGAGCTCAGCTACGCAGCAGCCGCCTTGTTCAACCCATTGCGCATGCTGGCCTCAATTCCAGGGGAAGAGGTGGTGGTGAACTAATAACAGATTTTAGGAAGGACTCTAGGAGGGTTCAGAGATTTACAAAGACTCTCTTCATTAGGCGGCTCGAGGGAAACTATGATATCGTGTAATACAACTGTAATACGCCAACGCCGGCCTGACAGCAGCTGTGATTCACAAATTTGCTGGTGGTCACTGATGGAGCCAACAGGTGGGTAAGGGTAACCCAGGTGCACCTGGATTTTCAAGAAGTTTTGACAAGGACTCGGGTGAATGCCTCTTAGAGAAGTTAAGCAGTCTGGGAACAAATGGTCAGGTCCTCTTGCAGAAAAACAACTGGTTAAGGGACAGGAGCCGAAAGGGTGGGATGGCATGTCCAGTTCGCACAGGAGCGGGGTGTCACCCGTCGGACTCCAAGGGTATCTTTATCATGCAACGTCCTTACAAATCACCTGAAAAGAGGGATGAAAAATGAGATGAAAAATTGTTGTATCAAGTCTTTCTACATGAAAAATCCCATTCCTTGCTCCTTAATTTTACAGAAGGCTTCCTGGGACCCATGAGGAGAGGAAGGTCATGTCAAGGCCATGAAGGCACGGACAGCCCTGACTGTCCTTGTCCACCCCTGGGGCTCCCCCCGACCCTGACCCTGGCAGGACCCCACGCCAGCCCCCCAGGGCCATCAGCCCCTGCCCCAGCAACACCACAGCAGGGCCCATCTCCAGCTCCTCACAGCCCTGCCTGGCCACGGGCCCTGCTGAGCTGGGCCCACCCCTGAGCCCCTGTCCTGGCCTAGGCCCATGCCAAGGGAGGTGTCCGATACCCAGGCCTTGAGCTGCCCTGGTGCTCCCTGGCTGCCCTGGGAGATGCCAGCCCCACTGTGCCCTGCAGTCTCCCTGTCCACATTAGGGGTCTGTCCCTCCGCATTTCCCGGTGTCCCTCCCAGGGAGGAGGGAGGGATGTAGATAGCTTCTGGTCGTACATATAAAGGTCGGAGGCCCCATGGAAACAAGTGACATTCCCCTCCCCTGGCTTATTTGCCCTCAGTCACCCGAGCTGCAGCACAACGCAGATCAATGTCGTGCTTCGAGGCCAAGAAATTGGCAGGATCCTCCAGGCAGGTCCAGCGCGGGTGCAGCAGGGTCCCCGCTGGGTTCCTTGCGGGCGGTCATGCTTACCAGCCTGCTCATTGAAACAGGCGTCAGCGGCAGCTCTGTCATCTGCTCCAGCCCCGGCGCAACGCCTCAGCTTGCAGCCTGCTGGAAATTGCTCCAAAGTAGCACAGCAGCCCAAATATGTCAGTGAAGGCAATCTGCCGGAGTACGTGATGGAGGCAGACAGGTGGAAGGGAAAGCTCTGAGCAAAAGAGGAGCACAGCTGGGAAGGGCGAGCACTGCTGAAACTTACTGAGCCATCTGAAGGTGATTTCTCTTTGGCTCAGGTAATTGACTCCTCACGTCTGGCCTCTGTCAGGGCTCACGCCTAAAGGAGCACAGGCTCTCCGGCTCGAAGCTGGCCACTGCCAGGAGGTGTTTATGTAGCCCGGTGAATCCTACGTGCCACCCAGCGCTTCCCAAACGCCAGTCCGAAGCCTGCTGGATCCCAAGGGAACATGGGGCATTCCCACACGAGACGGCGAGCGTTGCCGATGGCCGTGGTCCCTGCTCACCCGCCGCAGAAGACCAGCTGGAGCTTGTCAGAGTTTGTCCCTCATGAAAACCAAAGCTTGAGGGGATTGCGTGGAGGAGGGAGGACACGGTACTCAGCCGGGTGGTGTAACAGCCCACGTTTGGGACATGGCTGTGGGGCACATCTCACCATGGTGGTGCTCTCATGTAGGCGTAGCCAGAGACCTCTGAGTCTGAGAGGTCTCTTAGGCACCCTCTGCTACCCTCAGTCATTACCTGCCAGCTCCCATTTTAGACCTGGAGGCTGACTGTGGAAACTTCCAAAATAAAAGTCCTGGGGGTTCAGCTGAATCACCGCTGAAGGCCGTTTGGGCTAGGTTGCTTAATGTTTCCTTAAGACCCACAAGCTAGCAGATGCCTTGCAGCAAGCAGAAGCTTCCTAAGGTGTCTCCTGACAGTCAGCAGTTTGCTGGGAGGCCCTAAGAGATGCTTAGACTCCAGTGTCATCTCAGTGCCATAATTGTATGGCAATGTAGAAATGCCTTTATATCCATTATTGATCATTTACCACTCACCACAGTTTTCACCTGATCTGAAATCTTTTTGAATGTGGTTATGACAAGCCCCAGGTCGCTGGACAGGTCTGGGTTGGCCCATTATTTACTCGCAATTCTAAGGGATACAACAAACTTCAGGTTTTGGTTATGGTTTAACCTAAGCTAAATATTCTTTTTTCAATATCAGCTCTACACACATGTTCAAAGCTTGATGGGAAGAAAAGGAGAGTGTATTATTGATATGGTTAAATTAATATTTAGACATCTATCTCCTGTAAATATTCAAATGCAGATATCCTTCCCAATCTGAAATCAGCTGAATTGACTTGTATTGATTTATATGATCAAGACAATCTTCACAGTGAAAAGACCTAGGAACTTACCCTAAAAAGAGAAGCCAGGCCATTTCTAGTCCATTGAAGTCTAGTCAAGAATGGGTTGTTTAGCGCAACTCTTAAATTGTGGTAGTGCTTTTTTTTCCTTTTTTTTTTTTTTTTAATCCCTAAACTCTCCCTGACAGATGGCCTTCTGCCTTTTAGTATCTCTAGTGATGGTGAGGCTAAAACCTTCCTTGGCAGCTTGTTCCATGGCTGAACTTTTCTTAAAGCTATAAAGGTTGGGTTGTACTTAACCTAAATCCTCCCTCCTGCCATTTAGATTAATTTGTTCCAGACCAGCGATACCCAGTTTCCCTAACCTTATCTCGTAGGTCTCCTTTTCCAACCCTTTTCCTCATTTTTTTTGTTATTCTCAGTTGAACTCTGCCAATGTATCTGTGTGCCTGAAATGAAATGCATTCATCCAAATGAAACGTAACCAGTGCCAAGCACAGCAGCATAATTATCTTGACTATTTTACAAGTGATGATCCCCTTACCACAAATTTACATGGCTTCTGGCATTTTTTGTAACAGCATTATTTTGTTGGCTTATAGTCAGAACATCATTTCCTGTGAATATGGAGCCTCTCTGCGGTCTCTCTCTCTAGTCAGGATTTTCCCCTTCTTTTCTACAAGAGACTATATTGGCTGTAAAACACCTTTCTTAATTTTCAGTCCCACTGCACCTCTGCAATACTGGTAAGATACAGAAATCCAGGTAAATGTCTTTATCTGCAGTTCTTTGGCCTTCAAATTGGGCAGGAATGGTAATTGGTTCAGACTTTTTTTGTGCTTTCCCCTTTCCTATTACTAAATTATTACAGTCAGGTGCAGAAGCTTCAATGATCTCTAAATCAACCTTTTTTGGAAGCTCAGAAAAGGTTTCAATGTCTTCTTATTTTATTCTCAAGAGTTATCTTGCCTTCACTTGTGATGACTAATTATTTGATAAGAAAAGTCTGAATATCCATATCTAAAAATAGCTCTTGAAATAAGCCTGAGGACTCTTGTCCCTTCTCAGTGCGTTGTGATTTAATGCTCTTTCACAAAAGCCAAACTGATATTATTGCTCACATTCAGTAGTGGTTTCCACCATAAAAATTCCCACTGAAGTCTTCAGGACTAATGTGACAGAGGGAAGGTGCGTGAGGGGTTGATCTGTTGGCCTCATCAAGTACACAAAATATAGTGACTTCCTGTACTTAGTTTGCAGCTTTTGGTAAAATGGTATCACTGTTTTTCTTTAACCATTGTCATTTCTTCTTGCGAACCAGGTCCATATTTAATATAGTGAATGATATAAAACAATAACCACAAGATGGTGGCAATGATTAACAACAACAACAACAATAATAACTACGTCAAGGGGAAAATTGACACATCTGCAGAAGACTGGCGTCTCTCCCAAACACATTAAAATAGTTCAGATCACACACACAAGCCACGGTGACACATTTTACTGTGTGGCATGGGCATACCTATAATACTCCTCCTAGCGTGACCAAACTCAGTTGTTGTGGTGGCAGCAAATTGGCTCCTCTTGGCAGCAGGGACCTTGCTGGTCACATCCCTGCTTTGCTGTGCCCCTGACCAGGGTCGGTGCAGTCCCCCTTTCCCCAATTCTGCACAGGTGATGCAGTGCTGCCCGCAAGCTAGACATGGGAAATGTGTCTGGTCGCCACTTTATAATATCACATGGAGGTACATGGGTCCCCTTTCTAGGACTATGTTTTGTTTGTTTGTTTTAAATCTCTGATTATCAGCTATTTAGACAAAGCTCAGCCGGCTCCTGCACAGCCTTGAGGTGGGACTTGCTTGCAGGGTAATTCGTTAGCTGGTGGGAGCACACATCTGCCTGCCTGGCTGGGCAGCTGGCTGACATGAACAGGCAAGCCTCATTGCCAAAACACCAGGCAGGCCAAAAATAAGCACCAGCATTAGACCTTTTAGTTGATCAGCCACAGGGCTGTGGAGTCAATACACTCCACTAAAGCCCAGAGTCGTCCCAGCATCGAGCACCGCTTGTTGGGCCCCAGCAACTGGGGAAGAGGACAAAGTGGACACACTGGTGGGAGATGATAGCAAAGCGTGGGAGCAGGGGTGAGTGAAGGCAGTTGCTGCAGTGGAAAGGGAAGGGTTATGGGAAAGGTGAAGGGGACATATGCAATGGCAGTGCATTAAGGAGGAGGCATAGGACGTGGGTAGAGAATTACAGCANAGCTGAAGCATTTCATTTCCCACTCACTCTTTTGCTGATATAATGAATTACTTAGATATTTCCCATTCAGTTATGTAAAACTAAACAGTATAGTATTGTCTTTAGGGGATACCTGGGCAACATTGCAAGCGCTGAGGCATTGCAATGTGTTCAAGTTATGCAAGGCAATTGGCAGGCATTTAGGGATCACAGCTGTGCTGTGTAAATTCTGTCTTAGGGTTAAAAATAAAAATCTCAGTATTTGATCAGTCATCCTGTAGTTTGCCCTCTAGACCTTCCCCTGACGTACGGTACCTACAGTCTCTGGAGAACGGCTGAAACATCTCTTGGATCTAGGGCTTAAAAAGTGAATTGGGAGACATCATATTTGGAGAAATTAAAATCGTTGTTCAGAGGGAAAGCAATTTTATTTCACTAGAATTCTTCTGCCATCAATATTCCCCTGATTATAGAGGCTTTTTCTTTACAAAGGATAAGTTAAGGCAATCAATTGTTTTTATCTAGTAAATGAAAATGGATAAAATACAATTTGAATGTAGGTAAACACAGAAGTCATTTTCCACTCAGCATTAGCTCACATCTCAATGGACATTAGACCTGTGTTTATTGAAAGATAGGTTATTGCCTGGGACATTGGGATTTTAATAGAATGGAACACAAACTCCATTTTATTGACATCTGCTGCATAGCAGGAAGATGGATGATTAGCTCCTCTATTTCTGCTCTTTTTCAGTATTGCTATGTAGATGCACACAAGTGAAAAGCATGCGTTATGCATCATATTCTATATACTTTTATACAAAAGAAGTAAATGGTCATTTCATAGTTAAAGAAGCACTTTCCATTAACGTAAGTTTTTCTTGACATTAGAGAGCTACCTACGTTTGCTCTGTTCTTACATATGTACGAGTTAGCACCCATCATCTGAATTAAAAGTCCATTATCTTGATTCTGTGCTGCACATCGAAATTGTAATCCTGCAAGCTTTGTAGTCAATAAGAGTAATTTAAATAAGTAATTTTCAATAGTGTTTATAGTTTATAGTTGCCAAAGCTTCAAGGTTAGGACTAGCAACAAGGAAAAAAGTAAGAGAGTTAAAGTAAAAAGAGTAAAGGAAATCCTGAAAGTATCCAGGGAGAAGGGGCATTCTCTTGATGACATTTTTTGCCTGCATAGAAGCAGACAATTCTCCTTTGAGGAAACAAGCACAAAATGATAAACATCCCTTTTTCATCTGCACAGCATTCCTTCAGTGCCAATGCACAGTCAGAGCTCTGGCTCAAATGTACACCAGCGATGTGCAGCTGCTACACAGGAAAGCAGGCACTGGAGAACAGCCCTGGGTGCACCAGCATGACTTACACTTTGTTTCTGCCTTTGAATTTTATTTGCATCGCAGCAGCGTGGAGCAGGGGGCTGGGCTGCAGGACTGCAGCACGAGTGAGGATGTGCTGCATAAAGGTGAGATAAAACTCTTGGATCTGCTTCCCCACTGCCGGCACTGAAAACTATCACCTCAAAATTTATCACTCCATGTCTGTCTGAGAGTCTCTTAAAACTCGGCCTCCCCACAGCCTGCTCTTGCTGGTGGATGCAGCATGTCTGTAGGCACGGGTAGGCAGCCCATGGGTAGCTTTTGTGAGGTGTGTTGTGTTCCCACACAAGACGACCTAAGTGACCACAAAACAGGTTGCAAAGTGTGTGTGTGTGTGAGGAGGTGACTGCTTCATTCAAAAGGATATTCATCAGAAAGCCTTGAAGACATCTCCCAGTGCCCTTTGCAATTCACATCGCTGCAGAGCAGCAGCCTGCTTGCCAGTTCTGGAGTGTCCTTCTAACTCTCTGCCTTGCAAAGAGCTGACAATATGTAGGTGACGGATCTAAGACTTGCAAAACACCACTGCAAAATGTTTTGCTTCTCAGGAATACAAAACCACATGGCCAAGGAAGACACATTTACACAGAAAGTTGATTTCTCAGCTGCTGTGAGTCTTTCAGGGCGTGCCTTAGCTGTTGTGGCATGAACAGGCACGGACTTGTGTTGCTTTTTCTTTGTCCTAGCAACCAAATTTCATTCTCTTGATTTTCCTGCTGGTTCTTGCTAGAACATTCCCAGATGAATAGCGTTTCTGTTGATACACTAAAGATAAGGCTTGATTGGGTTGCTGGAGTCAACGTTATTATTTTTAGACAATAGGCCGAGGCCTCTGCTGCACATCAACTTTAAAAGGTTACTTTTGCCTGCGCACTTTAGGCTATGTTATTCCCTCTTGTGAATGCATTTTCATGTGCTCTGTCAGCAGCGGTATTCTTTAGGTGAGATGGTTAGTCAAGGCCAGTTAATTCCCTTTGCTTGTCTCTTCTCTGACATAAACTAACCTGTTGATTTCCACTGAAAAACATCTTATCTGTTGGCATTTAGGAACACTTGTATTAGTGAGCCTAGGAGTTAAGTGTTATTATAAAGGCTACTTTCCAGTCTGATAGTTTCTCAGAAAGCAGGCATTTTTGTTTTCTCCTTACAATATCAGTCAAATTAAAACAAAAGCAAGACTTGCCAAGCTTATGTAAAGCTGGATCGCACTTCAGACTGTATTTTTGTGCGTTATTAAGTTTACTGAAGTCTCAGGGGATGAAATTTGCAAAAGCAAGTGCCATTTAAAGTCATTGGCACTTAGGCACTTCAATCTCCTGGGTGCTTTTGCAAATCTTTCGCTGACTATGTAAATGTGCTATATTCAACTGCAGCAATTCCGTGATGGATGAGGTTTCTGCCGAGCACGGAGCTTTAGCAGCGCCTCTCTTCGTAGTGCATTTCACTATTATTAACAAGCTCTCACCTAAAGCAAAATAAACCTGACTTAATTTGCACCAGCTTCCAGTTATTAGCCGTCTATTTATAAACATAGCTGCAGTGACATCTGGTTGGTTTTTGATGTGTCTGTTGCATCAAAAATAAAAACAAACAAGTTCTGTCTTGTTATAGATCTGCATCTATTAGCAGTTGTGCAAGATTTGCCTGCAAGGAGAGTTTTGAGAAAGAACCAATATTATGGAACAGGTATTTTCCTCACTACTGTTTGAATTAATCTCAAACCTGCTCAGTGTCTTGAAAGCTCAGAGCAGTGGTGCCTGTAATTCCTGGCAGGTGCAGTAGTATTGCTGAGGTACAGCTCCTACAGACGTCTTTCTGGGACTGCAAAGTGCAAGATGAATGTCAAGTGTCTGCATTCATCAGGGGAAGAGTACAGCAGCCTCGTAATCTTCATGCCTGTGAATGTGCTCCTGTGAGCTCCTTGCTGCCGCCTCTGCTCTATTAGAAATGGCTGAGCTTGATGAGAGAAGATGTCCTTCTCAGCTTCTGCAGTTACATGGGACATATCTGCTCAGTAGAGTTCAGCTTTAAAGGTGTACTCTGGGGGAACAGGATCTTTTCCTGGCGCTGAAATTCCCTTTCCTGGAGGGCAAACCAAGCTGACCCGTTGCCTAATTAGGTCCTGCTGCAGGCTTCAGTGGCTGCAGCAAGCTGCCTTCCAACATGGCCTTGAAAGTATCCAGCCTCTTTCTCCAGCGAGACGCTCACCTCGGTTTGGTCCTATGGAAAGAGCTCCTGCCTGAGATAGAGAGGAGTTTATCCCTTTTCCAGATGGAGTTGATCCAATCCATTACTCCTTCATTATTTATATAGCATCTACGTTCACTACAGCAGTGCTTATGTTAGAAATGCTTACGTGATGCCAGATGTAAATAGTTAATAGACTGGAAAGTCACAGTTAATGGGGACTTGGAAACACATCTAATAAATCCCTCAACAACAGAGGCCAGGCATTGGAGGTGGACTACTTGCAAACCAGTTTTCACCAAACTTGGAAAAAATGAGAAATTGATAAATGATACTGAAGACATCAGTTTTAATGAGGATATGAGGCTGTTATTATATAACCCAGGACATTTATGACTTCACTTCATAGCAATTTAGGGATTTTCATTCTACAGTCAAAAATCAGTTGGAAATAGTCAGTGAGAAATCGATAACTTTTACAGAATCTTTTTTCCTCTAACCTGAGAAGAAAGAAGGAAAAAGAGCTAATTGCTACAGCCTGACACTGTGCTTCTCTGATTATCCAGGACCAAATATTTTAGAGAAATCTGTTTCTCGCCTACATACAATCAACCAAATTAATTGATCTAAGAGAGATTTCTTTCTAAAGACCCTGTGCAGCAGAATAACCGTATTCTTTTCCCACTTAGTGCAACATGAGAGGCTCTGCATTGAGCTGAAGTTTTAGAAAAGTGTGCTGCGTCTCTTCTACCTACCTTGGTAACAGCTGCATTGCTAAAATAAGAAGCAAGTCTCAGTCTCTAGGGTTAAAAATTCTTTTTTTTTCCCTTCTTTTTTTCTGTTTTTTTAGCATAGTTTCCACAGTCATGCAGAAAACACTATTTCTCCTGGAAAGAATGAGAAGCCACCTTTTAAAACTTTGTCAACATGTTGATAGATGATTGTCTTTGTACGTGGGTAATGGAACAATTTAAGTAGTTGGGATTCTTTCTGGGTGCTGGGCTATAACCCTTTTGTCTTGGAACTGTTGCACTTAGTGAAGTCAGAGTGAGGAGAAAAACAGGCGTAATACCTTTTCTTAGCTATGGTATTTAACTTCAGACCTTAGAGGGTTATCTAGTTAGGTTCATTAACTAAACTGTCAGTCAGAGAACAGGTTGTCTTCAGCTCTCTTCTGTGGACAAATGATCAATTTAAAAAGATGCTAGATGTGAGATATTTAAATATGAGGTATGTTTCTGGCCAGCACATCCAGCTGTCGTGTTTAGTTATTCCCCATGTGGGTACAACCACGTGTTACATTTTAAAAATTCTGGAAGACAAAAGCATTTAGATTTGATGTTTTGATGCATACAAAATCTGCATTTCATGTAAGAGCTCTAATAATTCCTCATGCGCAGGTGTTCAGTTCTGTCAAAAGTGCGTGCATGACCTTTAAAAGAAATTACTCTTTGGAGAACCCTCCTGAGTGGGTTATTTCTGCTTTACAAATGAAGCTTAGTTCAAGGTCCAGGGGAAGCTAATGGGAAGTATATTCACCAAGCAGCCATTTTCTCTAATTGAATTCCTGGAGAGGAGTAGCTGGAGGAACTGGTGGCTGATCTGTTTGCCTTGGCATCTGGCTAAGCAGAAATGAGTGACAGAGATCTTTGGTAAGAGAGGTACTGCCTTTCTTGGATGAAACTAAGGGACAACGTGAAAAATAGGGGATCCTTTAGAGCAGTGTATTTCCCTTAGCATCCCAGGATTTTTTTTCCCTGAATTTTCCTATGGCTGTGACATATAAAATTCAGTTATTATAAACTTTTACTTTGTTGTTTAAGATATTATATAAGTTCAGTGTAACTGTAATGCATATTTGTATTTCATAATCATGTCTTGAAAATTCTTTGCATGCGTGAGCGAAGCCTAAGCCTTAGGGGATTTAATATTTAGCATATTTCTGCAATCTGGCAAGGTCATCTTTCTGCTGATATATTTGAGTTAGGAATTTACACGGCAAATGCCATAACTATTAAGCGTGAGAGAAAGCTAGAATTCTGAAAAATTAAGACGTTTGAAAATAGAAACTGACCTTCTCTAGTATAGGATTCCTGACGCCCTCCCCAACATACATACATGCTTTACTTAATACTTCAGTTCACACATACATGCTACAAACACACATCAATCAATCAGTTTTCCCCTTTTGCACAGGTCTACAGTTTTCAAAGTAATCTTTTTCCTTCCTTCAGAAAATGTAGTTCAAATAGTGAATAAAAATTTTCCTCTCAGAAATCAGAATGTGAATTCAGCTATTTGAGAACAAATGTGTGCCAGTGAATTAAACAATTTTGCATTTTTTTTTTTTGGAGAAGAGTTACTCTTATGAATAAGTAATCTGTCATCTGTTCTTTGTTGTAATTTAACCTTCAGCTAATGCATTATGTCAAACTTCAGCACATACAGGATGAGATTGTTCTAATTTTAAGATGGTCATAGTTTTTAGTACTAAAAAAGCAGCTTTCACCCATCTGCACCTTCACCATCTTTAAGAGGCTTAAGAATCACAATTTAGCAAATATAAACTAATACAAAAAAGTCATTTGTTATATCTGTAGAACATTTTAAGTTTCTTTGTGCTTTCGTGTGCAGAGCTGCGTACTCTGTGCCTCAAAAATTCCCAGTTGTCAAGGCTGACATGAACAATCTGCTGGCAGAGAGGGAAATGTGACGGAAACCTCCTGTCCTATAGACTTGAAAGTTAAACTGATGTCTTAGTGACAGCATGCTTTGTTGTTTCTGCAGTGTATGAGCTAACCGAGCATTCAATAATTCCCTTTTCTATTACTTTGAAGGGAGAGTGGTTTCTTCCAAAGTTAACTTTAGTGTTACCAGCTGCACATCACGATATTTTGTCAAACTACAGGCAGTTTTATGGTAGTATATCGATTATATTTACGAACACTCCTAACAATTCACTTCAATCTTGAACATATTTATGCAGACCTGTTCCCCTTTCAACTAATTGTGTACCAAGAGACAAACTCGAGAAACATTTTGATATTGCTTTAGCTTGGGTCATCAGAAAAACAAGCTCCACTCTTTTCAACAAGTCTTTGCTTACTTCCTCAGCTGAAAAAGGAGCTGATATATTGTTGATAATGCATGAAATGCACTTGCTATCAAGACCTATCTTTTTAAGGTGTGAAAGTCTTGGAAAACAACCTTTTGTCATTGTCTAATTACTGATGAGAGCAAGCATGGACTACACCATGACGTATTTTTATGCTGCAGCAGTCATAATGCCTTCTGTATTGCCTAATTTCTAAGCAACAAAAATGGTTTTAAAATTGTTGTTCTCACAGGCTATGCTAGATCTATATTGATGAACTGCTTTGCAGGCTGCCTTGCAATTAGGCCCTATGGTTCAGTACCATGCCAAGGAACTGGAAATGGCTTCCGCTGAAGCTGTACTAAATCACATGGCTATTCCCTCCTCTGCCATGCAAAATCGTCTATGTACTCATTGCAGAAAGTGCAATGCCTTTTCTTCTTTTTGGAGGCACGATTTACCTTATTGATGGACCATTACTACTTCAGTTACTTTTACAGTCACAGTGCATGAAAGGATATAGTTTGACCAGCTGACATAAATAAAACCTAGCCTCAAAATTAGACCATGGTCGTGCTGAGTCTTCTGCTTCCCTTGTGTGTTGGACTAACAAATGGCTCCAGATGCTTTGCCACATAGAGCTAGTACTTATTGCCTGAAAAAAAATCATGGAATAAACTGATCATTGATCACTAAGCTACAGTAAGGTATCAGAGCAATCCTAGCCTAGCCTCCCAAGATAAAGCTAGCAGGTGTTTAAGTAAACTGCAGTCTTCTGGAACAGAATTAAAATTTTTGCTCTTTGGAGTTGTGGTTCTCGTGGTGGCTGAAGGCACATTTATATAAATGACATGAAAAACTGAAGACCCTTTGGCAGTAAGGTGTACATGTGTAAACTTTTTGTGATAACATCTTAGTATTTGCTCTCAAGAAATGACATCATTTGGAGGAAACGGAGCAGCGTGTGGCAGCCAGCTCAGCCACTCAGGAGGTGGTGGCAGTGGGGGAAAGCTCTCACCATCACTCCCTGGGTAGTACCAGGTCTCTGCCCCTCTCTGGCTGGTCTTCAAGTCCTCCATCAGCTACGGGCTCAGCCAAGGTCCCAGCAGCTTGGTCTCTGCACTTTGAGGTGGTGGAGCCTGGGTGGCACTCTGCAGAGCTCTGGGCTGGACCTTTACTGAGGAGCCCACTAGAAGGATGACACCATGGATGAAAACCTAGGTCTTGGCATATAGTATAGGCTGAACCACTGCAGCAGGGCGTTTGTGGTAGATTTGGACTTCCCCTTGGTACCTGAATAAAGTAAAGTGTGGTCCTTTAAAGCAAGGTAGGTGTAGTCACTCCATACAGTGCTCCTGGGAAAAATTCCAATTTTAGGTGCCTTTTTTTTTCTTTGAGGAACTCCTGTTGACTAGAAGTGTTTTCCCACCTTGGACAATTTCTTCTTTTGTCAAATGTGCCACCCACAGGCAACAGAGAGCCATAAACCCCACGACCCCTGTCACCTGCTCCCTTCCACTAGAGGATTTCTTGTCAGAGGCAAACCTACTCCCTATTCATCTGAAATCAAATCTGGGGCAGGAAGTCTGCTTCAGCCAGAGCAGAAACCAGCTCCCTTCTTTCATTACCCCTAGCATGGGACTCCATTACATGATTGCTGAGCAAGCATATAGCTCACCTATTGAAATAACTCCATTTTGAGCTTTTATCCTGCTACAATACTTCTTTTGTCCCAATACTTGAAGCAATCCACGTTCCTCAAAAAAAAAGAAGACAGAATTTGACACAAAATGACAGCAATTCAATACAGTTTTGACTTCCAGAAAGGTGAGATTTTTCTTTTTTCCCCTCATCGGACCCTGTCTCAGCTCAGCTTTTGGCACTGTTTTGTCCTACCAGAGTAGCTCCCCCATCACTTCTGTGCCTGCTGCCAGCTCTGCACCGTCCCTTTCCTTCCTGTGCTGTCACTCAGTAGGGTCATGGCATTAATCACTGCGTGAAATCATGTTTCTTGCCATGACGGATCATTTCTAGAAGAGCCACTTTCAGTCAGTACCAAATATTCTTCCATGGGGAGGGTTTCTGGGTGCCTAGCACTTCTGAAAGTGTAACCACGTACGTCCCTGCCTGTCTGTGGCTTTAGGAAATCAGCTTGAGGCAGTGTTTAAAATCATACTTCAGCTGTGTTTTATATATGCATCTCGAGGTACTTAAAAGCATTTTTGCTTCCAGCAGTGGTGGAAAGAGTAGGACGATATGAGAAAACATAGGTACCTCTTCTGAATTTCACCAGAAATCCTAACAGAGATTGTCTCGCTCTCCCTACAGCCTGTGTTTCACATGAGCTGTTTGTTGAAGGACGAACAGAGGGAAAAACCTTCAATCACAATCCACGCCAGCTGGTTTTCAATCAGCAAACCTCCATCACTTCAATCGGTAAACTAAGAGGGAGAGGTGCTGCATCCCAGCTATTGAGCTACTCCTTCCATCAGCTTATTCAAAGCAAGTTTTCTTTGACGTCCATCCCCCATTTTACCTTCCTTTGTTCTACTTCCCACCTTTAACCCTCTCTTGGAGAGCAAGATACTTTATGACCACGGTTAAGGTTCTCAAAACCCTGTCAGAAAAGGCAAGTGATGGTGTCTGATGAGAAGTGGCAATCAGCCTTCAGCCATCAGACGCCCTTCTGTCCGCATAAGCAGGAAACTTTTCACAATTCAAGTTTGTTTATTGCCTGAGCTAGCTAAAGGCCATGAAATGCTAATGTTAACGCTATGAGCACATTACTGCCTCTTTAATTTATTTTAGCTAACTTCTGTTGATGGCATTTGGGTAAGCTAAACTGCCAGTTGAACTGAATTTGTTGTGCAGTTCGACGTAAAAACCATGCTGGAAATAGATCTGTATTCAGAGGCATCTAATTAGGAAAACATCATGGCAGTCAGTGCAAATGTTTTCCAAGGCACTGCATCTGTGCACCATGCACCAATTGCATACTGAGATTGCAATATCCATTTTCCAAGTCATAAAAGCCATCTAATGAGAAAAACATGCAGTTTCAGCCTGCCTGTGTGAAAGAAAGAGCAAAGCTCCAGTTCTGGTGCTTAAGCCTCTGTGTGTGAATTTCCTCAGTGAAAAAAAGTAAGAAGGAAAACAAGAAGGAAATAAGAAGGAAAATTTGCAGGGCAGGGTATAACAGAAACCTGTGCAATGTTTATTTGCTAGAGTTGTGGTTTAGAAATGCCCGCTCCTATAGCATTAGGCTGATACAAACACTGTTTGATATGCAAGGTATCAACCCAAACGGATCATTTTTGCAGGCCCAAATACTATGAACTACTCTGAGCATGCTGACCTGTGCCCCCCTCTTTCTTCTCTTGTTTAAATGTGTGTTTATGTGTTAAAGTACACAAACACATGTGTATATATATATACACATATATGTATATACAGACATATGTACATACATGTATATACATACAGCAAAAAGGTTCTGCTCCTTCCTGAGCAGTGTGCAGGAATCAAGGGCTTGGGGTTCAATTTTTAGACAGAGCAAAAATAAAGCTGAAAATGGATCAGATTATCCATCAGTTACATTAAGCACAGTCTTTCTCACAAATCCATGGTGCACCCATTTTTTTTTTCCTTCTTTGACTTCACTATGGAGAAAAAGGAAGGCATTTGCTTCACTGGGCATGCTTCCAGATGTGAGATCAGCTTCTTTGTGATCTGATCTCTTAGACCTGGTGCAAGTTACACGTGGGGTAGGCTAAGCGTGTTAGTAGTATGAGGGAGAGTCTCTTCTATATATAAAGTTACTTAGTCCATTATATACTTCTCCTTCACTGTCTTTCTGCATCTTGGTACTGAAGGGAATAAACTTTCTACAAAAGATGAAAGAAACTATTAGGAACATCATTAGCCATTAAAAACCTTATTGTAAAATAAAACAAACAAACAAAAATTTTTTTCTTATATATGCCAAAATTGGTAGCTACTGACATACAATAAAAATCAGCTAAACTATTTTGTAGTGTATTAAAGTGAAGTACCAGATTTTGGATAAAATAACAAAAAAAAAATTATTTTCGTAACCGGGCTAAAATACAAGTGTCAATACTCTTACACATATAACATTGTTTCCTGGCAAGATTATGTGGAGTTTTTCATTAAAGCATTTAAAATACTTTGAAAGCATCAGAAGTGCTGTAGAGTGTTTTTCCTGTGCTTCTAAAGTGTTATAAAAATCCTTAAAGATCTGTGCAAACTCTCTTAAAAAAAAAAAAGAACTTTCTTCTAGTGACTAAACCTGTCTAAAAATAACTAGTCCATCAAACTCAAAAGAACAAGTAATTTTGTTCAAGTTCATTTGGGGATTTGATTATTCTTTAGAAAATGGTAAAGAACAGCAATCCTGAAAATCCAGGCAGAAAAATAGCTTGATCTCCTGGGTCTGTTTAGTTGCTCTCCTTCAAGACAACAGGTACTGCCCCTTTTCTTTGAGTAAGTATATAACTTCTGGCCTCTCACATCTGTAGAAAACTGCTTTTCAGGAAGAACTTATTCAAAAAGTCACCACGGTTCTATTTGTAGAACAAATGCGTCTTTAATGGTTCACAGTCTTATTTGAATATTCATGCTAATGTGCATTTTTTCCATTTGGGAAATAATTGTGTGGTAACCACGCACTCTGATTAGCTGCAAAATGCAGTTCTTCTTTTAGGAGACTAATTTACACTGATTCTTGACGAGATTGAGGAAACTACCGTGTTCATTAGCGAGATTAAAAACACCACACGTTTTCATCTACCTGTCCTAGCTTTTGTATATACAGCATACCATTTACAGCTGTAGTGCTTTCCAAGGATCTTCCTGCTCATAAATTTTAAAAATCCTGACTGGCCATCATTCTTTAGAAATGAACCTACAAGCAAAGCAGTCACTGCAGATCCCACTACTTAATGCTATGCAAAATACCATTAAGGTATAAGGAAAAATGAGGAAGAAAAGAAATGAAAACTGAGAATTTAAGCAGGTATTCTCACTCAGCTGGTATGAAGTGTCATAATTCATACAAACTCAGCACCTTTTTCATGACTAGACTTACTGAAGTCAACAGTTCACGTTAAAGAAGGATGTCCTCGCCGTTAGCCTTGGTTACAGACACATGTGTACATGCGCATGCCCACCAAACACCTTGTTTTGCTACCGCCTGAAGCTCTTTTAAAACAAATTTACCAGTAATTTCATGTTCACAAATTCTGCAATTACAGAGGTTAGCCCAGTGCCAACACTGACTGTGACAGTTTTCCACAGACTTTTTTGGACTGTCCCGCTGGAAATTAAAAGAAAAGTTTAACAAATGTTTGTGGTAATAATTTTTGACAGAGCCCTTTAAAACTTTAGTCACTTATGAACTGATTATGGTTCTTTGCATATTTTGCTTACTTCCTAAAAGTACCAGCAATGCAAAACATATTGGAACTGTCTTCAGGACTCTTTTTAAGTTTTGTCTATTAAACAGTTCAGTTATAAAGTGTATTTACAGATTTTTTTTCTCCAATTAATTGTTTGAGAGATAGCTATTATTTGTGGTTATATATTAAAGAACACAAGAAGGAAGGGAAAGAAAAGAGGAACCCTAAAGCATTTCTACATCATTATCCATTTATTAAAGCACTTAAGGGTGTGTGCTACCCATGCATTTTTATGTGAGATCCATTACAAAAAGTACTGGCCATACTGAATTAACGGGAGCTTTGCCTTGGAGACTGAACTTCACAGCCTGGGCTTGGTGATCTGGCTCTCATGATTGCAAAAACTAGAAGTTAAAAGCCTTGCTGACAAAGCTAATAAGGCTGTGAGAAATTGACTTACTCAGCATTGCAAAGAGGAACAATTGGAGAAAATAAAAATTCTGCTGGAAGAACTGAGAAAAATTGGTGCAACATTTGCAGGACTGGTATGTTAACTTCTGCTGTCTTTCTTTGCTGACCTCATATTTTCATCTATTGTCTTTTCAGCTTGCTACATAAAGAAAACAATTGTATGTACGTGTTTCCCTTAGTCTTTAATGAAACAATTGATGAATACTCAAAATCCCTGGGTTATTGAACTTACTTATCCTGAAACCTGTGAACAGTGTGCTTGATGCTTTCCAGCTGCTGTATACTAGCCCAAGTGAGTGGTGCAGTTGACATGCCTGAGGGATGGGATGCCATCCAGAGGGACCTGGACAAGCTCGAGAAGTGGGCCCATGTGAACCTCATGAGGTTCAACAAGGCCAAGTGCAAGGTCCTGCATCTGGGTTCGGGCAACCCCCAGTATCAATACTGGTTGGGGGATGAAGGCATTGAGAGCAGCCCTGTGGAGAAGGACTTGGGGGTACTGGTGGATGAAAAGCTGGACATGAGCCAGCAATGTGCACTCACAGCCCAGAAGGCCAACCATATCCTGGGCTGCGTCAAAAGAAGTGTGGCCAGCAGGTCGAGGGAGGTGATTCTGCCACTCTGCTCTGCTCTGGTGAGACCCCACCTGGAGTACTGTGTCCAGCTCTGGAACCCTCAGCACAGGAAAGACATGGACCTGTTGGAGCGGGTCCAGAGGGATCAGAGGGATGGAACACCTCTCCTATGAATAAAGGCTGAGAGAGTTGGGGTTGTTCAGCCTGGAGAAGAAAAGGCTTTGGGGAGACCTTATAGCGGCCTTTCAGTACTTAAAGGGGGCTTATAAGAAAGATGGGGACAAACTTTTTAGCAGGGCCTGTTGCAATAGGATAAGGGGTAAGGGTTTTGAGCTAAAAGAGGGTCGATTTAGGCTAGATATAAGGAAGAAATTTTTTACAATGAGGGTGGTGAAACAGTGGAACAGGCTGCCCAGAGAGGTGGTAGATGCGCCATCCCTGGAAACATTCAAGGTCAGGTTGGATGGAGCTCTGAGCAACCTGATCTAGTTGAAGATGTCCCTGCTCATTGCAGGGGGGTTGGACTGGATGACCTTTAAAGGTCCCTTCCAACCCAAACTGTTCTATGACTCTATGATTCTATGAACTCTACCATGCACGTTATCGCACAGTTAACTCCTAAGGCAGATGATGGTGAAATATATCTCATTGAAATACTGACCAGGGCAGAAGAGGGGCAAAGGAGAGGGTGAATCACCTCCACTGACTCTGGAGTGCAGAGATGACCTATGGCAGTTGGCTATACACACTTACCTATATGGTCACATACATACATTTCTACCTTATGTATAGAACATATACGTGATCCCAGATGCAGACCCTTATGCCCACAGACATTGGTATATCACAGGACTGTCAGAAAACATTTTTCTTTATTGAGCCATTTTAAAGCACTGCAATTTTTTTTTGCACCAGGAGCTTCCATTTAACTATTTTCCTTCTCCAAAGCTCATTTTGCTTTGTGTTAGCTTTCCTCCAGCAGATATTTTTGCTGACAAAGTCACATTTTTGTCCTCTAATAGGACACTTAGGGAAGTCAATAAGGTTTGGGAAACCACTTTGCCCTGTCTGTACTTAAGCCAGATTGCAGTGATGTTAAATGAACTGCTTTTAATAATTCATTGCAGCAGAATCTGGTTTACTTTTAGCTAGCTCTTTCAGAAGAAAAAAGTAATTTGGCTTCTGAGCTTCATCTTGCAGAGCTGATGAATTTCTCCCAGGCTGCTGTCCAGATGGTCCTCCAAACTTGACTGCCAGAGAAAATCCCCCACATCTTCCCTTTTCCTCCTGACACCCAGAGTACAATAGCTCCATGCCTTGTGCCAGCAGCCCTGATACAGGAGGTGATAAATCGAAAAGGCAATTACCTGTGTATCATCTTCCCATTGTAAAGGAAAGGGAAGCCTTTCACCTATTGATAGACAGATTTAATTAAGCCTTCTCTCCTCAGTCACCACAGACAGGAGCAGATCTCAAGCCCCTGTGTACTCACCAAACAGAGGAGCTGTGTTATGCATTGCAGCATTTGGGATCGTGATAGGACAAACAACCCAAACACAACCCAGAAAAATAACAGTGGTTTTCCACAGATAGGAAATGGGGGCTGTTTCAGGCCTGGGCAGCATGATGGGTCCATGAGAAAGCTTCAAGAAAGCAGCAGTTTGTGTTCAGCTAGAACTAGCCCTCTTGTAGCTGTGATGGGCTAAGGCTACTAGGTGAAGCAAGGTTTGCAGGGAAGGATAGAATTATTTACTAGCGTAGCTGGTATAAAAAAAGGCAAGAAAGACAAGTTTGGAGTACATGAGCCCTGAAAATGACGTGAAAAAGAACTCATCTGCCTGAAAGCATGTCTGTTTTTCCAGCCTTTGGTCTAACAAAAGTTATTCCCCATACACTTTACCTCAATTATATTTATGTATAAAGTACGATATTACCTAATACCTGTATTTGAATTGAAGACACGCTGGTTATATTACAAGCATACATTGATTTAAACGTGTGCGCATACATAGGTGCCTGTAACTTAAACAGTGTGTGTTATACACAGAGGTGCAAAACAATGTCTGTGTCTGTAGACAGACCCCTCCTCCCCCCCTCAAAAAAAAAAAAAAAGATGGAGACCAGTTTTATTAGTAGTGTAAATCAATATAATGTCATCAGCTGGAAGAGGAGTGGTATTCGATTTTACTGGCTGGACATGTGGCCCGTAGCATGAGTTTTCATTATATGCGACCCAGGGAAGGGAAGCAGGGATCTCTCTCTGCAGGAGCTCTTTGGTGAAAGAGCCTTCTTGCAGAAGTTGTAGCCTCTTTGGAGGTTACCTTTAAGACAGACAAGCTCTGAATAGCCCCCCACAAGTGTAATGGCAATTAAAAAAGTTTTCATGAAACGTGAAAATTGGTGTCAGTTAGGATTAGTCTCATGGGATATTCTCTCATGATATATGATCAAATAGCTTTAAAAGCTGTGCCTAATACCCTTATTTTTATAGTCACACTACTCTTCTATTTGTCAGTCAGGAGCTGGTTTTTGCCATCCAACAGATGCTGTCTGGGTTGACTGGGGTCAAATTCAGCATTCAGAAACACTTATGAGCAGCCACATGAACACTGCCCAGGTCTCAGAGGTAGCTAAGAAGAGAAACAGAAGACTTCAGTAAACAGTTATTTGGATTACACTTTAGCTTCAATTTGTCAGCTGTACCACCACCAGCAAGAAAAGAGAAGTGGAAATGTCACAAAAGATTGTAACCTTTAAAATGTATGTGTATTTTAAAAAAAGACCCCAAAGCCCCGCACAAAAACATGTGCATGTACCAGCCTGCAGCAGTGTTTTCAGCCTTCATTGACTTCAGCATTGCAGCCCGCAGTCCTACTGCTCTGTAGTGGTACCTGACCTTGGGAGCTCGTGCGTGCAGGGTGGCATCAGTCACTGCTCCTGGTGTGTCCCCCAGCAGGGACCAGCGGATGCCACCAGGAGCAGGTTTGCATGACAGCCCTCACCACCATCTCTGGAGCACAGTACACAGGAAAACCCATCGCAGCCCACCCCAAACCTGTCAACTAACAGCATGATAAATGATAAACTAAGCAATTTTTAATGATAGAGGCGCACCATAAATACAGTTTTGTCTTTGCAACTGGAAGGCATTTTGACTGCACGTGTCAAAGAAATTTCTGTGTTTGTCCTTTGAATCTTCTTTTAAGGGGATTGCTCAGCTGTTTGAAGAATTAAGGTTTTAACTGCATCTTCCAATGCGGCCAACACTCTCAGTTTGTGAAAATCCTGGGATGTTTTCTGCATATGTGAAAATGCTATTTTGAGAATGAAGAGTGTTGGAATAAAGTTGTCTTGGAGTAAAAACCTATTAATGTTCTGGACGTATTCAGACAGCATAAGAAATTACCTGCATAAGGAAAATAATGTCTGTAGAAATCATGTAGTAAATACTGTAGCAGAAAAAGAGGGATAAAAAGAAAGCTTTTGCTAAAAGTATAGGAAATATTTGATTTTTTTTATAAATCAGTCAACTTTGCAAGTTTTTCTCCAGAGTAACATACTTTGTTATAAGTATTGTCTTTTTCATTTTCTTTTTTTTTTTTTTTTTAAACAAATGTATATATATGTATTGATTCAGCAGATATTTTCAAGCACTCTGGAGAATGTTGAGATGTAATTGACATCCTTCATTGTTTTTTTAAAAATTGACACTTCTTCAGACAGAATGTATTTAGGTTTGGACCCAAGAGTACCCTGCTGGTTGAAAACATCAGCTATAAAAATTATCTGAAAGTCATTAAAATACCTTTCTTTTCAAACAAGGACATTGGTTAGCAAAACATCAGAAAGTTTCTGCACATTATAAAGCACACCAAAAATAACTAGGTTGCAAAGCCAACCATCTGAAGTTGAGAAATGCCAGAATTAGATACCCCTGCAGTACTGATGGTACTTGCTCTTCCATGATGAAATGTGTTATGACACAGGTTTTGACTTCATAAGCCTATATCCCCCTCCTTCCCCAGCCCACTCTTATTTCTATGAATGGGAAATTACTCCTTATTTTCTTTTCTACTACCTGTATTTTATTTAGAACTCAATGTTCAGAGGCTGAACTGAACATAAAATTATTAATTGGCTCCCTGGAGATTTCATGATTCTAATTTAATTTCAAAAATGCTGTGCTCCACAAACATTTCTGAGTTTCTCTGCACGAGCTCATGGTGAGAGGAAGTAGCAATTGCCTGCACCCTTTAGCACAGGAAACTAAGGTGTAGAGAGATGGAGGACAAACTTTCACCTGACTCTTGGGACCCCACATTATGACCATATCTGGAAAATATTTATAGCATTTTATATATGCAAAGCTGAGGTGAAACTTTGTAGGTGGCTGGATAGTAACACGTGTTAAACATGAAGCCAGAAGCTTCCCGATGACCCCCAGCAGGGTGTGCAACCAAAGAACCAGGAAAAAGGGATTTCTTTTTCAAATGTGGGAGTATTGGTCTCCTTCTCAAGGGTCAGGAGAGAAAAACTTCAGTGTTTTGCCATCAACAACAAGGAGGAACACAGATCCGTACAACTGATCCTTACAAGTGCAATTCTGCTCCCACAGGAAATTCTGTTTTGAAATCACAGAGTAATCTAGTCCAGAGGAGACCTCAGGGATTATCCCTCCCCTGCTCAGAGCAGGGCCAGCACAGCTCAGGTGACTCAGAGCTTGTCCACTCGAATTTGGAGTACCTCCAACGATGGAAACCCCACAACTTTTTTGGGCAACCTGCCACCGAGCTCGGTTGAGTAGAGTCAAGCCCTACGTGAAAACCAATGAAGGCTGAAGTCTTGTGTCTACAGAATGACCCTGAAGAAAGCATCTGATCCCTGCAGCCTTCCTTTCCTCATAGGTATGATGGGGGGCATTCAGGCTTCCGAGTTATTTGGTTACACTCCTGATATGTGCTGTAGAAAGGCCAACGAAAGAAAGACTATACCAGCACATTTCCCCCTATGAGATATAGAGCTCCTGAGTCTTTAGTACTAGAAATGTTGCTGTACCCTCTTCAGAGGGGAGAGTCCTATCTTCTCAGTGCAAATAAATTTAAATGAAAAGCTCAGAGATATCTGACCTTAATATTCTGCCATCTTTGAGGCGACATCCTGTCACTGTCAGAGCCACAATAATATCTGACACTGCCACTGTTACTAAATGCTGAAGTTTTCAATTTTGATTAAAACTGCAAAAGGTAGAAACTGTGCTGTCAAGTGTCATTTGGCATAGACATCAGCTGTGCATAACTGTCTACATGGCAAGACCTGGTGAATTTAAAGTTGTGGTGAATTTAAAGTTGTGGTGAATTTTACCAAGGTCTTAGCTCTTGGTCTCTGTCATTTTTCTTCTCCCAGCAGACCACTTACTTTCTTTATTACACACTTATCTGCCTGCTTCTCTTATCCTAAAGCCCTACTAAAGTCTTTAGGACTTCAGTGACTGTAAAAATAGATAGATTTTTGTCCTGTCAGACCTGAGTGTGTATTTTACTGGGACTATGCAGACGTTGGAGATGAGTTTCTGTTATCAAACCACATAAGAAACAAGTCAATATATTGCTGGGTAAATGGGCAAAACTTGCTCTTTTCTCATACGGTCCAGCCAAATGTTCTTTATTGAGCTTTAAGGACTGCTTCAGAGCTCATGTGCTGGAAATTATTTTATTTGCATACAGGGAATGTGCTATTTTCCTTCAGGAACTGTGCTTTTTTGTTAGTGTGTTTGGAAGTTGCCCCAGGGGCTGGGATATACCCTGATTTCACTGGATCCTGAGCTCTCTGATAAGTTCAAACATGTCAGCACCAGCTGATTGCTCTGCTGGTTCAGCTGCCTGGTCAGTTGAGCAATCGCTAATTTGCATGGCAAAATTTCAAGCCTCTTTCATGCCCAGCACACTCAGCTAAAGAAGTGCTGCATGGGACCTCTCACTGAAGCGCTAGGCAAGTTGCTTTTACCCTCGGCTCAGTATTGGCTAATTTCATCAAGCCTGCTGAGACCCAGACCTTGTCCTGGCTGCTCTGTTTTTCAGACAATGCAGCTCAGAGAAAACATGTCAACGTGATAATCGTGATGTGGCCAAACCCACTTTCTGTTCTTCAGATAATGCGAGTGTTGGAAACGCTTTTGTTTGCCTCCCAGGGCAGAGAAGGGAAATGTGTAACTTGCCAGGAGAATGGAAATTCTGAAAGTTGCCTTTCTTTATTTTATAAGGAAAAAAAAAAAATCCAAATGTTTCCTTTCTGTTGCCTGTTGTGGCTGTAGATGGTGCCTTGGGCTGCTTCCAGGCAATCCAGGGAAGCTGCCAAGGTCACCCAAAGGGTGGGCATCTGCCCTGGTGTAGGGAAGAGACTCTTGAAGCTCCCACCTAGAAGCTGAATCCCCACAAACCTCTGCTAGATCCTGAATCCAGGAGAAAGAGGCTACCAGCAGGTAGATGCCATGGGATGCCCAGGCCTGATTTAGTAGATGCTTTGTTGGCCTCAGAGCCTCAGACTCAGGTAACTCTCATTTACCTAGGGCCAACTGATTGAACTGGCAGGAAACCAGGCTGCTTTTATGCTGGATGTTACTGAAAATGAGAGACTGTCATGAAAATTTTGGGTCCACTGAGTGGTCTTTTCCAGTGAGAGCCCTAATCATCAGGCTATGCTGAAACAAGTCTATTGAGAATAATCATAATTAGTAGCAGTAGTCTTCTGAACAAACATATTCTTCATGACCTTGTCGGCTTTGCCATAAAGCTTTCTGCATGTTCCTGAGGAAGCAAACACTGACCATCTCCACACCTGCTCTGGGTGCCACCTATGGAAATGGATGCGGTTTTGCTGTGCTGTGTTGAGAGGGGATGGGACAGCACTGGATACAGCTCCCAGGGACCTCCTGTGTGCATGAGTGTCTGAGAAGTGGCTCACAGCTGTAAAGGGGGATCATGGGCTTGCCGTACTTTCAAGGTGGATGCAGAGCACTTTCTAGCACTCAGACTTCATCCAATTCTTTTTCTTTTCTTCTAGTCATAGTCAGTGTAAATGACACCCTTCACCTTGACCTGAGCATTTGCCCCTAAAAGTCTCTGACTTGCATTCTTGTGCCGAATGTATTAAGAAGTTCAACTTCTTGCTGTGAGGAATAACGAATGAAATATAAAGTTATAAAAATAACCAGGAGACATTGTCTCTTGGATAGGACAATATTTGCTAAAGGATGGGCCATAAAAAGTTAAGATCCGCCTATGCATCCACACACAGCTAAAACAAACACTTGAGAGTGATGTGACTAGAAGTGGCTGACTGCTGTGGTTTCATGGTGCTATAGCATCTTTCCCCACTCCCTTCCACCAAGTGTAATGCAGCGGTAGTGAAAGGGTTGTGGTGATAGCTTTCAGGTTGATCTTGACGTTCTCTGTGCAGATGACAAAGAGAGCGTGTGCATATGGGTACGTGCATGCACGTCTGCATGCCGTAATCACAGATAAGCTACTCATGGTGCAGGTGACAGCTGGCTCTGTAATGCCAGATTGACCAGAAATAACCTGCAATGCCACCCGTTCCCAGTGCACCAACTGCCTCTGTTTCGTCAGGCAAACCACGTCCAGCTATGCTGTACTCCTGCCCCAGGCCAGTGAAGAGCAGCCTAAATCCCAAACATGCCCTGCATGTTGCAAGCCACCCACAGGAGCAAATGCACAATCGGGTGGTCACGTCTACTTTTTTTTAGCTACTAAATCCCTAGTCTTCCTCAAGTGAAGGAAACTAGCTTCACCCCCTCTCTAGAGTTTTGTCTTGGCTGTCTTTGAAATGACGGGAAAACTGCAGAGTTATTTTTAACAGCACCTCATCAATTCTGTGTTGCCTATTGCTTTGGTTCATGGCTCCTTCACCTGAGGTGATTCTGCTTATAAATACTGTAAAGGGTTCACCTTCAAGGATGACGATTTAATTAGAAGTGCAAAGAGCTATGGCCCAACATGTCAGAGACTAATGAATGAGCTTTTGTGGTTGGTGGAGAGCATCTTGCCAAGGTATCCGTTCATTTCTGTGCATGTAAGACGAAATGCAACTGAAGCTGTCACCATTTTAAAAGGAAAATCTTATTAGAGTCCAGGCAAGGATAGCAGAAAAAAACAAATGGCTTTTGGTGTTTAATCTGTTTGTATGTAGGTTCAGGTGTGATTAAGTAATCTGCGATCGACTTTAATTAAGCTTTCCCTTTGCTCCTGACCTTGGGGCTTAAATATAATTTGTTCTATAGGAAAGACAGGTAGTATGAGCTCAGCGTTTTAAAGTTCAAATTGATTTAGGTTACATTTAATTTAAATTTCCTTATGGAAGCATCTAATTTTACTATTACTAATGTTGGAGCAATTACACAGAGGTGAAGAAGCTGGTACAGAGCAGAGACTTACAGCCCTCTAATGCTTTTCTTCACAAACAAATGTATCCCTGCCTTGTGCTTTTGGAATAATGTTATTTAAATCCAACAGAGTCCCAATGAGCTCCCACTTTCCTGTGAGTCTCTGGCTGCCCAGACAGACAGGAGGTGACAGTCAGACATCAGGCACCAGCATGCTGGTGTGCAAAGGCACGGATGGGTTCCAGCAGACCTGCCCCCACCTGGGAACAGAGGTGAGGTCCTTAATGCTACCAGCCTGTTTGTCCTCTCCAGTATAACAGGAGCTCTTTTCTTGGCACGGGAGCGATGCGAGCCCCCTGGGAGGGCTGGGAGCTGCAGCCCCTGGTAAGGCAGGCATGCCGTGTGCTATAGGCAGGATGGCTGTTCGACTTCAAGCCTCTGGACTGAGCCTTATCCGTTGGAGCTGAGCTCTCTGTCTTGGAGGCTCTGAGATATTTGGGAATGGTGTGCACTGGGACCTGCCTTGGACACAGGGGAGCCCCTGGTCCCAGTTTTCTAGCTTTACAGAAACAGGGTTATGGCCGCCCCAGGAAGGGGCACATCCCACAGGGTTGTAAGAGCTCAGCGTGGGACAGCAGCAGTGGCCGGGACAGCAGCAGTGGCTGGGGCAGCATGGGAACCATGGCATGCGAGGGGCTGGAAGATGCCAGAGGTGCTGCCAACGGAGATGAAGGGAAGGAGAAGATGTTCCCTAGGATCCAGAGGCAGCCGCATCGAGTTTCTGCAAGCTCAAAAGCCTCTGAAAATCAAGGGCAGGACAGGACAGGAAGAAAGGATGTAGCCTGTGAGGTGATGGGAGGAAAGAGGATTTTCAAGCTCTCCATGAACCTGGTGTGCTTTCTTTAGGGAAAAGCTGCAGGATTGTCCATAGCCAGGCTCTAGCTGGTGGAAGATCTATCACAAGACATGTTTCAATGCATGCTTGGTATTTCCAAGCCCCCGACTGCAATGCTCCCTTCCCTCCCCGTGCCACCCAAGGCCTCCATTGCACTACAAATGGCACTGAAACCACTGCTTTCTCTATTAAACTGTTGAGTCAGATTAATTTTGTTACCCCACCAGGACTGGAACTGTTAAAGAAAGCATACTGGAAAAACTATAGGTGCAAAGAAGTAGCTTAACTTAACTTGAGCAATATTCCAAAATCATATTACTCTATGTTACAGTTTTGATAACAAGTTTCCTTAGTGACTGCACTTCTCAGGGTTTTTCACCTTGTTTTCCCATTGTGTTGTGGATTTCTCTATTATCTCACGATTATGTGATGTCCTTTTATGAAACAGCTATCTTACTTGCTTTCAGTTAAATAAAAGAGTCCAAAGGTTTGAACTGTGGTGGGGTTTTTTATGCTGACAAACTTGAGAATGAAAACTTGGCAGTTTCAGTGTAAAACCAGCAACTTCCACAATTTATCTCAAAGCAAATTTTTTTGTTTCAGTAATCTGAGAAATTGGTTTTGGCATTACTCTTCCATGGGCAAGGTAGAGATCAGTTTCTTTCACACTTGGTCCCAGAGATTTCGAAATCTTATGTATGTGTGTATTTCCCATTAAAAAAAAAGTCAGTGGCTAGAAATTCTGTGTGTTTGTTTCTTGTCCAGCAGCATCAGAACAAATACCTACAACAGCCTTCGACCTGACAAGCACATCACAGAGAGACGAGTCTTCAATTTTGAGACTAAAATCCTGCCAACAGGCAGGAAAGCTGCCCCCTCTCGCCGTGGCTGTCTCTGGCCATCTCCGCGCTCAGGGTCATGCCTGGCACTTGTCCCCTCACCTACCGTCAGGCCTGAAAAGTACCAAACACCTTCACCAGGTGCCTGCAAGGGGGAGAATCATTCACCTTGGAGGGCAGAGGTGCTTAAAGCAGAGCCAGAAGGAGGTTGCTGCGGGGTGGGAAGCTGGTGTACCAAATGCTCCCGTACTGAAGACCTGCTGGAAAGTTTACAGGGCCCTTGTCAACCCTGAGAATAGTTAGAGATCCCTTTTGTGTCAATTCTAGTACCTTCCTGCCCTGATATCCTGAAACAAAGGAGCATAACGTTTATTGTGAAAAAAAAGGAGGAATAGTTCAGAAAGTACAAAAAAACCCCAGGGAAGTGCACCGTATGACCCCCCAGCAGCGTTAGCGGTCTGTGCTGGGCTGGTGCACTTCTTACAGAGGCATTTTCTTTCCGGGGAGGTGGTGAGGTTCCCCTTGGGAGGCTCAGGCAAGCCCAGAGAAAATTAATGGTGAAAAGCACTCTCTTTTCCCTGCTGGAATGTCTCAGTCAACCGCGAGAGCCCATTAAGAAACTGCTGTGACCTAAAATAACCTAACAAACACTAAAACTATGAACGGGCTGTCGAAACCGGGTGCTTATTTTTCTTTTTACTTTTCTTTTCTTTTAAAAGAGAGCTCCCTTCTCTGGGAGAGCTTTTCAGCCTGCTCAGGAAAATGATGTGCTGGAGGAGTTTGCCTTTCCAGGTGCTGCCTTTATCCTACCTCTTCGCTGTTCGTGTCTTCAGAAAAAAAAAGATGTCCTGCCAAAAAAACCCCCAAGCCCAACCAACCAAAAAAGCCCTCTTCATACATACCTGGCTATGCAGGCAAAGGATGTTGGGCATCAAAGTCTGAAGATATTTACACCAAATTACTTAATGCAAGGAATCAGGTAGAGACCTATTGCCATTCACCCACCTGCAAGCCAGGAATGGGTATCATCTCCCCAGCCGCCTGGGAAAGTGGGAAACCTGGTTGTACAAAGCTCCCCTGGATGCTCTCTTTGTCCCAAAGAGTAGCCCAGGGTTGCTTCTCTTTGTTTTTCAACTATGTTATTTGGTGTAATAATGCCTCACCTTGCTTATAACTCCTAACTCCTCTTAGCTACGGTAACACTGCTATGGAGCTCACCTGGTTAAAAAAATAATCGACCAAAAGAAAACTTTTAAACAGTCAATATTTCTTTGGTTCTGAATAGGAAAAGCAAGCTCCAACCTAAAAACAAGGAGAGGGAAAAACTACTGAGTTTAACGTAATTGTGTTAATCAGACAATTTAAGTGAAACAGTAATGGAATAAAGAAGGATAAAAGGGTTCTTAGAAAAGGCAGGAGTGAGGGAGTTACTAACTCATTTGAGACAAAAGGGAGAGTTAATTACAATCTGTGAATCATTAAAGGGTTAGCTGAGGTTGGGGCATGGGGAAAAGTATAACGTGAAAAAGAGTCTCTCTAAGGAGTTATGATTTTTAGCAGACAGAAGACAGGGAGGAACTTTAGCTCTTAAATTCATCTTTTAAAGTAAAGTCTCCTATCATCCTCAGGACTAGGATGCAGTCACAGTTCTGTGCGAGGTGTGCTTGCTTGATACCTAGATATTCAGGTACTTTAGGAAGTGTCTTTTGAGATCGCATGCTGGTGCCAACTGTTTTTTTCACTTACGTGAATATTTTCCAAGAGGACGTTTGGTGCAATGGGGGAAGTATATCACATGCCGGGATGCAGACTTACAGGATCCATGGATTTTGATGGTTCTGTTACAGGGAAGTGTTTAAAATGATGCTGGTAGGGACGCACCAGCACATTTTCTCTTATCTTGGTTCTACAAACATGCAGGGACTTGACTGCTTCCAGCTGTATTGATCTGAGAAAAGAGATTACTTCTGCCTCCAAACCTTGACTAGATGAGAGTAGGACAGGCATTTCCTTAAAGCTTCTGTTACATGTTTAACTAGCTGTACCGCTCCAGTGCTGTTTGGAAAATTAAAAGCCAATAAAACCCCCAAGCCAAGGGGACTGTACACATTTAGAGTTACGCGTGCTGAAGAGCTGGCTGGATCCAGGGTGCGGAGCCAGGCACCCTGCAGGTCTGAGCCTCTGTGTGCTAAGCAACAGCCTGGTTCCACTCTGATTTTAACCAGCAGGAGACTTGCCATGAATTTCTTTGAATATGGGGCCCCCAAAGGTGTCTTCACTTCATAAGGAGGATGAATATTACCAGGCATATTGAATACAGATGAGGAGGAAGCCTCGTTAAGTCGAGGACAGTTGGCACTTTCCACATTGTCAGCCAAATGTAGATTTAGGGAGATATTGGAATATTTCCACTATCAGCAGTCACCAGGAGCTTAAAATGTGAATATTTCCTCCCTTCATCTCATGCTTGTTCTTGCCTGCCACTGAAGGCGAATTTTGGTGGGGAGCACACCATCCCTGTGCTTGAGGGCAGCCTAGAGCCATGGGAACAAATGGATAAAGCCTTGATTTTCCCCACAAGCTTTTTGCCTTTTTTCAGAGGACAAGAAGGAAGCTTGAATGGAAGGTGAAAGTGGCCTGAGACTCAAAAGTCCTGAATGCTACTGAGAAAATAAATTTTTATTTGTAAATGCAGTACTAATGCCCCATCCAGCTCAAGCTGAGCACACTGAAAAGACTCTTGTGGGAATCAAAACGAACCGGATTGCCCCCAAATTAAGTTTCCAATAAAAGGTTAGTTTTCTGTGGAGTTTTTCAATGGGAAATAGTAAAAGAATTTTCTTTCTGCATCTTTAAATTAGGTTTGTATTAGCAAAATGTTTCTATATGGAAAAAACCCTGCAAAGCAAATGGATAATTTAATCTTTTCTCAACACATAGTTTTTTCATTCTATTTGGAAATACTGAATGGGTAATTCTTAATTTTTAACTTTTTTAAAAAAAATTTTTACAGGGGCAAAAGGCTTTTTTTGTTTGTTTTCTGTTTTCTGTTTTGGGTTTTTGTTTTGTTTTTTAAAGTGTTTTATCAGCATATCAGTCAAATAGGCAGACTAGATGAGGAATGGTTCCTTGTCTGACCGACATCTCAGCACTTCTCTGTAGGTCTGTAAGAAGTACATACCTCAAGGATGTCTTCATTTGGCTGCTTCTGTAGGACTTTCCAGGACTTTAGCACTTGGGCTTGACAGAGCTAAGGATGAAAGTGCAACTTGATTCATTTCAAGACACTTAAGTACTTTGCTAACTTAGTGCCCTTATAACAACAGAATTACATTAATAATAGTAATGAAACAATTATACATAACTGCATTTTTCTATTTTAAAACAACTTGAATTGAGCATGGTGCAGAAATGTTTGCATTAGCAGTGCCCACACTGTCACCAGCCAGGGAAATTGCAGGAGTTTCTCAGCCTGCTCAAGCTTAATGAATTTTATGGCTTTCAGACCCCCATTAATATTTCCAGCCAGCGCTGAGCAGCATGTTTGTATTAGCACTAATCTGGGATGCTCTGCACCATGGTCTCTTGGTCAGGGCACACAGAGGTAGCCAGAATACACACAAGGAGGCACTTAGTGAGGCGGCTCAAATGTTGTTGTGTTAAACCCACCAACTGTAGTATTCAATCATTTATGCTTTGTATAAAACAAGCAATATTACTTCTCATGTAATCAAAAGATGCAACAAAGTAATATGAGCTGACAGCTCCCCCGGAAAAAGATTTTTTTCCTCTAAAGCAAGCCGCATTGATCTTAGACCTGGAATAACTTTTTCCTCCCCTTTCTCCTATTATGGGAAAAGCTGGCTTTTTTTTCCCCAGTCCTTACGTAAGCGACTAATTTCTGTGAGTGCTACTCCCAAATGGACTAAAGGTCCATTCCTAGGGAGCAGGTAAAGTAACATCAACACATTTCTTCTGATCCAAAAAATACTGAAACCAAACGAAAGCCTCCCGGTGGCAGATGAAACGAATGCAGAGAGTCTCGGGTGAGTTTCATTCAGAGCACTCGGGGCTTGTGCCATTCTGGCTCTCTGCCCCATGGTAGCAAAAAAGCTGTGGAAAACTGAACCCCAATTTTTTTCCAAAGGTATGACCCCTGCTTTCCTTTTCTGCCCAAGGTACAAGAAGACATTGTTCAGAGTACGGTACTGACATGGCTGTTACACTTGGGGAAAACCAAGTACAGCAGAAGGCGATGGAAGCAGACGTCACAAATAAAGGCAGAAGACCCTTTTATTTCGCATAGACAAAATGCAAAGAGTGTCTCATTAAATTAATATTAAAAAAAAAATCAATCCCCTCACTCCACTGACATCACTCATCCTAATTAACAACAAAAAAAGAACAATCAAGGACCCATTTTCTAATTAAAAAAAAAAAGTGCAAACATGACAAAAGACATTTTGTTTTTCCAAATCAATGTTCCTGTTGAATTCACAAATAGGGTGATTTTTTTGTGTGTGTTTTTTTTTCCCTTTTAAATCTTGTCTGATGGAACTTTCAGTTAAAATGTTTTAGTTAAGTCTCCATGCACTTCGTAGAAAATCAGTAAAAACACAAACATTTGTGAAGATCAGAAAACTGGACTCTTTTACCCAAAAATTCAGATGTCCAGTCAGATGAAGCTCACACTCAGACAGAAAAAAAGCAAGAGAGTCTTTGCACTGTCTGTCGTTCATATTATTTTTTTTTTTGTCAAATATTTTGGCAATCTTCTTCTTTAATTATAAATATTGGAATTCAATAAAAAAAAGGTAGCTTTCATTGGATTTTTTTTCAGTGTAAATATTTACAGCCACTGTCCAGCCATGCTCTTTTTGTTATACCAGGGTGTAAGATTTTGCGTAGGGATTGTTTCCTTTCAAGTGGCCCCGGGAGTCCAGCAGGGATTCTTGGGAGCTGCTCATTTTTGCTGCCTGTCCTAGCTCAGCTCCTTCTCGCTGAGGTAACGTTGCCACAGCACCAGGTTGCCATGACTGTACTTCTCTCGTGGAGGATGTCTCCATGGGTATTGGCTCCAGGACGGTGGGGCGCTTCAAGGTTCGGCTTTTCTGCGGCTCCAAGCAGGCTTGCCCCAAACCCAGGTCTCTGCTCGTGCCCTGCACGCCACGGTTCAATAAAAAGTCCATCCTAAGGTAGGGTGGCAAATGCATGAGATCACCTGGGGAGGCAAAAGTGAAAAACAAGTCCTTATTTATGGTGATGCATTGTGTTATGCTCACCTACTGGCCGGGGGATTTGGCCACCAAAGCGGAGTATCTGCAATCAATCCAGCTGCAGAGTTTATAAATGATATATTGTTTGCCGGCCATTTACTACACTGTGATCTTACAGAATCAAGGGTAATGGGTCAACAAACTCCTTTTGGGCAGATCCCTAAGAATTCACTATTAATATTTGTTTTCATAATAGAATGACTATAAAGAGAAGTGCAATGTGTTTTACATGTACTCACAGCATGAAGAAGATAAACGGCAAAGACCAGGAAGTTTTTCTCAAAATCCTAAAAGAAAAGGTCTTCGTTTTCATTTGTCAAAACTTGGAAAATGTGGAGGCTCGGTAGATTTCCATTTCCTATTTTCCATTCCAAATGAAAACCTTCACGATTACAATTAATGACCCCCAATTTAGAATAGAATGACTTAATTATTTAAAATGGATGCATGAGTGTTAGGGCTATAGTTTTAAAGAGATTTCTGAATAAAGCAGAAAAGCACTCTTGTCCTAATACAACAACATTTACCTGCCATCCATCACCACTCTGTTTAAAGCACTAATGATTTTCTACCACTATGGCCATCAATATGCTGCTGTTTTGTGGCAACAAAATGCATTGTGGCTGGCACCCTAGCTGTTGCATCAACCTTCCTTTCTGTTCTGTATTGTCAAGGAAACTTCTTACTCATTATTTCCCCTGACATCTGGGCATTTCTGTGTGAGCCTGGTGATGGCAGCCTGCTCAGTCCAGAGGATTTGCCTTTGCAAAGCTACTGAGTTCAAAGAGGTGCCTTGGACCTGCTGTCTGGAATTAGGCAGGACTGAGTGTTACCTTCCACATATCCGTATGTGTATTAGACCTGCTACAGAAATCAGATTGCCTTATTTATTCTAGCCCTGCCTGTTAGGCATTCATAAAGTTGTTTCAAGAAAATGAGGGGCAATCAGGCACATAATGACATTCCCTTCTAAAAATATTTGTGGTGTATCCTAATGTATATATGAAAAAAAGAACTGTTACAGGAGCATTCGAGAGCAGTATTTCCCCTTCTTTACAGACCTCTGCATTATATAGCTTCCTTTTTATGGCTGATATCAAAACTATAGTCTCATCTACAGGTGGGATGCATCCTGAATGTTTAAAGTAGAAGACTCTTGGCACTACTACACCTGTGTCTACATGAGCTATTTACGGCAGTAGAAATTAAGGCTGACCTGTGCCAGTGGCATAAACAGTAGACCAGGAAAGCACTTCTTTGTAATAAAACAAGATATAACCATTTCATTTTTCCTAACCAAGCTAAAAACTGCCCAATGATCGAAAATAAAACACTTCTTTTACTTTCTTATATAAGTCAAGGCACTGCAAATCTTACCCAAAAGACCAACAGCATCTGCTCTATCCATAATTTCAGGTCACAGACAGAGAATTGCTGAGAAGTTACATTTGGATAGAATCACTGTTTATTCCTATAGAAATCCCCCAGGCACTGTCTGACACCATATGTTTTATTCTAGCTACGTCTCCAACAGAGATGCATGGTACACGGTATTTAATCCCCATAGAGTAAGATGTGCGTATCTCAAGATTAGGCTGACATATGCACCATGGTAACATTTCTGTAAAGTTAGAGAGAGAGGGGGAGGTTTGTGTTTATAATCATACTGATTGCCACTTGAAAAATGAGTTGTGGTAACATTAATTGGTTTTACTCATTTACTTTTTCCTACAGTACCTTTCTTGCCAAACACATTCAGCGTATGAGACCTATTTCAGCTGAGACAGCAATGTACCTGCTGCTGGGGTAAAGTACATCAGGATACAGACACACGAACTGGCAGGCGCAGGCAGGCGCCGACTCCACTTAACTACAGGCATCGAACTCAGCTGTCTGTGGGTACATCCCTGCTGCCCAACCGCTTCACTGCTCCCTTTGCACCCAGACCCCGATACCCTTGCCACCCATGCTGCACCCCAGTTATGTTGCTTCTGGGTTCCCTTTTGGACCCAGTCCTTCCGAAACTCAGTTGTGGGGGCAGTTGTGCTCCAAAGGCTGTTCCCCGTGGGCTGCAGGGAGGAGACAGCCTGGATGGGAAACGCTTGCATCACTTGCTCCCTGTGGCTGTATCTTCTCCAGCATCGTGGTATCCTAAATAAGGAGCCTTATCGCTACCCACTCCTCCCCAGTCGGGGAGAGAGACAAGAGTGTAGGAGCGAGTGATGCTGCCCCCGCATACCTGTCTCCGCCCGCTAACGAAGGTGGTGAGGGCCTTCGTTTTGCTGCCTCAGGCGTGGGTTATCGCTGTCAGGGCCCCAGCGAAGGCAGGCAGAAAAGCACACCTCTGAGGTGGCGACAGTAGGCGTGAAAACTTTGTGACTAACTATAATACCAAAGTAATAACTTCTCTCTTGTCAGGGATGTTTAGAGACTGCCAGGGTCAGAAAGCAGGGTTTCTCTCACCCTTCACGGTTGACTCCCATGCAAAATCGGGGTTCCTCAGCCCCAGCAGAAGAGGACTGATTTTCTGTGCTGAACACCCATCCCTATTTCCAGCAACAACGGGCCTTTTCCCGAAGATGTCTGTTGCCCCAACGTTGGCTGTGACGGGCTGCTGCCAGGCGGCACAATGCCTGCTGCTTTATTAAGACCAGCCAGGTCATTTCACATGCATTCCCTATTACTACTGTATTTTCTGTTTTACGGGTGACTTTCCGGGAAGGAGCTGGTGCGGAGCAGAAGCCGGAGCATGGCTCATTGGCAGTCCCCTGTGGTCACCTCGGAGAGCTGCTTCTGTATCTTAACACATCGCTACTTCTTGAGAGTGACGGATATGCACAGACTATAAAAACCATGAGTGTTGAACCTTACAGAGATGAAGGTTGGTTTTCAGGCTGCTGCTTAGACATTTCTCACGCGTATTTAAGAGCTTCAGGCTATGTAAAAAAGACCTTTTTTTTCCTCCCTAAATCTACATAAGAAAGCATAGTCAATAATCTGTGTAAACAATATGCAGTCATTTTACTGTAATTTTCTAAATGTCTGGGGGCGAAGTTCCAACAGGATTGCAGTAATGAGAAACCAGAGAGTGTAACTTGTTCTCCAAAGCTGGATACACAATGCACAATCTCTGACATGGCTTACACAGAGCACTCATTATTTGATAGGATATACACATTTTCCTGTCATAAAAAGTGCCAGTGCTCCTTCTTATCTGCAAGAAGCATCTTTCCCTGCAACTGCTGATAAAACAAAGCAGATTATTAAAATCATTGGAAAAGAAAAATTTTGAGAATGGAACGTTTCCTTCGTTGCTAGGATTGAAATGGTCTCACAGGATGAAAAAAGTCTTTGATTTATAAGAACTAATGTGTTTCTAACTTAAAAACACAGTCTTTGAAATATAACCACAGGGGCTCACTTTTGCCATTCCTACATCAGTTCTGAAGGTATTTTTTAGAAGATTAAAAGCCTCTTGCCATATCTATGGAGTTACTTGGAAAGACTTTGGCTCTCATCCTTCTGGACACAACAGTGTAGATAATTTTTGGTTTCTTGCTATTCAGCTGAATGATGATTTTTTTCAGGCAAAGCATTATGAAGCTTCAGGACGGTTCATTGCTTTTGATGCTCTAATTACCTCTTTTCAGCGGTGTGTGTGCCTTATTAGTAATGAAAGCAAACCTTTCAAGTGCATGAGCACTGCAAATGAGCATCTTTAATAATTCATGCATTTTGGCTTAATTAGTACAAAAGACATTCTAAAACTATAGTTTTCTGATACATTTTTTAAGAAAGGAAATTTGCTGTATTTAGAAACACTGAGTTTGTGCACAAATAATAAACATACAGTCAAATCCGAATGTGGCAATTTAAGCCGGAGCTACCTCAGTCTTTTTTTTTAATCTGAGTGGCTAACCCTCTAATGAATTATTTAGTATAGTACATTTAAGAAAATATTAGCTTCAATAAATATTTGTAAACATATGCTAAAAGTAACTTCCTATTTATTTATATTTACCATATTTACCATAAACAACACATTCTACCAAAAAGGGAGTATTTTCTGAGTTAATGTGGCACTGGGCAAAAAAATATTTACCTTTATTTCAGTACAGCTAAGACGATATAAAAAGTTTGGCAAAAACAATAGATATTTTATCCTCCTTCTGGAGGTCAGCTTTGAGTATGGGAAGGTTTGGAACCAACTTGACAGGCTACACGGAGGAAAAAATACCACTGCTCAAATTTTCTGGGATTTTATTCAAGATAGCTGTCTTGTTTGCAGAACTAAACCAAGCTGAGATGCACTCCTTTCTCCCTGGAGATTTACCTCATACCTCTTTCAAATGCCAGAGAACTTACATGTATTTTTGCTTTCATCTGCTCCAGAAAATCTAATGACTTGTGCTATATTCAACACAAAGATCATCTTAGACTGCAAAAAAGGTGCTCTTACCAAGTTGTCACATGATAGCTATACGCATTTTCTCATGAATCATAACTTCTACTAAAGCAAAAGCAATTTGTCTTCACAATGCTCCAACGCAGATACCCTCAGTGATGATGACGGCCTGATGATTTTCAAGATTTGATTGCCATGTGAAGGAAATTCCATGCTATTTGAAAGATTATTTTAGACAAGTTTATAAAGTAGGATTGGTGATTATGACAGGATATTTTATTTAACAGGGTAAGAATAAGTCTGGCTGAATAGGGCATTCGCACAGCTTGCTTGAATAGGTGAGTGGGTAAAAAAAGCTCTTAAAGATCTCTCTGGCATGATCTCATGGCATCAGAGATCATGCCAGAACTGGATCCATACAGCTCTGTTAGCACAGGTAAGGTGCCTTGCTGACGTAGTTATGTTTATTTGGGACCTGAGTACACAATTCTTCATGACATTGTGCAGTGCTGGGGGGTGTATAAGTGCTGGCAAAGATGAAGTGCCACTCTGTTGGGCATCTCTTGGCTTGTCCTGGGTTTGGAAGGGGAAGCACTGATGGGATATTGTGTTGTCCTTTGAAAGGAAGCAAAGGAGACAGAGCTACTGACAGCTAGCTTCAAGTTCAGGTTTATGCTGATTAAAAAGTTTAGTGGTGTTTTCCAGCACACTAGCACAGTAGATAAATCAGGGAAGCCTTTGCTGATACTCACAGGCTGATTTTCAGAAAAAGGACTGCCTATAGGAAAAGTTTATATTAGAAATGAGGAAAGGGTGGAGGGTTTGCAAGGCCAGGGTGAGAGATTTGTTGAAAAAAGCACAAGCAATGTTCAGAGGTCTTTGTCACTTCAAAAACTGACACATCATTAAAAGTCAGCAGGCAAAGCTTTCTTAGCTGCAGCTTGAGCTGAAGCCAGACTGATAGCAGCAATAACATTTCTTACAATTGCTGCTGTCAGTGCTTGAAACTGGGTGGTGCTCCCTCACTGTCCATCTTCTGTCTGTGTATCCTACACCAAACCCACAGAACAGTCTGCACCATGTTGCAATCATTCCCACACCAACAGGCTAAGAGTCAGACCTCCAAGGCTCACAGCACACTGCAACATCAGATATAAACACACTTAATGAAAAATAAAGCCAACTCTTTGGTTACCTTGATGCTGTGTCCTGCTCAGCCAAGCAGGAGGGTAAAAAGGATCAGTCCTGCACCTTCTTGCTTGGCTGATACAGGTCTCGGCTTGGTGGTGCCTCAGTGAAGAGCTCAGCACTGGCTCTGCCCTCCTGCCTTGGTAGCCAGGAAAGGTGATGGGCTGCAAAGGGAAGCAAGGGGATCCTTTGCAGATGCAGAGTCATTCCTGCCCCAAAGCGGGGAGGTGGACGGGTGCAGGGAGCAGCTGCTCTCGGCATCCAGCTGAGCTTCATGGTGCCTCCCTTGACTCAGCACCCAGTCAAAGGGTCAGGTAGATACTTGTTGGAAACTTGGAGGATAATGAAATGAAGAGAACCAAAGCAGTAGGCAGGTTTTAACTTATGCCTGTGTTTGTTTTGTTGGCTTTTTTCCCCAGGATCTGTTCAGCATGGAACTGCCTTCCCAATGCTCTTTGTTTAACAATTATTATTTTCTTGTAAATGTTGCAGTAAAATGTCACAACTGAACAATAAAAATTTTCTGAAGGATGCTTTGAATAACAAGGCTCCACTCTCTAGGGCCAGTATTGGTCAGTAATGGAAATGGAGGTGAAGTTTCCCCGTGCAAATTACTGACTGCTGGAATGAATGGGAACCTCAGCTCCCTCTTGGTCAACAGGAGCACACCATCAGCAAGTTCAGGAGCTCACAGACTGCTTCTGAGCCCACTTTTTCAATACAAAAATTGGATTTCATAATTCTGCAGCCCTCTAAGGTGATCCAGAATAAAAGGCAAAAGGTCCAAGTGCTCCCTTAAATTACAGGCCTAGTGAGCAGCCAGGAGGCAGAAGGGGAGAGGAAGGAGGGAGGCGGCAGGGCACAGCTTTCTCATTAGCAAAGAAGGTGCTGTGAGAGCAGGCAGGCACTCTTCCCTTCTTCGGAGTATCTCCAACTTCTGCTTGGCTGCCCAAGAAAAATGATCGAAGTGCTCAACGTTTCAGGGACACTTTTAAACCGACTGAATGCATAACATTAAACAAGGCCAATAAGGTGTCTGGATGCATTTCAGCTGCCGACCTGCAGCTACCTGTTAGGTCCCCTTTGCCATATGGGCAATTGCCACAGCTCTGCCCTCCATGGCTTTGTGACTCGCACCATTATATCTTTTGCACTTCTCACAGTGTTTCGGCAGATGACATAAAAATCACGTCTTTATGCTGTTCAAGGTTATGATGATATAGATAAGTAATAGCCAAAACACCTTAGAAAAATATGCCAAGTTTCCCATTTCTAGATGGAGAAATCAGGATTCCCTATCACCCCTGCAAGGCTGCACTTTAAATTGGCAAGTTTCATTTTTCTTTCTCCATGAAAACGGCACCCTCATAGATAATTTGAAGATCTATAACACTTAGTTAAATGTTGCATGTTGCAGTCTGCTAAAACTGGCATTTTCATAAAAGCACTAAAAATACCAGCTATGTTTCACACAACAAAATAAAAACAACAGTTGCTGTTGTCTACAGTCATTGGAGTTACCTCTTAAGAAACACCAGGATATCAGTAAAATGTAGTTCAGGAGCCAAATTTGCTACTGGTAGCTATATTGATTTCAGCAAGACTATAAATTGATTTATACTTGCTAGAGATTAGGTTTAAGTGACTGAAAATGAGGATTCCAACTAATGTGGATCATTTTTTTTTAAAGATTATTCATTTTGTTATTTAGATTTAAGCCTTCAAATTCTCTGAAAAAGTCCTTAATCAATGTGTCTTAAAGCAAAAGCATGACTGCCACAGTTTAAGTGAGGTCATACATCTGTAATACATCAATGTAACACACTGTGCATCTGTCTAACTAACTGAATGCCAGGGGACTTGATTATCACATTGTTGTCTGCTCCTGAAAGGTCTAATGAAACAGCAGTTGAAGCACAGTTTTGGTTTGTATTTCTCTAAGCAGAACTTTGGTCTTTCATACAGTGCTGCACTTTTAAAAGACCTGTTAGATGCTTTGTACCTTTCAGAAGTAACTTTAAGGAGAACTGACATTTTTAAGGGCTTCTCCTCCACTGACCTGGTGGTGTAAGGAAGGAAAAACTGATTAACTCCAGGGGCCAGACAGATTTGGACCCTATGGAGATGCCATGTGGATGTTCAGCCTCACAGGGCTGGTGCACCTGCAGAACTAAGGCCTTCCTGTTTCAATTTAACACAACACCTATATTATAAAAACTTGTAAAAGGGACCTCACAATGTGAATCAATACACACTCCAAAACTAAAGTCAGAAAAATTGTCAATAAATTATGAAATGGTGATAGAAAAGTAAAGCATGGGATCTCTCCATTCCCATCTTCACCTTGTCACGCGAGCTGCTTCATACATTTTTAAGGATGCTCTGAGACAGCTGTCTCCTGCCCACTGGCTGAGCTAGGAAAGCTGTGCTGAAGCCCTCATTCAGGTGCCTCTAGTTAGCAATGCTGGAGTTTTAAGACTCATTTGCTGATCGTGGGTGCAGTGAATGGAAGCTGTTCAATTATACATCACTTCAATTGAGGTTTAAATTGATCGGGACTCCATGGAAACTGGCATCCTTCATGGGTTTATTCCTGGCATGTCTTGGGAGCCCAGATTCTGCACAGAGGCTGGCGAGGTGAGGAGTTTGAACTGTGCTTACGGTTCACCGAAATCAGTGGGACCCACTCTGTTGACCTCAACAGGCTCTGTACTGTGCCCATGAATTCACGGCTAAACCCGACCATGCCGAGGTGATGGGTAAGCATAACACTCTACTAACAGTTATGGGAAGGTCAGGCTACAACAACAAAACCAATATCAGTGCTGCCTTTCTGCTCTGCTGAAGATATATTCATGGATGAATTACTGCAACTCGGTCTCCACATGTCCATCAGTTTGAATCACCTGAGTGATGCTGACGAGGTGCATCATTGCATTTTTGTTAATTAATCCACTGGGACCAGAAGTCCAGCTCTCACATTTAAATTAAGGATGCTGGCACGAAAATGTGAACAATACTGAAATACATCCACATGTACATACAGTTATGCTTTAAAGGTCAGCATATAAAGAAGCCCTTACATGGATGGCAAAGACTATCCCTATGGTCAGATTAAGAATGTACTGTTAAAACAAAAGTTTGTTTCTCTAGAGGTATCAGTTTCTACTTTACTTTCAAAAAATAGCACAGGCGTGGCCTTTCTTGCAGGTAAGATTTAGTTTACATTTTCAGATGCCTATAGATCTCCTATAGATCTCAGATTACATTAAGGTCCTGAGGCACAGGGGAAATGAGCAGAGCCTGCTGTGTGTGAAGTCAGTTAAAGCAGTAACAGCTGTAAATCATAGAATCATAGAATCATTAAGGTTGGAAAAGACCTCTAAGATCATCAAGTCCAACCATCAACTAACACCACCATGACTCCTGAACCACGTCCTGAAGTGCCACGTCTACACGTTTTTTGAACACGTCCAGGGATGGTGACTCCACCACCTCTCTGGGCAGCCTGTTCCAATGCCTAACCACTCTTTCGGTAAAGAAATTCTTCCTGATATCCAATCTAAACCTCCCCTGACACAACTTGAGGCCATTTCCTCTTGTCCTATCGCTAGTTTCTTGGGAGAAGAGTCCAACACCCGCTTCACTACAACCTCCTTTCAGGTAGCTGTAGGGAGCAATAAGGTCTCCCCTCAGCCTCCTCTTCTCCAGGCTAAACAAACCCAGTTCCCTCAGCCGCTCCTCATAAGACTTGTGCTC
>WAAD01004816.1:242203-289959 GCA_013389945.1 Fregata magnificens
GATTTCACTCCATTCACCACCACTCTCTGGGCTCGGCCATCCAGCCAGTTTTTTTCCCAGTGAAGAGTACATCTGTCTAAGCCATGAGCCGCCAGCTTCTCCAGGAGAATGCCGTGGGAGACCGTGTCAAAGGCCTTACTAAAGTCCAGGTAGACAACATCCACAGCCTTGCCCTCATCTACTAGGCGGGTCACCTGGTCATAGAAGGAGATCAGGTTGGTCAGGCAGGACCTGCCTTTCATGAAGCCATGCTGGCTGGGCCTGATCCCCAGGTTGTCCTGCACCTGCCCGGTAAGCACACTCAAGATGAGCTGCTCCATAATCTTCCCCAGCACCAAGGTCAGGCTGACTGGCCTGTAGTTCCCCGGATCCTCCTTCCGGCCCTTCTTGTAGATGGGCGTCACATTGGCTAACCTCCAGTCATCTGGGACCTCCCCTGTTGACCAGGACTGCTGATAAATGATGGAGAGCAGCTTGGCAAGCTCCTCCGCCAGCTCGCTCAGCACTCTCGGGTGGATGACTGCAAGGATCTTAAAGTGAGGCTAGATCAGTTCTTGTCTGTATGGAAACAACTGCTTCTGGTTACCTTGGGCTGGCTGAAAGGCCACGCAAAAATCACACACTATGTCTCAACACTATAAAGTGAAATGCTTTGACATTTTCAAAATTAAAATGGCATGAGCAGGCCATTTTAGTTTTTGTAGAAGTGAGTTTTAAGATATGGACTCTTAACAGCTCTAAAAATCTATTATTTTAATTGAAGTGGACACCACATCTTTTGTTTGATTTGGAACATTTCCTGGTAGTTTTAGAAATTTAACATTGCAGTTATGACTGTAAGAGCATGATAGTAGCTGAAAATTTACTGATAAATGTAATCCTTGCTTTAGGCATAAAACTCTCCACTACGTACAGTTGAAACCCATGCTTCCAAACCTACAGAAAACATGGGTAGTCTATTTTAATAGTTGCAGCTGATGAAACAAAAAGACCATGAAGCAACTAATCAGCTTTAGAAAAACAAAATTAAATTCAAATTTTTTAAAAATCTCACTTTTAATAAGAAAGATTGTGTTGGTAATAAAAAGATAGGAAATGGGCATTCTTTAAAGGGGGTTTTCCTTAACATGCAACTTTTAATCCAGAAGAAAGCAAAAAGCCCAATAGTATTACAAAGCAGCACAGTTTGGGATACTGTATTTTTTCAAAGTCAATGTTAATTTTCAAATCAAAATAACAAATAAATTAGATAGCAACAGGAAAAGATAATTCTGCTGCTGCATGCTGCTAGTAGAGTCCCTGAGGAACTGGTACCAGTTTGTGGTGGGTTGACCCTGACTGGATGCCAGGTGCCCACCAAAGCCACTCTATCACTCCCCCTCCTCAGCTGGACAGGGAAGAAAAAATATAACGAAAGGCTCATGGGTCAAGATAAGGACAGGGAGAGACCAAAACCTTGCCATGCAAACCCAATACACAGTTGTTTCTCTCCTCTAATTAAAACCAAAAAACCAAATAAATCTTCCTAACACCAGTATCACTGATTCATAGATGACAGTTGTAAGAATAATTTAAATTACTTTTCTCATTAATTAATTGAATTTAGCTTTTAGGCATCTTGCACACTACCTAAAATGGAATTTTTCCCATTATAATTGCACAGAAACTTTGTATTTGTAACCAAACAGCTGCCGTGTTTAAACTTATGATTGAGACTGATATAGTTTTCCTTCCTGATCTCATAACATTTTAGCTTCTGATCTGAACCTGTTTAGGTTCATTTTTATTGTACTAGCAAGGTTAAAAAACTTGCAATGTGAACCTTCCTCTCTGTAAATCCACCAGCAAAATAATGCAAGCCAATGATTTCAAGTATGTAGTCATGTCAAATTAAATGCAGAATTAAATGGTTTTCATCCTTGCGGAACATTCAGCTTTTCACAGCAGAAGGAGAAAAAGCTCCTGATGCTCCACAGAAATAAAACCTGAGACAGGATAAAGTCAATTTACTCTCATCGTCAATGTGCCATTTCTATGATAAGAAGCAAACGGCACAGTCTGTCTCTTTGTGACATGTGCCTAGTTTTCCAACAGGGCAATAGAAAATAAAAAGAATGTGTTACAGGCACAAGATAATTTAATATGGTAACGTTAGAGATGCTCATCTAGGGGAGTAATTTCAGAATCTGTCATGTACCTGTAAGTAAGTATAAATACAAGTAAGTTAACATACATGTTAAGAGTATTTACTACAGTTAAAAACATAGGCAAGAAGTTATTTTTCCCACTCACAGCTGTTCTGCCTGTCTTGCTGTTTTCCCACCTTCCTGTTTTGATCTGTTTCCTTATGTCGTTTTCTCAGAAGTGGACCTTGTTTGCCAGTTGTGGAGTCAGGATGATGATTTTTTCATTCTATATACACACTATATATGGTGTGCATATATATACATGTATTTATAGGTATATATTATATTGTATTTGAAAACAGGCAGTGCAAGTGTAGAACTAAAAAAGCAAACAATCCATATGTTATCCTTTTCTTACTTTGCTGTGGGATTTCTGAACAAAAAAGGTCAAACATAGATTCCCACATATCTTCAAGAAATTCAGTTTTGGATTCGGAAACTGTGGAACTGTACAATTATATTTTCAGTCAATAAAGAATAAAATAATAGGCATGGGAAAAGGAGGCAAACAGTGAGCTGGGGGCCCTAAGTCAAGAGTCCCGGCCATACTGAATCCCCAGTGGCTGAATTTGTATCAGATTCAGTTACTGCTGCAGCTTATAGAATGCTGTCAGCAACTTTTCAATAGAAAGCAAGTCTCTAAATAGATTCCATCACTATGTCACACTTGTCTGCATTGGTAGAAGAGGGAAATAGCTCCTTCATCCTTGACCTGATAGATCAGTGGAAAAGAGTTCACATCTTTTTATCTCGAGTTACAGGGCTGACATAGGAAATATACTGTGCTTTTTATTACTGCATGGTTCATATTTTCCTTATTGTGTTAAGCAGCTTATTTTTAGCTGTAGTGACTGAATACTGGAAAAGAAGATTTGTGTCTTGACTTGCGTGTTGAAAACATTTAGGCACTGCAGGTGATGTCCAGCCTCTATTTTAAGGGATCCTTGTAAACAATTATTTAACAAAGTGGTTGCATTCTGTAGCTTAAGGTTTGTCTACAAGCTAAGACTTTGCTGTTCAAGTCTGCAGGATTAGTCAAAGCAGCAAGAAATTTGTAAATTGGGTCAAGAATTCTAATTAAGGCATCTTAAATACTGAAAGAACTTGATCATTCAGCAAAGCTGGAGAGGTTAGACCAGTGTTCACATCTTTTCTAGTAAATATGCAGTAGGCTTAGGGCTAGACTCAGGCTGCTTGAGTTAGGTGCACAGCTGAAAAACCCAGACCAAAGAAGTATCCGTACTTGCTTACTGAGAGCTTCACTGAGAGCAGGCCTGTCCTGTCCTCTGGCTGCTGCAAGAAGGTGGTGGCTGCTGGCCAAATCTCCTCCTCTGTGACGGAGAGGCCAAGCAGGAGGGCTAGCAGACAGAGGATGGAGCTCAGCCCTCGCGCACTACCAAACAGCGCAAGGACAGCAAGAGGAGAGTGCTTCCAGTGGAGCAGGGACTTAGCAAACTGGTGCTCCTGTTTTGTGCAGGTGTAGGGACCGAGGAGAGCACTCAGAGCCCCTGTGGAGAAATGGGGTGTTCTTGCCATCTTCAAGGCTGTGAAATCAGTCTCAGGAAAATCTGTTTTTTCAGAGCTTGCCTGGCTGCAACTGCCTTTTCTCCCCACCCACATGAAGATTTCTTTCCAGACTGATTCCTTTCATCAGCTGAAAGTTTGTAGAGGAGGTTCTGAGATATAAAATCTTGGGATGCTTTAAATGGATTTCAAAATCTCCTAGTCTGATATACCCAGTGAATGATATCTCTTCTCTGGAAGTGTATCTATCTGAGGTGCTGTTGGTCCTTCAGGGTTTATATATTAATGTGATCTCCAAAGAGGCAAGGAAGGGGGATTGTCAAAATGAGCTTGCACTTGTTTTGTGACATCAGGTAGACAAGTTTCTGCCTGGTCCAAGTCAAGCTAGCCCTTAAGGATAATGTCATATATTTGAAGAGGGGTTTTTTTAGTGCTGATTAACACTAGAGAAAAATATAATCTGGGGGTCTGAGTTTTGCAGTACCCCTGTGAAAGGGAGGTTTCTGCAAATAGCAAGAGACCTGATGAAACCTTTCTAGATATTTCCCATTCAAGCACCGGTCAAATATTATTTCTTCCAAGCATGAATTTCATTGCCAGAGGATGCAGGTAAGTGGTCTGTCCACAAAAAAGACATAAATAGCACTTAGGAAGCACAGAAATATCTAAATATTTCCCAGTTAATAGCTGTTCTTTTCTCAAGCACAATAATTCAGGAGTAAAGAGAGGAAAAAACCCGAGAGGCTTCTTGGCTGAGGCTATTACTGAGATTTAAAATTATAATAACAGGAACCTACTTTTAATAAACTGCTACTGTAATGTTTATTGCAGTTAAGAATAATTGTTATGATAACTCAATTTGTGGTTAATATTTTTAAAACAGAAAAGAGAAACATTATTATAAAACTTTTTCAACCCCTACAATTATCTTCCATTTTTTTACACTACAGAATCTTTGATGGCACAGTGGGAGGTAGGAAGAGAGTATATTTCTTTCCAATTTCTGTCCCACCCAGTTCCTGAATGCAAGATTTGAATGACAGCTTTGGAGGACGAAGGACTGACTCTTTTGTCAACCTCCCAGGTAAACTTTGGGTAACAATTGTTGAAATTTCTGAATGTTAATATGAAAAAAGTGCCTCAGTTTTGATCTGGAAGGACCTAGTACACTGTTGAGATGATTGCCCAGTGTGCCTGTTCCTTGAGGACCTGATCTTGCTAATGAAACTTCTAGTTGGTGACAACTGTGGGGAGGAGAACAGTAACCATAATCCCAAACTTCTGGGAGTTTTGATGCTGTGAAAGATGCAATGTTAACAACGTATTGACGTCATTTTTATACCATGAAGAATATTAACAATGAACAGAGGTTAGGAATTGAAGGCCCACTTTTCTAAAGGATGATTAAAATACCATGTTTAAAATACTGCTGTACTATCTCTACTGCTTCAATTTTCTCTTTTAATGTGCCTCCTGGGACAAATGACTATTTTGATGGCTTACAGAGAACTGTCACCATCTGCAGTGGGTCAGCTTCAAGGCCTGGGCAGATTAGGTCTGCCAGCTCTGTGAAGTCCACAAAAACCCATATGCAGGTCTGCATCCATCCTTTCATTTTTGGAAGCTGTGCAGAAGCTGTTGTTAAGCAGCAATTTCAATTTACTTAATGGCTTATAATGTGTTACTATAAAAGGAAAAATAATGATGTTATTGTTGATGCTCAAGCAAAACCTACAAATAATCTCATCTTTTCCCAAAAATCTGTCTATGGAGTTGAAAAGATCAGAACACAAGGATGCATAAGACATGCTTTTAAAACACTGAATGTAGGAATTAATTAAAAAAACCTACTTCCCCATTCCATTTCCTATAGCTATGACTTTTGAAAAGTTTGAGAAAAATGCAGCTCCTAAATTATTTTTTATCGAAGACTGTTTAATAACACCTTCTTTATGTACTGGAAAGTTTTGGCCTGGTGTCAAGACAATGATGCAGAAAACATCTACAGCTGCTTATACAGACAACTAGAAGTAGCCTCATGTCTAAGAAAGCTGATTGATATTCAAGGATCACCTCCTCCAAGCTCAATGAGCAGAAACTCAGGCAAAAATGCCAGGAGGCCTGCATGGGTGGACAAGAAGCTTCTGGCAAAACTCAAACATAAAGAGAGAGTACACAGAGGGTGCAAGCAGGCACAGGTAACCTGAAGGGTATACAGAGACACTGTCCAAGCATGCAGAAATGTGGTTAGAAAAGTCAAAGCCCAACTGGAGTTGAATCTGGCCAGGGATGTCAAAGACAAGAAGAAAGGCTTCTATAAGTATATAGGTGACAAAAGGAAGACCAGCGAAAATGTGGCCCCACTGCTAAATGGAGCAGGGAACCTCGTGACACAGGACGTGGAAAAGGCTGAGGTACTGAATGTCTTATTTGCCTCAGTCTTTACTAGCAAGACCAGCCTTCAGGAATCCCAGGTCCAAGACATCTGTGGAAGAGTCTGGAGCAAGGAAGGCTTACCCTTGGTGGACAAGGATCAGGTCAGGGAATACTTAAGCAGACTGGACATATGTAAATCCATGGGCCTTGATGGGATGCACCTACAAGTGCTGAGGGAACTGGCAGACATCATTGTGACGCCACTCTCAATAAGCTTTGATTGGTCATGGTGGTTGGGAGAAGTGCCTGAAGACTGGAAGAAAGCAAATGTCACTCCTATCTTCAAGAAGGACAAGAAGGAGGACCCAGGAACCTACAGGGCACTGAGCCTCATCTCTATCCCTGGGAAGGTGATGGAGCAAGCTAATCCTGGAAACCATTTCCAGGCACATGGAGAACAAGAAGGTGATCAGGAGTAGTCAGCATGGATTCACCAAGGGGAAGTCATGCTTGACCAACCTGATAACCTTCTGTGATGAAATGACTGGCTTGGTATATGAGCAGAAGTCAGTGGACTTTATCTACCTTGACTTCAGTAAGGCTTTTGACACTGTCTCTCGTAAGATCCTCATGGAGAAGCAGATGAATTATGGGCTGGATGAGCAGACAGTGGGGTGGATTGAAAACTGGCTGAACAGCCGCGTCTAGGGGATGGTGATCAGTGACACAAAGTCTAGTTGGAGGCTAGTAATTAGCGGTGTACCCCAGGGGTCAATACTGGGTCCAATCCTGTTCAACAGCTTCATTAATGATCTGGATGGTGGGGCATACCCTCAGCAAGTTTACTGATGATGCAAAACTGGGAGGAGTGGCTGATACACCAGAGGATTGTGCTGCCATCCGGTGGGATGTTGCCAGGCTTGAGAAATGGGCCAACACAAACCTCATTCAGATCAACAAGGGGAAGTGCAAAGTCCTGCACCTGTGAAGGAACAATCCCATGCATCAGTACATGCTGGGGGCCACCCAGCTTGAAAGCAGCTTTGCAGAAAAGGCCCTGGGAGTCCTGGTGGACACCAAGTTAAACATGAAGCAGCAATGTGCCATTATGACAAAGAGGGCCAGCTGTAACTTGGGTTGCAATAGGAGTGTTGCCAGCATGTCAAGGGAGGTGATGCTTCCCTCAGCATTGGTGAGGCCACACCTGGAGTGCTGCATTCAGCTCTGGGCTCACCAGTACAGAAGAGATGTGGAGCTACTGGAGAGAGTCCAGCTAAGGGTCACTAGCATGATTAAGGGACTGGAACATTTCTCCTATGAGGAAAGGCTGAGAGAGCTAGGACTGTTCAGCCTGGAGAAGAGAAGGCTGACGGGGGATCTCATCAATGTATACAAATACCTGAAGGGAGGGTGTAAAGAGGATGGAGCCAGACTCTTCTCAGTGGTGCCCAGTAACAGGACCAGAGGCAATGGGAACAAACTGAAACACAGGAGGCTCCATCTGGACATCAGGAAACATTTATTTACTGTGAGGGTGACTGAGCACTGGCACCCAGAGAGGTTGTGGAGCTTCCATCCTTGGAGATACTCAAAACCCAACTGGACACAGTCCTGGACAACATAACATAGGTGGCCCTGCTTGAGTAGGGGGGCGGTTAGACCAGATGACCTCCAGAGGTCCCTTCTAACCTTAACCATTTTGTGATTCTGTGATGCAATAACTTCAGCCGAAATGTAGAGAGGTGTACTGCAGTGCAATACATTTGGCAGTCTGAATTATAAAAGAATAACCATGCCAAATAACCAGATCATTCTGAAGTCCTGGTGTATGTCTCAGATTCAGAATGCCAAAATCACTTTGTTTCCTTATTTGCTGTTTACTGTGACATTAGGTATGATTGCTTTGTTTTTCTTTATAAAATTATCATTATTATTTGATGGCAAAATCCTTGCATTTTTGTCTCCCATGTCTGAGCTGACTTCATGAAACTGATTCTTGTTTCTGTAAACTAAGTGTCAGGAAAGAGATGTAGAAATCCAGAAGTCAGGAGCAGTTGACTGCTGACCTAGGTGTGTATCTGCAGCACCAGCTGACTGGAAGGGAAAAGGTCTATGAGAAGACTTACCCTGGGCTAGAATATGAGGCCATCAACTATTACACATTACTGATTACAGAGTTAGAGTTGTACGTAATGTGTGGAAGTTCTGAAAAGACAGTCCTAATTTGTAGTTATAGTGCTAGAAAAGATCAATTACTAAGCTTGCCTGGGCATCTGATAAGCCATCCAAATATAATTCAAGCTGATGGGGTGATCAAATGTTTTGATTCAATTTCTGAATGAAAATGGTATGGAAGTTGGGAATGTCACAGCCCCCAGAATACGAGTCACTGAATCTTTCCTTCTCTGGTGAAAAAGCATTCAGGTTCCCTACTCCTAATCATGAACTATCTCAGTTTGGAGCAACCTGAGGTCTCAAATGCTGCCTGTTGGATAAAGCAGATGGTTTGATCAGCAGGCTTGACTATACAGGTACAAAAGAATCCTATGAGATGATGAGGAAAAGCAAGGGAACAATCAGTGACATGAGTTGGGATGTGCTCAGAAACTCACAGGAAGGTCTTCTGAAGTCAAGCCTCAGGTGGTCTAACATTTTGCTTGCTCATACCAAACACGGCAGCAACAACCTAAGAAATAGGTGCTGTAATAGCTCAGTCAGTTATGGCTGACAAGGTCTTCAACAGTAATCTCCATTGTTACCTTTCTTGAGTAAAGTTGCAGCCTTGTCATTGGGTAGATAAGTTTCAAAATGTCCCATTTATCAAAATAAGTTTTTTGTTACCATCTTGCTGAGACTGTCTTATAATTGTTGGGGATTATTTTGAAAAGCAAACACTACTTATTGCAGACTCCTAAGCCTTTATTGCAACCATAAAAGTTGCAATAGGTAGCATTACAGGCAGTTTGAAAAGTGAGGTCAGAAATTAGGAACGAGGAGGCATAAGTTATTGAAAGTGACATTGTACAAGAAAGAGATCAAGTTGGGGGAGAAGAAAAGCAAAGCACCACGAAAACAGATAAAAGTTATCTTGGAAGAAAAGACTGACTTCAAGGAAGAATAAAGATGTGCTGAAGAAGCACAGTCAGTGTTTCATCTCAGATGTTCTCATCTACTTAATCTAAATACCTTAACTTTTTTATTTCTTCTCCATGTTCCCAAATGTTGACTTACTTTGATTAATTGTATTTGAATTATTAATTACTTCTGCAGAGTTTCTGAAGTGGTGAGTGAAAGAAGAAAGATGCCCAGTAAGTCTTTCCTTACTGATTTGAACACTAAAAATATTGGTCTGTCTGCTACTACTGAAAATTCTTTCTACCCATATATTTTGTTTAAAGCCCTTCATAAAGTAATCTTTAATAGCGTATCATTCAAGTTCCACTGGAACACTCAATTTTTCTCAGGGTATTGAAACTAATTATTCATTTCATAATATATTTCATTTCCTTACTGCAAAGGAAAGCTAGAGCTAATCAAGAAAAGCAGGTAAAAATTCAAGACATTTAAACTAACAGAGCTAAAGATGGATACAAGTCTGTAATTCACTAGAGGGGCTCTGATGATATTCCAACCCTGGAAGCTTTTAAATCAAGCACAGGGACCAAATTTTGGTGCTGTATGCCCTCAAGAAAATCATCTTTATATGGAATATATTAGAATATTTCCAAACACTAAATATGCATAAGTAATGTATTTGGAACATGAAAGGAAGAGAGTAAGCTATTTGTTAAATAAATGATAAAAAATGTTTGTTGACTGACTGGAAAAAGAGGGCTGCAATTTTGACTTAGCTGTGAATGCAGATGCTGCCCTTTAGCAAAGCAAGGACAAATATTTATCTTACCTTTTTTGAGTTAGAAATGAAAACTATTTCTATTTTTATCTATTTCTACAGCTCCTGTGTTTGTGGGTCTACTCTGTCACTACACAGAAATCAGTCATTTCTCTCACTATTTTATTTCCTCCTTATTTTCCTTCTTATCTGTCTGTATGATACACTATTTTCCTGCCTTGTGTTTTATAACTTTCTACCTTCTGCTTGGTCTTTTTCTTCCCGTGTTCTTCTTTTAGCTTTCTCTTGCAAAATCCTTTATGCTTTCTTTTCAGTGTCAGGTCCTGCTTTTGAATGACTTTCCTGATGTCACTGTCTATCTTCCATTCCTCTGTCCTCACAACAACTGCTTTTCCATTTATGATGTATATTAAGCAAAAGACTATAGTTTACTCATTACTCTTTTTTACATGTATGAGCACTACTGATTACTTTCTGTGTATGTAAGTAGGCCCACCCACACTGGCAAATGCATATACTAAATAAACATAAAATAAAACAAAATAAATCATGTTTTCAGAAAGCACACAAATATAATTATGCCTTTTTCCCATTTGAATCCTCCTCACATCATGTATTCGGTAACAAAGACTGACAAATCTTCTGAGAAGATATTACACCATGTTTGATCTCGCAGTACCACAAATAATCCACCTACGCTATTGTGCACTAGGATATCACAAGAAACAGCATTCTTTGTGAACTGGAAATTTGATTGAGCCCAATAGATGGATGTCCCGCAGGCTCCTTCATCCAGTAGGAAGTTGGAATGGGTTTAAATTTGTCTGAAGGTAGAAGGGTCCATATCCCTTGAGCTGTTGCGCTGTCTTCATTTTCTCCATTTTTTATTCTCCCCCTCTTTAGATAATCCTTATTAGGAAGATGTCAAAGAGAGAGTATAACAGCTCAAGAACATCGCCGAAGGGTTATTACATCTTTGACAATCGACAAGGCAGAAGGGATAGTACATCTTTACAATCTGTCTTTATGAACTGTTCTAACAGCAAACCTTTGCTCTCAAGCACAAAGTATTGCTGTAAAACACGTTTTATGAGTGGGTGGATTGAGTTGGAGATGGGCATATGTACCCCCATATGGTCTTATTTATCCCAGAAGGGTCTATTGCCTGATGGCTGCAGCTGTAAAGGAGTGGATTTGATGGCCTAGACAGTCCCTTTCTGTTCCTAATTTTCCAAGTTCCTCATTTTTCTGTATGTGGGAGAATATACTCAAATGTTATATTAGCTGGGACAAAAACAATTATCTCTGTAAGTAGTTACAGGATATATTGTGCACTTTCTATATTCCTTATGATATACCCTCTCCCATTAACCAGCCTAGGCATGGAGTGAAATGCTCGCCCCAAGGATCAAAATGTTACCTCTAGTGTCTCACCTGGCCGATGTGCCTTTGGAACTGCCATGTTCATCACTCGCCCTCCATCCTGAGGTTTGGGAGGGGATGCAGTAAACCTGCAAATCCCCGACTCTGACGGCGTGCTTGAGGTCAGACTGTCTGTGTAGTCATTAGTCCCTGCCGTGAGCTGCTCCGACGATGTGTCTGATATGAAGCATTCTGTAATGGTGAACTTGGCATGTCTCAGCTGCTCTTCCATTTTTGCATGCTCATATGCTCTCGCTAGCTCTTCGTACGTTGAGGAGGCACTTTCCGTGGAGACCATGCTGCTTCTTGCTCGATCTAAATATCAGAAATATAAATAATGGGAGAAAGAAAACATCTGCACAATCCTTTTTTGAAGAAAAGCTATGAACATGATAATATTTCTTAATAAAATGCAGAGCCCTTGAAATTATCAAGGTGATTTAAATGAGTCTACTTCACTATAAATGTCTGCACAATTTTTAGTTTAGTCAGTTACTTGATAATTACAGGTAATCTAAAGTGAAGTCTTATTCTGCTAGCAGGATTATGTGGCTTAGCATTAAACTCGTGGTCAGAGGCCTGTAACTAGCGGTGTTCCCCAGGGGTCTGTACTGGGTCTAGTCTTGTTCAACATATTCATCAATGACCTGGATGAAGGAATAGAGTGTACCCTCAGCAAGTTTGCCGACGATACAAAACTGGGAGGAGCGGCTGATCCACCAGAAGGCTGTGCTGCCATCCAGCGAGACCTGGACAGGCTGGAGAGCTGGGATGGGGGGAACCGAATGAAATTCAACAAAAGCAAGTGTAAGGTCCTGCACCTGGGGAGGAACAACCCCATGCACTGGTGTAGGCTGGGGGCTGACCTGCTGGAAAGTAGCTCTGCTGAGAAGGACCTGGGAGTGCTGGTGGACAGCAAGTTGACCATGAGCCAGCACTGTGCCCTTGTGGCCAAGAAGGCCAACGGTATCCTGGGGTGCATCAAAAGGAGTGTGGCCAGCAGGTCGAGGGAGGTTATCCTCCCCCTCTACTCCTCCCTGGTGAGGCCACATCTGGAGTACTGTGTCCGGTTCTGGGCTCCCCAGTTCAAGAAGGACAGGGAACTGCTGGAGAGAGTCCAGCAGAGAGCTACGAAGATGATCAGGGGACTGGAGCACCTCTCTTATGAGGAAAGGCTGAGAGACCTGGGTTTGTTTATTCTGGAGAAGAGAAGACTGAGGGGGAATCTTACCAATGCTTATAAATATCTGAAGGGTGAGCGTCAAGAGGATGGGGCCAGACTCTTTTCAGTGGTGCCCAATGACAGGACAAGGGGCAATGGGCACCAATTGGAACACCTGAAGTTCCTCCTGAATATGAGGAAAAACTTCTTTACTTTGAGGGTGACAGAGCACTGGAACAGGCTGCCCAGAGAGGTTGTGTGGAGTCTCCTTCTCTGGAGATATTCATAAACCCGGCTGGATGCAGTCCTGTGCACCCTGCTCTAGGTGAACCTGCTCAAGCAGGGGGGTTGGACGAGATGATCTCCAGAGGTCCCTTCCAACCCCAACCATTCTGTGATTCTGTGATTTTGTTTAGAAGAAATAACCTCTAATACATGAAAAAGGTTACTTCTTTTTTTTTTACAAAAAATAATTTCTCTAAAAGTTAAATGCCTTAAAAATGTTAGAAACCCACAAAACAGATTTAGCAAAATGAGGAACAGCTTCTTTACATTGTCTTTTTAATGCATCTCAGAGATATTTCTGTAAGGTGATGTCTAGGTGAGAAAGGATAGTTTTTCTGTACCTGTTTCAATCTTCTAACTTTTTTTTGAGAAAGCCCTGAGGACAAAGGTCAACTATAAAGGCACTGTCTCTCAGACATCATCTCTCTAGACACCACGTAAAATACTAACTCATTTTATATGAAACAAAGGTCTTAAGAAAGCAATATTGTTTGGTAGCTACCAGCCTGCAGTCATTTAGGTGCTTTTTTCAATGCTGCTGAAGCTAATGGGGGCTTCATATTTGACACACAGGCTATTATGACATAGAAGCTGTTCTTTTCTGCTGATGGCTTTCTGAGAATATCAATATTTCTTAAACAAGCACTATTATTGAAGATGTAAATGGCTACTGATACATTAAAAAGCATTCTGGAAATGCATGCTCATTTCTGCGGGGACAAATCACTGGTCTGTTGCACCTGTCACACTTCTACTTCAGTGGGCTGGAAGAGCAGAGGACTTTCAAAAGTTCCTTTGGCAGAAGTCATGTTTCATCACAAGATCTGTACAATTTTGGACATTGTTGGTGATGTTCAATAAACAGACACAATGTAATAGCTAATTCATAAAAATGGGACTCCTATAGCAGCCAGAGGCAACTGTGTTGTTATTGCAAATCTTTATCTTTTTTATTGTGTGCTAGGATCCTTGCATCAGTTTGCATTGTGCACAAAGAACAATACTCCTGCCACTTGTAAATAGGACCATGCATTATTTAAAATGACAAATACCTCTACAATATGCTGTAACTTGCTTAAGATTTTGAGCTGGCCAGAGCTTAAACAAGGCTCTTTTTTGTTTCTCCCCCCCGCCCCCGGCACAGGAAACACCATTTTGTTTTTCACATTTGATTTGTAAATCAGACCAAAATAATGTCTTTCCAAACTTCTGATCAACTGGAAACTCCTGGAAGGCTGCAGTTGCCCGGTGCCATAGAGCAGTATCTGTAAATATGATGGTCATGCAAAGGTCAGTTTGGTCCATGAAGCTCAGGACCTGCAGCTTCCTATATCCCACACCCTGGGGAAACTATTCCAGGAAGAATCTGCTTGAACACCTACTTTAGATTTGATGAAAGTTCATCCAAGCCCAGGGTGAACTTCATGAAACCTAGATTCATCAGAAAATTTCTAATGAATGGCCTCTAGTTAGAACATAAGAACTTAGTTACAGCTATGAACTGCTTCAATACATTTCTCCTAAGCTTAAAAGCTACTGCTTTGTAAACATGGAATTGTTTTGATAAGAAGTGCTAAATTCTGCTAAATATCAACTGCATCAACTAGATTCAGAAATCTGAACTCCATGTTGGAAAAGTGATCAAATGTGCACATTAGTTCAATTGGTTCTTGAACATATGATTTGGCTACATCTATTATAATGTTTATTTGGAAATCTTAAACTTCTGAAGTACTTAGATTAAACTGACTCTATGCTTTCGCCAGAAACCAAGTGTCATAATAGAGCTACATTTTGGCACAAGAAAACCTTTCTTGAGCATGATCTAAAGCTTGCTATCCCTTACATAAATCACTGTGTGTTCAAGGGTTGACAGAGAGTAGGAAAGTATCCATGTTAAAACTTAGAGTATGAAGTCTGTTTACAAAATTGCATGTAGTTTGTCTATTAAACCACACAGCAAATTAAATTCTCTACCCTTTGCCACGCACATTGGAAAATATCCTTGGGTGACAGAATGTTGGAACACATGCAAGTGCACTTGAAATCTGGAATATCTACAAAAAGGCTTTCTGAGATAACATTTGCTATTTATATTTGTATCTGTATAGCTATTAGAGTTAATCCTTAAGGCCTTATGATAATTCTACCTGAAGAAGTCAGGATGAAGTTTGTCAGCTGGCTAGAGGTATCTACTGAGTGCTGTTACCCTATGGAGACAACACAGGGGTCTGCAAGTTTAAGAGGATGAACTGTGAAAAGATGAGAACTCCAGCCTGTAAATTACTGGATGTAAGGGAAGTCAGATGCTTGTTCTTATAGAGAGAATAAAAACAGTCATACCGGTTTTCATGGTGAAAGGCCAGTCATACCTGCTGCTGTGTAGCTCTAACACATAGCTTTTTCACGTGACAAACACTTTTCCCCTAAAATCAGGATGGAAGGTAGGCAATTCCTTCCGAGGAGGCCAGAGTAAGCCTGGATTCCCTGTTGTCAGGCATACCTTTGAATAGTATTTTGCCTTTCTTCATATTTAACCTTTGTTAGATTTACTTTGTGACTATTCTGCTTAATAATTTACTCATTTATTTGCCTTTTTTTGGTCACTTGTTCAGTGTAGGGGAGAGGAGAAAGCTTTTTTTTTTTTTCAGTTACAATTGAATTTATAATGTGAAGACATCAAGAAGAGATGAAGACTGCAGGCAGAATATGTATTCAGTGTCTCCCCATTTATCATCTAGAGGAATAAAACCTATGCTGTTTCTCAGGAAAATCAGAGCTAGCTGTTGAAGTATTCAGTGATATGAATGCACTTTCACTTGGACTCTAATTCCAGATTTTTCCCTCTCATTTTTTCTGCTTAGAATAAACCCTATGAACATATTACATGAATGGGAAAAGGAAAATACTAACCTCAATGTAGCTCAAACCTTAAAACCATTCCACTTATGACTCAGGCATATTCCTGGTTGCTAATACTGCCCCTTCCTGGTCAATGCCATTTCATGCAGCAAATTCTCCTACTTTTTTCTTCAGATACAGGAAGTACGGCACTTCAGCTACAGGAAAAATTACCACCATATCTTTCAAAGGGCTCCAGTATGTGTGTGTGGCATGGGAAACCACGGGCACAATATTTGTTATCATTAGCACTATATGCATTTGTGACACCTAAGCACCAAAGGAAGTACATCAAGGACCAAGAAGGTTACTGCAGCTTTTGCTGTCCCGTTTTCACAGTGCAGCCCTGCAGAATGCCCCGTACCTGTGTCCTGTGAGGGGCTGACACTGTAGCTGTCGCTTTCCTTGTCCACTGATCCTGCTGGCCTGGGGGTGGGCAGCCTCCAGTCTGTGGTGAGGGTATGAGCTGATATGGTGGGGTGAGGTCTGTTGAGGGTCCACTGACTAGCATAGCGGTTGCGAGCTGTGGGTCCGGTTTTGGCACTCCTCCTTGTGGTAGGATCTGTGATGGATAACAGAGAGGGTCTTTGCCAGTAGGCTCTTGAATTGGTAACGAAACAAGCCCGGTCAGAAGGGGATGGCGACTGAAATTATGTTGGTTAAAAAAACCCACAAAACATTATTTGTGGAAAAAACCCAAATGAACAGTGAAAATGCTGTTCATTACCACACTGCTAATGCTTTTTTGAAATACCCTCTTTCTAATGAAACCATACATTTTAAAAAGGGTGCAACTGAAGAGCTAAGAGCCCCACCAAACTCCCATTGACACATTCATTATTCCTTTACTCCAGCATAGGCAGTTCTCCAGTACCAAAACCACTTTGAGACGTGAAAGAGCACAAGGCAAGTAGATCTTGTCGGGGATTTCACACCACATCTCAAGCGAAGTCTAAGGTAAATTATCAGTGTAGATGTGCCCTCAGAAACACCCTACACCAGGTACCTGCCCTCTGTTTGTAGAAACATGTGTTGAGAAATGTGGTGATATAATTTCCTATTCTAGATATTTTACTAATACTTTTACTATATTACAGTATTAATCAGTTACAGATTCCCTATTTTTTTAACAAGTAGCCAAGACATAAGGCGTAACCTGTAATAGTGCCATCAGAGTTTCAGTAGGAAGAGGTTCATAAAGATTTGACTGTTTTAAAAAAATTAAAATAAATACAATTTCTTAAACTTTAAAAATCATCTGCTACTTGTTTAAGGTTAGCAATGTTTTATTTTTTATTATCCTAGAGATAATACAGTGACCAAGGGAGTAAAAGCGAACTATCTGCCAAAATTGACCTTCTTAATTTTGTTAATAAATAGTTCTTCTGTAAAAGTGAGGTTTGTACTCCCTAACAAAGCAAGTGGAATAGAAAAATCATTATGTGGCAAACAGAAAGTGACTAAATCAGCACTGAAGTATTCCTCTTTGAAGCTTCTGAAAGGATATTACTAACAATAGAAAGGGTATTAGAAATGAAAAATTCAAATCTATTTAAATGTTCTTTGACATTCAAAAGGTGAAGTTGTCAGTCTTTGAGGGAAGAGACTTTAGCAGAAACAATTTAAAGAAAAAAACAATAGCCAGTTAATGACTCTGAGCATTGCTTCTGCCTAAGCATTCCCAGTAAGAATTTATATTCTACTACTTCAAAGAAACAAGGTATTTATTTACAAATACCAGCTATGGTCCGATCCTTCTCCTATTTCACATCTTCCCCCTACAGCAGTGGAAAAATATGAACCTGGTGCCATTGAGAATTGATCCTCCTGGTAGTGCAACACATAGCCGCCTCACACGGATAACATCCAAAAACGCACTTGGCACGACGTGACCAGCCTGTCAGTATAAACCACGGCTTGTACCAGCTGTGGAAAGTTGGCACGTGGCTGTCATGTAACCAGAAGTGAACCTCGTGCCTGCTTAGAGGGAAGGCATGAAGGACAGAAGGAGAGTGCTGGTGGGAAAACTCTCGGCACGGTGCTGGGGCTGCTTGGTCTGGAGAAGAGAAGGATCGGGGGGATCTCATGAATGTATATAAATACCTGAAGGGGAGGTGCAGAGAGGACAGAGCCTGGCTCTTTTTGGTGGTGCCCAGTGACAGGACCAGAGGCAACGGCCGCAAGGTGAAACAAGGGAGCTTCCATCTGAACATCAGGAAACACTTTACTGTGAGGGTGGCTGAGCACTAGCACAGGTTGCCCAGAGAGGTGGTGGAGTCTCCATCCTTGGAGATATTAAAAAGTTACCTGGGTATGGCCCTGGGCAACCAGCTCTATCTGACCCTCCTTTAAGGAGGGGTTGGACTAGCCAGTGCCCAGATGTCCCTTCCAACCTCAACTGTTCTCTGATCCCGTGACTCAGTAGGCTTTCATCAGCAATTTGAAGGAGGCGGGAGAGCCTGCTGCCAGCACGCAAGAGGTCAGTGCTCGTCCTGCTGAGCATGTGCTGAGCAGTGGCTTTGCACCAGCTGTGCTGCACCTGCATAAGGGTCTCTAGCACAGAGACAGCGAGCTTCAGAGCTGCTGGTGTGATGGAAAACGGCGCACAGCTGGTGCCCCAGTTGTTAAGCCAGCTCTCCCATCATATGCTGAAACATAACTGTAGAGAGCTGAGGTGAGCAAGGCAAAGGTTCACAGAGCATACATCTTTTATAAATAAATATGAAAGAACTAGAGAACAACTTACAAAGTGCTGTAAGGGAATATTTGCCAATCAGTGAGTGTGCTCAGGCAGGAGGATCCATAACCTCTGAGCCACCCAGCTGGGCACTGCACCTTTCTTCACACAGAAAGCTGTGGGTCTAAACAAAATCTCATAGCCTAGCTTCTACCAAAGCTATATTAGTGTCTTAAATCCAGAGAACACAACCTAAAAGTCTCTGACCCAGCCCTGCTCACTGCTGCAATCAGATCTTTACTACATAATAAAAGTGATGGTGGATTTCTATCTCCAAAGATGGCCTGGACACAGATCATAGAATCATAGAATAGAATCATCGAATCATTAAGGTTGGAAAAGACCTCTAAGATCATCAAGTCCAACCATCAACTAACACCACCATGACTCCTGAACTAGGCCCTGGAGTGCCACGTCTACACATTTTTTGAACACCTCCAGGGTTGACGACTCCACCACCTCTCTGGGCAGCCTGTTCCAATGATTAACCACTCTTTCGGTAAAGAAATTCTTCCTGATGTCCAATCTAAACCTCCCCTGACGCAACCTGAGGCCATTCCCTCTCGTCCTATTGCTAGTTTCTTGGGAGAAGAGTCCAACACCCGCTTCACTACAACCTCCTTTCAGGTAGCTGTAGGGAGCAATAAGGTCTCCCCTCAGCCTCCTCTTCTCCAGGCTAAACAAACCCAGTTCCCTCAGCCGCTCCTCATAAGACTTGTGCTCTAGACCCTTCACCAGCTTCGTTGCCCTTCTCTGGACATGCTCCAGCACCTCAATGTCCTTCTTGTAGTGAGGGGCCCAAAACTGAACACAGTGTTCGAGGTGCGGCCTCACCAGTGGCAAGTACAGGGGCACGATCACTTCCCTGCTCCTGCTGGTCACACTATTCCTGATGCAAGCCAGGATGCCGTTGGCCTTCTTGGCCACCTGGGCACACTGCCGGCTCATGTTCAGCCGGCTGTCAACCAGCACCCCCAGGTCCTTTTCCACCAGGCAGCTTTCCAGCCACTCTTCCCCAAGCCTGTAGCGTTGCATGGGGTTTTTGTGACCCAAGTGCAGGACCCGGCACTTGGCCTTGTTAAACCTCACCTCATACCCTCATACGTGAGTTAAACCCCAGTTTAATTTAAGGGAAGTCTCTCAAACTTCAGTGGACTGAAGCCAATAACTGCACACAAAAAAAAGGGATTAGGAATGACAGATGCTGGTGCTACAAATGCTGTGGTGTGGTACAGGTAGGCAATTTTGGGCTGGTGCCTCCTTCCTTATTAGAAAAGGCAGGGTTGGAAAACAATGGAAAGTCCATCGTTTTTTTAGATGATCTTGACCTGCCAACATGATAAAAAATGATATGATATTTTTTGTTCTTAGTGAGCAGGCTAACCAGCATGTACATGAACTAAAGGAGCGAGACAAGAGTGGTACCAGAAAGAAAACAAATGTCATATCTTGACTCTTCTAATTCAAATGTCATGACTCCCCATAGATAAAAAATGGTGGTACTAATCTAGTCCTCAAGAAATAACTAGCCATAGCTTAATACTGTCAGAGTTAGAAGAGCAGCAAGATCACGACCAGAACAGCTATCATTTATAAAGACTGGGGTGGAAATGAAGATGAAATGAAGACTTTTCAAATAATCTGCATTTTAGGTGATGCACAACTGAGTTTTCAGAATTTATATTCACCAAACTCACCAAGTAAACAAATTCTGAAATGATCAGGGGATAGAAATAATCCAAGAGATTTTAGAAATTGCACACTGCTATTGAACTACACTTTGGTAATATTCCTAACCCAGACGTATTCCTTTGATCTAGTGATTTTCTTTTCCATTTACATAAATATGGAACACATTCATGAGAGAAATTAAGAAGAATGGATTGGAGCAGCATGTTAATTTATGATAGTATTTTAATCACTATAAGAATAACTCAACATGAATATATCTGGGAAAAGTAATTTACCATAAAACTAAATTTCACTAAATTCCACTAAAACTGGAAATACAACTTTTTCAGAAAAGCAATAATGAGAAATGCATTTCTTGCCTGATGGAGAGGTAAGAAGGGAAGACATATTTTGAAAAGCAATAAAGATTGATCACCGAGAAAAAAAGGATTAGACACTAAAAGCCATTAAGCTAATTTACTCAATAAATTCTAGAAATTAATATCTAGCATGCATTTGGTTTAATGAAAGCCAGGTATGAATTATTTCAAATTATACCTACATTTCAGATGCATATGCAATTTTTACCATATTGAATCACTAAATGCAATTGTATAAGAAATGTTCTCTGCTGACCTAAATAGATTTCTCTCAACCTTCAGATTGAAGAAAAAACCCCATGAGGATGCAAATGCAGGAGCACAGTATTCCTTTTCTTATAGCTTTCTCCTCTCCAGATAACATATTCTCTTATACGCTTACTTGTTCCTGGCCGGGCATCAGAAACATCCACCAGTGGTCCTGTAGCTTGTGACACAGACTGGTAATGTACTGTGTGGGTGACAGTCAGTGACTTCTGCTTAGACGTCTCTCCAAAGTCAGCATCGGTGAGCAGAACTGTTGATCTGTCATCTATAAGTAAAACAACCCATCAGATACTGAATAATGAATTTTGCATTTGCCTTCATAAGAGCTTTACAGCCAGTCCCCAGACTTATTTTCAGCTGGGTGCCACCACTGACAGCGGCACCATCTTCTTCCTCTGCAGGGCTGAAGATGCTCTGAAGTGTGCACCACAGCTTGGGAGTCTCTGGGTTTAAACTCAAAGTTCATACAAAACTAAAGAATAAGTGCAATTTTCATGTCTGTCTTTATGATTTCACCTTAGAGATGTGCAGCTAGGACAGACTTTTTAAACATTCTTCTGAAAAGCTAATTTGTGCGTAATTATTTTTGGCCCTAATTTACTTCTTTCCCATCTTTTGAACACCGCCCTCTTCCCCTTCATTTTCAGAGAGCTCAGCTGATCTTTTCAATAACATATTTGATTTATTTCTTTTTATTAACATAATTAGTAATGTCCTTAGTGAAATCACCCATGTCTTCCCAAAAGGAGGTCGTTAGGTAATGTTGCTAACTAACTCTCTACCAGTCAGCTTTTTCTCCAGAGACAGAATATTGTAGAAGGGATGGCCATGACCCAAGACTGTTCTTAGGGAGCTGCTTATTTTTAAGCATGTGAGTACCATAGTGAAGACAATGGAAATACACTTGCAGGGCAGCTAAATATCCTTAAGTCCAGTGTTTTGCTGTTCTGGAAGCTAAGGGCTAAGTCCTACCAGCTCTCTCTGCACCAAATCTCACTCCTGTAAGTTTGAAAAAGAAGCTTTGGGGAGCTTTATGCGAGTCGTCTAAGTTTCTCGCAACATAGTCAGTCCAGCTGACTGTGGGCTTTCCTGCAGCTGCAAAGAAAGGTGCCAGGTGAAGCCTGACCTTGGGAAGGACTGAGAAAAAAAGGTGAGCACTGACCTTTACTGCCAGATGGTTCTGCTGCCTATTGCTTCCCTATGGGGTAGGATATATGCACCAAATTTCTACACAGATCTTGATCCTTGCAGAAAGCCAGTGCTATACAGCATTTACTATCTTTTTTTTTTCTGTTGCGATCTCTGTATTGTATTTATTTCGCTCCAAAGAGGAATCTGGTCCACTTGATCGTGGAAGGTTTAACAGCAATAAATCTTCCACTGACTCTGTGCTTGCAGAACAATTATTTGCATGCTATCAGACTTTCAAATTCTTTACAGTCTTTTTATCCATTCCTAATAGTCATAAAATCACAAGAGGTTCCTGCTCTGTTATGCTATATAGCTTTGTAATGTATTTCTAAGAGGACTGTCAGCAGTGGGGCTTCCGTGCATTTACTAGTCAGCAGAGGTTGATCCGCTGCTTCTAAGCATTTCAGGTTTTTGGTTTTTTTTTTAACTAGACAAGACATCATTAAGGAGAACAGTTCTGCACAATAACATAACTAGCATTTTTTACCCAAAGAAGGCCATAAATAGAATAAGCATTATGAAATCAAATTACTCTGTCTCTGGCAAAAGATGAGCTCTTATTCAGGTTGGGAACAAAGCCTCCTGGCAGTAAACTATGTCAAAGACTGCCAAAGTGCCTGCTTATTCGGAGTGCCTTGTGGAGAGATGACTATTACCAAGGGACTGATTGCATTGCTACAGTTAAAGCACTAATGGTATTTCCACTATAACCGCCTATTGCTCAGCAACTGTAACTCAAAAGTAAAAACTGTCTTTAGCATGAAGCCTGGCACAAAAGACTGCATCACAAAGGCAAACTTTGGGAAGCTCAAATCAGGACTGAAAAAAGTCTGTATTTCAAGTGAAGCATAGGTCTCCTTTTCAAATCTGCAGCACAAACAGTGAAACGTCCCCTGAGGCTATCCCCCCATGCCAGACTGACAGCAAATGTGACAGGGTGTGGGGCTAAAGCAGCTTGTCCCTCCCCAGTGCGGACATGGACAGGAGATGCAGAGATGCTTCTCCCAGCTGGCGGAGATTTCCTCTCCGGCCACACCATCCCTGGGATGCAGTTACCTTCTCAGCCATCACAGGCTTCTTCTACACAGACTTTGATCAAAAAAAGTTAGAAGTCTAACAAGATCAGTCATTCTGGAGGGTCTTGCCACAGTGTGTACCCATACAGTCACGACATCAGGTTATATTTTTATTCTGTTGAGATTTCAGAAATCTTGTGTTTAAATTATTTGGAAAAAAACCCGAACACCAAACAATTCTGTTTTTCATGACGGTTCAGCTATGTGCCAGCCACATGAAAAATCTTGTTTTCTGTTGTGTGAAACAGTTTAGATTTGAATTTTGCATAGATACACAGAAGCTGAAAACTGATCAAAATGTTGAAATATCATTTGCTATGAACAGGTGGATACTATATGCAATGTGTAAGTTTTAGAAGTTGGCTGTTGCAAATCTTTAAATACTGATATTGTAGTTTCAGAATTTCATTTTCCTTATAAGGAATGCCAGTGATCCAACTGTCTAGTCAAAGCCAAAAGACAAATCAAAATGAAAATCTTGAAAAACTGCCAGTCTTCATTTACATTTTCTTCAAGTGGCTCTTTCCACTAGCTTCATTTTCCTTATGTCCTACATTATTTTAAATACTGTACTGAGAGTACTTAAAGTGGAAAATGATTCAAAGGGGAGAAAAAAAACCAGTTCAGTTTTCAAATGTGGCAAATTCCTTTGTAGCTCTTTTTTCTTGATGTGTGCAGTGGGGAAAAGATGTGGGGTAAAGGAAGTCCACCTAAAGTCCCTGTTACATTAACCAGTGAAAACAAGCCCAACAAGAGTTTACCAATGGTCTCCATCGTGTCCCTCTCCTCAATCAGAAGCTGTGCTCTGGGAATGTCTATGTGCATCCGCAGTGTTTGCTGCTGCTTATTAAGTGTATCTGATGTCCTGGTGTTCTTGCTAAAAGCAAAAGAGAAGTCAACACATTAACATTCAGCCTAAATGAAAGGATATTTGCAAACTTCCTCATTTTAAATCTGTCCAGCTCAAACAAAAAAAGAATAGAACCATAACCAGCAAAATACCCATACATCTTATTTTCCCCTCTTCCGAACAAGTGCATGATGTTAATTTATTGCACATGACAAGCAGTTAGAAGAATGCACAGTGTTTAGGGATTTGGTCTATTCTTTATCAGTAGGGATCTCCTGAAAATTTCATATAGTTTTCTTCAAGTGTTGTCATATAATTAAATTAGTAAAAACACTTTTCAAGGTGGACCTCTTCTTTCATTCCTCATGAATACGAGTAAAGAAACACACAGCTGATCAAACAGGTTGGTAGGAAAATGATGTCTTGAGTAATTTCTAATTATTTTTTTAACTTTTCATTATTTTTCATTAAATAAATTCCAAATGTCACTAGAATTGATAAATGAAAAAGCAAATTAATAACTAGGGATTCCATTAATAAATTGCATTAAAAAATAAAGGTTTTAGTCCCATTGATGTTCCGAGACTAAAACTACAACTCTTGTTTACGTTCATGGATTATTTCTAATTGATCGATGCGATATTCTAAAAAAGAACATAAAACAATTATTCTATCATCATGCAAATTGAAACCATTTCATTTTGAAGTTTGTGTACCAGAAAATGACTTCTTAAATGAGCTGTCTACCGAAAGCAGATGAAAATGGATAGTAAAATTGAGTTCTACAATCATTTCTAGTACAGAGCTTGCACCAAGAAACCTTCAGACTGCACTAAAAACCCAGGAACTTTTTGCCCTTTTAGATGCGCTTACTCTTCAGAGGAGAGGAAATATTTGCAAATACTTCTTTACACAGGGAGGCTGAGGAAAGTTAGGACAAATCAGCCAGTAGTGCAATCCAAGTGCTCACACTTCAAAGAGCTTTAAAATCTAAGCGAAGGCTCATTTTCTAGCGTAAAATACCGTAGATCACTCGGTTTAATTCTCCTTTGGCAATGAATTATTGTTGTTAATGGAATCAGCAGAGGACTATTAAGCTGCTTGATGGTAAGCTCCCTTCTTCCCTGAGTGCGGGCCTCTACATAGGAGATTAATGCGTGTGTGATGAGCCCACATCTCCAGACAATTTGTCTTAACTTCCTACTGTGTCTCCATGTAAGCAAGACCTAACTATTGCAGGTTTGGAGGTTCTCCTAAAGTCCTTTTTAGGAGGAATTTCCTTGTCATGCCGTGAGTAATTCTGCTCCAAATACAAGAGTGAGATCCGCAAGGCACACACGTACACCTCTCTGGCCAATTCTCACCTTCTGGCTTTCCCTGGTCTTGTGGTCCCCAGCATTAACACTATCTATGCATCTCAAACTTTAACATCTCTGTCTTCAGCTGGTTGGTTAGGTGGTACTGATGCCATCATGTACAGATGGCTAGCTGAAATGTGTTCAAACAGCCTACAACTGGTGCGTCATTTAATCATTATGGAAGCAAAATATCAGAAGAGCTACCCAAGGGCTGCCAGACTTTTCTCTGTGTATAATCAGTGGAGAATAGTAGTCACAGTGTCTTATTAAGCACACAAATTTTCAAGAATCTTAAAATTTCAGAATCTTAAAATACAGATAAATTCCACACTGATGTTCTTAAAGTCTCTGCATGGATTAGATGCCGCTGTTGTATTGGTTTCCACTCAAGTTGCTGACATGTTAAGAGAATCAGAGACTAATATATTATCTGCTTGCCAAATACGCTTGAATACATGCCCTTGAGAAGTTGGACTACTTTGGGCTTGTGCAAGATCATCGAGCAAACCTGTGATCAAGTAGGAAACTGAATTTCAGAGGTCCAATTTCAATTAATAATCAATAAACCAATAGTTATAGGATACATGCAATCGGATACTTATAGAATCTGTGCAATACATAATTAGGTCTAATAAATGCATCATTGCACCCCTCCTCCACTCACCAGGGATGCAGGAGACAAAGGGATCAAATCAGACATCTTCCTCAGAGAATGCAGACCTCAGAATCCCAGTGAGAGCTAGAAGCTCTTCTGCAGTACTATAGATCTATAGTCCTACTATTGCAAAGTACTCAACCGCACAGAAAGTATTGTTTGGACTACAGGGAGCAGGAGGACAGTTCCCCAGGTTTGCAATTATATTGCTCAACTGCCAAGAGACAATTCTGAATCCCATTTTTGGCTCCAGGTATAGCTTTATGCAAAATACGTGGAAGGTCCTTCAAGTCAGAACTAGAACCCAGGCCTCTCTATATTCAGGAAAATTCCCTACTATGCTCAAGAGTTATGCCTTGTTTTGTGCGATCTCTCTCCTCCTCCTTACTGGTCTAATTAGTTCTCCTGTATGCAGCAGCACGGTGACATGGAGTGTCCAAACACAGAACAGGGAATTGGCAGTAGCAAGAGGGTTGCTGCTGATTAGCATGCTATCTCTTTCGGGCTCAAGGAATTTTGAATTATTTTCTGCAGACCAGAATAGCTCAATTTTCAGGTTATAAAAACCTAAAGTGCCAACAGCAATTAAGTGCCTCTACTTGGCAGCGAGGCAAAGATTTTTAGGATTGCAATTTTGAAGTTTGGTGCCCAAGTATTTTCTAATCTAGGAAAATTCAGGCATCAAAGTATTGTAACAGCCTCATGGCTGAGGAGTCCAATGACTAATTCTTTAAAGGGAGAAAACTTATCTACCTATCTTTTCCTTAACCTATAGATATAAAATTCCCAAACTTAAACATGTGCTATGGCTATTCTTTACCTGTCAGACCTTGTAAGTATCTGTGTATAACACAATTCATTCCCTCTGATTCAATGAATCTCTGAGCTCCAAACTGTTAGAGACTGGGAGCCTGCCTGGGGAATGAGTCAGTATGCATCTGCTCTAGTCTTTTACTCTACCAAGGTCTCTGCTTTTGGCCACTATGAAAGAGAGATACTTGGGTACGTGGGCCTTTGGGTTTGATTAAGTACAGCCTTTATGTACAGTCTGTGCATAAATGGGCCTTTTTCCAGAGGAAGTACAATGTGTAAGGTATTTTGAAAGAGTGTGCACAGTTAAAAGAATCGCCCTTTTAAATAATTTTTCTGGATCTTTAATTTAAAAAAAATACTTACTTGAGTGACTGAAAATATCTGTATGCACAGGAGAGGGTTAAACCCATCAAGCTAGTTATGTAAAGGGATCAAATATGGTGCTCTGTAAAGCAAAAGTCATTCTGGGTCCTTGGCAGAGAGTCAGGTCACCTCACAGTTTCCTGATGTCTAAGCTGGTTATTGTAAAAACATACGAAAAACTAAATCTTGTAAGTAATCAGCCTGACAGAGAAATATTTTGGGGGAAAAGATTCCTCACCTTGTGTTCAAAATTAGAAAGCTCAGCCAATTGCTATACTGCTTCACAGTGAACTATCACAAAGAAGTTGCCTGGACCAATGCTTTCACCCAAAAGAAACATAAAAAAGCTGTGATTGTACAGCAGCAGGGATTTTTATTTGCGAGTTTAAGGTATCAGCAACAAGTTGTACAGCTCCCATTAAACTGCCAACTTCTGGGGCTTATCCTGCTACCCAGACAGGCCAAAGCCAGCTACTTTCAAAGCAAAGACTAAAGCTCTGTTCTTAATCCACTTTACACAGGCTCATAAAAATCTCCTCAAAGGGAAAGATACACAAAGCTCTCTCCATTCCTCACACCTTCCTACCAAGCAGGGAATCATCTTTTCTGCTCTCTGTCCAATACTTAAACAGCAAGGCACAACCCATGGCATACCCTCTTTCTTGATATTTGTATCATAGCAGATTTTGGTGAAATCTAAAAGATATAAAATATCAGATGCTTAATGTGGGACTATTGCTCTGGAGAGGGCTTATGATCCTTTGATTATTAACATGCTAAATCTTCAGGAACATATAGTGATGGTGGGTAGCTCAGGTTTCGGTTGGAGGTATTTCACAGATTTATCACAAATGACAGGACATTTAGCCTGTAGAAAGGAGGCTCCCCAAAACAGCCTCACTTTGAGAGGTCCAAGTTATAATGCGTCTGCAGGCGTAGGCCTATATCCCCTACTTCCTCTAGAGTCCTGTTTTAATAGTCATTTGCCTTTGTTCACACTTTCAGAAGAGAAGAATAAAATATGACTATTTAATAAAAATTAGATTATTTGTTAATAAATGAGATGGGAGAAACTGACTTGATGATCATATTTCAATGCTGGTGAAAGGAAAAGCAGAAAGAAACAGCGGCAGATGAGTTATCTAGAAAAACAGCTCTGAACTAAAGTCTGGGAAGGGACCTGACTTCTCTCTGAGTGCATCAGGAGGGGAGGGCAAAAGAAGCTCTTTAATTTGAAGGTCGACATTGGCAGAGGAAAAAAATGGGTCAAAACTGGCACTTATGTTGGCAATTTGATAAAGTTTTCTAAGTGTCAGAGGAGTGAGACTCCGAAATGGCCTTGCAGAGACGGCAACGAGACTAGTGAAGCCAACCAGGGTCAAGGCAGAGGTTTACCAGGTTTGCAGAGGTGTTATGTGTGGTTGTCACTGGGAGTGAATATCTTCATCTAGGAGTTTCAGCCAGTCCGTGCTGGTTTTCTTTAGGGAACAGATTTGTTGCATATGCTAATCTGTGCTGTTTTCTGCGACACCAAAAAATATCAGAGCATATCTTCCTGAAGCTGCTTAAACCTGCAATCTGCTGCCAGCAGGGGTTTCTAACTGGCAGATAGGAAGGGTATGATCTGACCTGCATGACAAGTTTTGTTAACATCCGTCGAACTATTCAGATGTATTTGCAGACTGATGGCGTAGAGTTGAGTTTACACTAAAACCATCTGTCACCATGCCTTTGGTAAGTATATTATTACATTAGCAAGTGAAGTTTATCATGGGTGAGGAAGTTTAGAGTATAGTTCGTGTGGTAAAATATCTATGACATTCTCAAATTTGTTGCTTAAAAATAAAAAGATTTTCTAGCAAAACAAAATTCATTTGAACTTAAAAATAATCCCTTGGTGATCCCATTTTCAAATACACGCAGCAGTTTTAAAGTTCAATATTTTCCCCAGACAAAACAATAAACATTGAAGATATGAAATTTCAATCTTTGAAAGAATTGTGGTGCCAGAATAGTCATTCTGTTGTGATTCAACAACTGAATTAGATTTCTGGATGCTGAGCTGATGGAACAGAACTGAAAAATAATAAATGGATTTACCTGTTTTTCTATACTTTTGGGTATAAGCAGCTAGCAATAGTGAATTACGTAAATATAACTGCAAAGTTTAGAGATATTCACATCCAGGCACTTACTGCCTTCAAGCAGATGATCTCTGAAGAGCAATTACTGTGGTACATATTATGGAAATGTTTTTCTGAACAGGAAAAATGTCCAATTGGACCTACCTAGCTTCTATGATTTAATCTACTAACACAAGAGTTCTCAGTTTTTTACTATTGTATTCCCTCACAGATACTGTCCAGAAATTATCTTTTTTCTCCCATTTCTAACCAACAATGTGTCCTAATTCTTAACAAACAGTCAAATTATGTGTTTTGAAAAAGGATTTAGGAATAGAAGGTTTACTTCTCCATCAGTCCCTATAATAATTTTTAAATATGATGTCATGGTTGACAGACATTTTTCAATTTAAAAACATTAAATCTATTCTTACCTCATAAGCATTTCAGCCAAACTCTTTGCATCTAGAAGAAAATAGAAGAAATGTCATCACAAAGAAAAATCTGTGATAGATTATTAGAAAGTAAATGATTTGAATCAGCCATGTGTAAGACCACTATTGTCTCTCAGATCAGTGGCAAGAATAAAATAATCTCTAAAAGTCCCTACTTTTGCTGAAACTGCATTTCTGCCCCAGACAGCCCTGTTTAGTTCCTCAGTAGCACCAAGGATGCTTAGAGAAGTACAAGCTACCATTGGCTTAACAAGAAAAAAACTACAGAAATTTATTAGAAGTAGGAACAGTTTAACAAATAATGGGGATCTCTGTTCCTTCATGCCATGATTAGCAAGTGAACAGGTGAGGAAGGAAGAAAAGAAGAAGACAGAAATGTTGACATCCACCTCTGGGCAGGAGCCAAACCCAAGCTGGATGAGCAGTTGCCAACCTGCCGTTTCCAAACCAAACCTGACTGCATGGAGGTCTGAGCAAGGGAGGTCTCCAAGGAGTCAACTCGTTTGGTTGCTCTCAGATATGAATGCTTTTCCACTAGCAATAATTCAAAACTACTACCGGGTCTTCAGAGGACAGTCTATACAGACTATAACAGGAGGTGGCTTATTCCCACATGGATCAGCCCTGCAAGGTGAGGCACTGCTGAAGGAGGAATATTCCTCCTGTTGTTGTCATTGCTGTTATTATTAGCATAAAATCCTTTGGGGATATAATTATTCTGGTACTTATCAGATCAAAAGACACAGCTGAAGGTTGGTACACCCGGTGTTCTTCAGGTACCTTTCTGTAAAACTTTATCAACATAATATAATAATTTCTTTAGTATTATTCAGAAAAAATAGACAGCTAGGCTTTGTGCTCCTGCAGTCTGCCACTAAACAAACTCACTTAAAAATGCTGACTCCAGAGTCCTTAAGTATATCACACAGCAACAAAGCAGCCTTTTGTGCAACCAAGTGAAGCAAATCTGAGAAGAAAACAATTCCAAGTTCGAAGTCTTCAAGCAAGTCTCCTATTACGTGAAACTTTAAATTTCTTCTTTTATCTGCTGCTTGTAAATCTACCAGCACCTGCCAAGACATTTACTGAATTTGTCTTTGTTTTCTCCATCTCACCTTTTTTATTCCTGAATCACCTCTTGTGTCTCCTACATCTACAACAATTTCCTTGCTTGTGATCCTATTAAATATCCTGCCTTTAAAATTCAGAGGATCCAGGCAGAAACAAACCACTATCTTAATGCATTGCTCTGGCTACATTTGTATTCATTTTTAAAAGGAATGGACAAAGGGCTCTTTTATTCATTAAAAAAAAAACCTCAGCAAAACCCCTTCTATCCACTTTATACGTTCTGTTTCTCTGACACTGTGCCAGCTTGCCTGTCTTAAGCTTTATTCGTCACCCACTACCGGAGAAGCTGAAATTCTGTGCTTCCTCTAGGTCTGTTTCCTCCACTCCTTTATTTTTAATCTTCCCCTATCCCTTCTCAGCACAAAGCATAGCAGATTCCTGGTGGACAGAAGGACTCTTCATCTGAGATGTCCCATCTAATCCAAACAGTGCTCCATTTAGGCACTCAGACTTTCTATTTTTCACTTTGTTTGGGATTGCCTTTTGCTGTTAACACTCTTATAAGTAGTACTGCATAGTAGATGCCAATGTCTTTATCATCAGTCATAAACCAAACTACCACTGCTGCTGCTCCCAAAGGATGTCAGAGATAGTTTTGCTACTGGCTTCTAAGGACCCAGGAAGGGACCCAGTTCTTTTGAAGAATATAAAAAAAAAAAAAAAAAAAAAAAAAAACTCTGGTTCCAAGTTTNAAGTCTTTTTTTTTTCAGCAAACTTTATGATGTTTCTTGTTATTCTAGCAGCACTAGGATCATGAAGAGACTATGCACACGTTCTCCCTCTGGCACACATAAGGGTAATCTAATATGCAAATATTGTTTTCGTTCAGCTAGCAGCTTTTGTGAAGCAACTGCTGCCTCCTTAATTGAAGACTATGGATACTTGTGCAAGTAATTCACAACTCAAGAAAACTGAAGGGACAAGTTGAAGGTTGCTTGGCCCAATGTAATTCAGTTTGCTTTTTAGATTTGTTTACCACGATTAAATGACAAATAACCTCCCTCACATGTTCTCAGGTGCTGCACAGCATATAGCTGTGTTCCATGGTGCATCGGAAAAAATGTTACGTTCTCACCATTGAATATATGTGGCACATATTCAAATACTCATTAACATAAATGCATTCTTGGTCAAAGAGATGCAAAGGAGATTGTGCATCTTCAGCCAAAGATAACATGGGGCATCATGCAAGATCATGTTACATGTCAAAAGCTGAATGAGGAAGTACTGCAGAAAAAAAAGTAACTCCATCAGCAGGGTTTAAATGTACTAATTATTCAAGCAGATTGTTACAATGCTCAGCATTACTGTAGTTAATGATGGCTGTACTGCACACAGGTTAGTGTAGGACTGGACCGAAACAAATGTCCCAAGAAGATAAGGGATATTATGTATCTGTCAAAGCAAAACCTGGAAGCCTAAAAGCAACTGAATATCATAACAGTGTGTCCAAAACAATGTGTCCCAAACCAGTGTGTCCCAACAATGTGTGATTGCAGCTCAGAAGGCCAGTCATATCCTGGGCTGCAACAAAAGTGTGGCCAGCAGGTGAAGGGAGGTGGTTCTCCCTCTCTACTCCACTCTGGTGAGACCCCACCTGGAGTACTGTGTCCACCTCTGGGGCCCCCAACATAAGAAGGACATGGACCTGTTGGAGCGGGTCCAGAGGAGGGCCACAAAAATGATCAGAGGGCTGGAACACCTCTCCTATGAAGAAAGGCTGAGAGAGTTGGGGTTGTTCAGCCTGGAGAAGAGAGGTCTCCGGGGAGACCTTATTGCAGCCTTTCAGTACTTAAAGGGGGCTTATAAGAAAGATGGGGACAAACTTTTTAGCAGGGCCTGTTGCGATAGGATAAGGGGTAATGGTTTTAAACTAAAAGAGGGTCGATTTAGACTAGATATGAGGAAGACATTTTTTAAAATGAGGGTGGTGAAACAGTGGAACAGGTTGCCCAGAGAGGTGGTAGATGCGCCATCCCTGGAAACATTCAAGGTCAGGCTGGATGGGGCTCTGAGCAACCTGATCTAGTTGAAGATGTCCCTGCTCATTGCAGGGGGGTTGGACTGGATGACCTTTAAAGGTCCCTTCCAACCCAAACTATTCTATGATTCTATGATTCAAAACATCAGATACAGGAGAAATGCTAGTTTCACAAATGAATGAGTATAGACTACAGATTGTGATGTGTATTTCCTACACTACACTTTTGATCAGTAAATTGAGAATACTTTATGAAATGAGTCAGTAACCCTGCCAGTGTCCTATCTCCCAGCTTTCAGGTGGGGATAACAGAGCTCAGGGAGGCCATGAATGGCAGAGTGAAAGGGGCAATCTCCCGCTCCAGCCAAGCATCACCCCATGCCTTAGTGAAAAAGACAAACTGCTCCTCACTGTGGGTTTGATACATGACTGCACCGACAGGCACCGACCCAGCAACAGCCCTCACTTCCACATGCTGGGGCAGGAGCCTTTAAAATTCTTAACACATTTGGCTTGCCCCCCTGGGAAATCAGGGACTGTGATACAGTTTCAAATTGCATGCTGCCAATTCTGAACTATCGTGCCGCGCTGATACTTTCTGCTTGGATTAAGGTGAGTTGGATCTAAAAACAAAGGGAAAACTATTATGGTAGTAGTAGAGCTAGGTTAATAGTAAGGAGAAAGAGTGGTAAGTCATCAGGTTTCTCTGTTATAATATATGCTGACCTACTGAATAGCTGCATGAACTCCAGCAGTCAATTGACCTTCTTGTGACCTGACCTGTGGAACCACTAAACTGGGCAAAAATCAGGGCTTTGCTGAAAACTACGCTTTCTTTCTAAACAGAGCACTCTTGGAGAAATAAATTGTACCGGCCATGACACAGAAGGAAGACAAAGGTTTATCTGTCACTACGTGCTAAAACAAGGAGTCAAAGGATTAAGAATGGAGAGACTGCTGTTCTTATGCTACATTTTACCCCACAGAAACTGGAAGCACAAACCCATTGTCTGTAAGCACAGATAAAAATATTTGCATGCAGAATGTACCGCAAATAAATCTGCAATTCCCAGTCCTCTTTGTCAAGCAGGTTCAAAGAAAACACATCTCCTGGAGCCACAAAAGCAAGAATTACATTTGTAACTTGTACAAATTCTTTTAGAAGGTCCCACCGTGGAAACTCTTATTTCTGATGTAGACTAGAGGAAAGTCGATGGTGGAATCATGATTTAGGAAAAATGAGTCCTGTGCCTCAAAGAAACCATACCAGGTGATACATGTCAAGTGATAATGACAGGATTTTAATTTAAAAATTAATTCAGATGAAAGTTGAACACAACTACTAGAGCAAAACATTATTTTTAGCTAGGAGATCAGAAAAACTTGCACACAGGATTTTTTTAGAGAACTTACGAAGAAGTTCTATGGAACAGCAATACTGATTGTCAGTAAGACTTTTAGAACATGAAGTAACCTCCAGAAGAGCAGAAAATGGCTAACACGGGATCAGTCTTCAAAAGGAATGAACAGAAAAAATCTGAATTACTGAAGTCCTATCAATCTGATCTTGGCAATGAGCAAAATGACAAAAAAAATGGAATGAAGCTTGATGAAATGAATTAAAGGAGATTGAATAATTGATGCCAGTCAATATAGGCCTGCGGTCAATCAGCCATGTCAAACAAAGCTGATTTTTTTAAATGAGATTAAAATTCACCAAGAATTGATGACATTGAAAAAACTCTTACTGAGATATGATTAAATAACATTAAAATATATATTTATATTTCTCTAGAGCAAAGTTTTGGTACCTCAAAATATTTTAATAACGAAGAAGCATGATGTAAAAAATTAACACAGCAGCCATTTTACATGGGTTTCAACATATTCAAAATACAATTTTAAGAAGACAATCATTGTTTAATATTTCTTTTCGTCATGCACCATGGGACATCACATCCTTGGTACTTTTATCAGTGATCTGGGATTAATGAAATAATATCTAATAGAAGTTTGAAAATGACACATGAATTAGGTAGCTAAAATATAATGAAAATGCCAGGTCACTAAGGCATAACAATCTGGATCATCAGGTAGGCTGGCCACAAGTTAGCAATGTATCTGTATTAGTATAAGGTCATATATCAAGAATACAAACCATAGCTATACAATGAGGAATGTTATCCTGTTGCACCGCAATCAGAGAATTGTCGGATGATCTCAATGGATAAGATGTTAAACACAAACTCTTAAAATAATGCTGTACCCAAAGAGGTGATTCTTGCAGATACAGACAGAAGACTATAAAGGGAAAGAAGAAAGGCTGTTACCTCTCTATCTGATGCCAATATGTCTGTTCCTGGAATATTATGTTAATTTCTAGCATACACAGATGAGGAAAGCTACCTAACAACTGCAAAGGGACCAGACAAAAGCCTTGAAATTAATAAATGATGGGAAAACTACAGAACAGAGAAAAATTAAAGAAGATTCATCTGTTTCATTTACCAATGAAAACATTAAGAAATTACTTGGTTACCACCATGTAAAAGGAATATCCTCAGAGACTGAAAATATGATACAAAAAAAAACTTCAGTCCCTGTATGGCAGACAGAAGTATAACAGGACCAGATGGCTGGGATGTCGAGCTGTATCTTGACAAATTCAGATAAGTGAGATGCAACTTTTACAGAAAAGGTAGTTAAATACTGATGACTTTTATCAAAAGTACAGATGATGTACAGTACAGATGACTGTCACTGCCTATGTTTAAGTGAAGATCAGATATTTTTCTAAATTCCTATATTCTGAGAGGAAATAATTCAGAGAAGTCTTATGTTATGCAAAAGCCATACTGGCCAGTCATCGTCAAGTTTCCTTAAGGGACTGTAACTCAAGAATCTATGAATACTTGTAAATTAACCATGAAAAACTAGATGTGCACAGCCGTCATTTCCTGGAGCCAAGGAGCTCAAAATATCCTGCTCATTTCTGGATGCAATTCCACAGTATTTCTGAGAAGATAAGATAACACTTTCTTCACCCTTAACCCACCACTTTTTTGATGAAAAAAACTGCACAGAGGTAAATGACTTAAAAGATTTCAAATGAGAAAGTTATTATACAAGCTAAAACATCCAGATACCCTGATTTCCAGAGCTGTGTATGAACCATAAAGCTAGTTGTCCTCTTTGATCTACAAATTTGCCCATGCCTAAGAGCCCTGTATCTGTCTTTTTTTGCAAAAACATCCAAAATGTTGTTACAAAAGACAAAATGAGACCTGAAAGAGAGATGAGTAGATGCTAAGGTGAGATGGAATACATAGGGCTGGCCCTGGTTTTAATATATATCATGATCATGTTTTGATTAAAATACAAATAACTAAACAATCTGGTGGCTCTTGGAAATGATTAGACTTATTTTTGCAGATGATAAATCACTTTACTATTTATTCAGTGTGTGATTTGAAAGGCTTTTTCCCAAATACCTTCAGTGTAAGGTCTGCTGTCGTGTGCTAGTGCAAAACCTACAGGGCCAAGAGCAGAAGTGGCAGACTGCAAGGGTCAAAAACCTGGCTGTGGCTCAGCCAGGGGTATTTCCTAGAAGATTGATAGAGTTGAATGAATTCACAGTTCTAAAACTTATTCACGTAGCAAACACCTGAATTTGAATAAAGATTAGAGAAAAGTACAGATCAGCGACAATGAAAGGTCAGTGAAGAATGAAGTGTTGCTGTAATAGTTCTGTTATTACACATCATAGGGAAAAAGAAGTGGTAACAAATCTGAGAGTATTTGGTTGTGTTTTCTAGCCTACTAACATGTGGCTACTTTAATTTTATAATTCAGGAATCATGGTTTGCTTCTGCTGGAAAACTGAAATCCCCCCATCTTCAGAACATCTGATTTTACCCTTAAAAAAGAAAAATTATTTTAGTTTATCAAGACCATTCACAAGGGAAACAAACAACAACAAAAAAAGGAAAACAAACAAACATCAACACATGAGAATTATTTTCCTTTCCCCCATGTGAAATAATAACAAGGGACACAAGAGTAATTTTTAAAAAACTTACTACCAAATGAAAAAGAATGAATTTCTGTAGAAAACATATAGGCTTTGTTGCCTCGTGTCTGTTACGTATTGCAGGAAAATGACACCAACTGGGGATTGAACAGTTTGGTCACGTGCAGCCCCAGTTGTACTTTCATGTTCAGGGAGTATGCATATGCAGAAATAAGTGCCACAGCTCCCATCTTACCTCGCAGCCTCTTCAGTCTCTGCTCCCTCCTCCTCCTCCGTACGATCAGCAGCATCACAAAAAGCAGCAAGACCCCAACCAAGATACAGGAAATGGTCACCAGCATCTTTAGCCCTTCGTTGGTTGCCAGCCCTTCCTCACTTTGCACAACTGACTTAATGAGTGGAGGGATTGTACCTGGAAACAGTGTCATGATATTAGATGCCTATTAATGAAGACAAAAGATTGAGTTCTCAGGGAATATGGCATGTCATATGCCTCAGCTGCATGCAGAACATTAAGAAGGATTTGTCATGTTCAGGTTGGATGCTATGTTTGCATGTGTAATGGCCATACACACGTAACCAGTCACACTGGTAACAAGGTACTGACTGCAGGGACTCATAGATTATCATAAATCAAGAAGAGGTGCATTCATTGATGAAAGAAAGCCATGCCCATTATACAGTCAAATACTATGATTAATTTTAAGTCATATTAAATTATGACAAAGCTGTAAGAGATCTCAGAATTGTTACCTATCTATATTACTCCTTACTATGGGAAAACAGTGCTGCTGTGACATATTCATTTCTGCTGGCCTTTTGTTTGTAAGGAACGTATTTGACAAAGTTCATTTTGTGCTACATACATCAGATGAATCCCTTGCACAGAAACATTCTCACATCATGTCTTAGGGGTGCAGCAGTGATATTGATCTGAAATTCAGACAGCCAACCTGATGCTAATTTGCTAAAGAGTGTCTGACATTATACTCATCAGTAAAACAGGAGAGTAACACTGGATAGAAACAATCAAATTTTGAGACTGAAATGAGGGAAAATGAATCTACAAACTACTGGCATCAGCAGGCAGCTCACTTTTTCATTTTGGGACATATTTGCATTTTGAATATACCTGGCTTCCTGGTGATATATAATCCTTGAACTTTTCAATTCTTTTTTTCTTTACTTCTAAAGGACGTGAGAAGAATGCAGCACTTTCTTTGGAAGGCTGTTTAGTCATGGAAGGCTTCTCACTCATTTCCTGATTACTATTAAACTGCTGAATGCAACCACAAATGAGGCTATAAAATGCAGATTTCTTTGAAATGAGTAGAAAGACGCAAGTATTGTGAACTGTGATGACTTTCAATGGAAGCTATTCAATTTTAACTGGCTACTGAAACATCAAAGTGGCCACTTACTTGCTAAAAGGTTAGGAGAGTGAGATAGAAAAACAGGCACATCCTTTTTTATGTTTTAATTGCTGTGTTGTGTGATATAGTTATATCTCATTATGTACCATACAGTATCAGAAAAAAAAAATGTGATATGATGCAGTACAATGTAAGTGCCATAACCACAGTGAAAATGTAGAATTCTAAGCCATGTTTTTTCAGAAGAGCTATTTGACTTGCATGTAATGAGAAAAGTAGTTCCCTAAATGGATGGAAATAAACATAAAAGCTACAGCCATCCAAACCTATATCAGGTACTTCGGAAAATTTATTGTCTTACAATTACATTTTCAATATTTTTCTACTGTTCCATTGCAGTTCTTCCTCATGATTTTCTTTCTTTTTCTAATTTTACACTTCTTGGAATAAACACACAGCAGGATTTTTTCATCTTGTCTTAACCGAGATACAGTTTTTGCACTACTCTAAAGACAAAGAAATCGATTAGATGAAGAAATGGAAAGACCTTCAAGCTCCTGAAGGTAATTCTAAGAACTGTAAATCCTCCTAAACCCTCCTGAATACTAAAGGGCCAAATTTTTCTCTGAATTAAAGTCACACAGATCATTGGCTAAGGACTGTTGGTTTCAATATTACCTAAAATTATGTCTTGCTCTTCTTAATACTTTGACACAAATCAAATTGAGAGTGGCCTAAATTTCAGTTAAACCTTAAGTGTTTAGGTAAATGATTATCATTTTCCATAGCTCTTCCAAGTAAAGTATAAACCTCATAATGCTATATACAGGCAGTACAAGCTTAATTAAAAAAAAAACACACTGCAAGTTTATATATCCTGCACATTATCCATTTGTGGATATTCAGCAATTGTATTAGAAATTACCAAAAACTAAACCTGCTATCGATTGAGAAAACACCATTTCAACATTTGTTGTCATTCTAGGTGTTGGCTAGGAGTGGAATAGTCAAAGCTTTTCTCAGAACAAAGTCCCAGACAAATTGGGAGGGGTTTTTTTTTTTTCCCCCCAGGTCAATTCACCGTCACCCTTTGTTAGCCTGCATTACTGGTGCTTCATAGAAGTTGTAATTCGAATGTCTCTGACCCCATTTTCCCCTATGTTGCAGCCCTTCCAGCATCTCCCATTGCACTTTGTGACTTTAGGACTACCAAGTGTTTTCTTGTGTCCTAACTGTTCTTCATGGCAGGAAGTCCCCTGCTGGGCTAGAATCAATTAGCATAGTTTAAAGCAGCTACCAAGCTGATCTGATTTAATGTCAGGGCTACTGAGTAGCTGATCTCTGAGTCACGAAGCTCCTTTGCAGCACTACACTCTACAGATGCACATTGCTAAAAATATCTCCTTAAGTACTGAGTGCAAATGTTCTGAAAAATAAGGGGCAGGAAGGTCATAAAATCTGTAAGCTGAAAAGGGTTAGCTGAAATGTCTCTGAACAGAAAGCAAAAAGTTGCACGTAGATCTGTCATTAACCTTTTGACCTAGTTCACCATGAAGAGATTTAAGGTAAAGGATACTTAACCATGATATTTCTCAGGAGCTCTATCACAGATAACAATCAGCTACTGCAGTCCAAACAAAATGACTGAAAGACCACATAACTCAAGGATTCCTACAAAGTTTACAAGGGCTTTATCTTAAGACTGCTAACGCTCCTAAGCTTGTTCTTAGCATTTGGTATCCTAGAATTTTCATACACATATTATCTAATCTTCAAAGTACTATCCTTGTATCTGTTTTATCCTAAGGGAGCCATGACCCCTAAAAGCTGGAAGGCACTCATCTCACATCACAAGACGAATCATTGGTAGAGGTAGGCTTAGCACCCAAAAGCAGAGCTGGCCAAAAATTTCCACTGGCATGCTTTCTGTAAATGAAAAATTCGCTCTCTATGAAAGCAAAAATTCCTGCATGAAGTATTGATAGAAAATGCTGATTTCTAATCAGACACTATTTTCCAACTCTGAAGTGCCTTAAGCCTACGCAGCTTACCAAGGAACAAATGAATGGGGAGCTGGGACTCTGTAGGGACAAATTTTGCTTTATAAGCACTGAATCAGTTTTTTTATGAAATCCCTTATGTGGGAATAGACAATCTTTATTTTCATTGATGATAATAATAATAATCAACTTATCATTTTAGTCCTGCATCAAATATAACAAATTCAGAAAACTTGAAAACTGAAATTTGCTTTTCCAGACATGTTTTCCTCTCTCAGCCTTGCGGTCAGTATTTGACATCATGCTGCCTCTCTAAGGCACAATATAGTCCTGGCAAAGCATGCTTGACAGACAAAACCATCAATGCCATAAATGAGCAATTTTCTAGCTGACCAGAAACAGTGGCTCAGGAAATTTAATGCTAGAAATATTTTTATTGTTTCATCTTCTCACTTTTAAAGTTGTCATACAGCAACACACAAAATCAAATGGCATGAAGGTCACAGTATGTGAAACCAAAAGGAGAGTCTGACAACATTTCAAATCAGTTCATTGTAAGCATACATTTGATTTCACTGCTATCAGTTGGAGTTTAAGGCTCTGGACCTGCGTTTTCATATAAATATAATTTTAAGGTATGGCTTAAGACTGTTTGCCCCAGTCGTGTATAGGTAACAATAATTGTGGATGTAAAAAAAAGATCATTGAAAGTTGGATGTTGCCTGTAGAAAGGTACTGGAAAGAAAAGAGGATAGGCTAAATAAAGTAGCAAGAAATTAACCCATAATACTTGATACAGCTATTATTGACAACATCTATACTGCTGAGTAAAACAGATCCTAAGTCTACCTGGCAAGACCTGGCAGCATTTGTATAATGACTACTTGGATCTTGGTTTCCAAAGTGTTGAGGCAAAATCTTTCTCTTAAGTTTTTAGAGTGTCTGAAATAATGTGAGGACTGTGAGGCAGCTTACCAAAATGACTTTTTCACAGAAAAACATGAGGGGATGTGCTATTTGCAAAAGGTTGAGCCATGAGGGCATGCGTTGTTAATTATCTGCAACTGATGAGTATCTAGCACAAAGACTGGCATAGTATTAGAGGATACGTGAGATGCAGAGGTGTAAACCCCGCCTGATTCATATCCTATACTTCTGACTGGGAATGGTCCCCGTTGCCTGCTCTTCCCTGTGCCATACATGAGTATTGCCCTGGAGAGTGCGGGTTTGTGTGGGACAAAACTGTGGCAGGGAGATGTGTTACCAACACAGAGTTATGAATGATTAACAATTCGGTGCTGTCCCTGGACAATTACCAGTTCTTGTTTGAACTTGCTCGCTAGTCCTGTTGTTTAACCTAACAGTACAGATGTCGCCAAGTGATTGCACAATAAAGTGCAATATCCCTGGCAACACAACGATATTTTACACTGGATGTCTCCAGAAAAGCTCTGGCAATTCACACTAGAGCAATTCAAGAGATTGCCATCTGGAGCCATCTGTATTGACTTTTTGCCAGAAATACGTCCATTTCCCACTATAGAGTCAGCAGAAGCACACATGTGGCACCATCACTTTCAGTAAATATGCCAGGATACGAGCTGGAGTGACTGACAAACTGGCATGTTTGCTCTTGCCCTCATGCTCTGGCTTTTGCAGGGTGGGCAGTAACCCCTGGCAGAAGGGCAGGATGCAACAGTTGCTTCATCCCCTGTGCCCTGCTGCTGGGTATGACAGAGCCATCTGTCATGGCCATTAGTTTCACTTTCCCCTGTGTGTAAATAGGGATAATAGCATTGCCATTGCTTCGCCCTTGGAGGATGTTGTCCAGAGGCTTTCCTGGAAGACAAGCTAGTTAGCTGCTCTGTTGTGTCACATAATGGGTTTTGAGCTGTGTCACAACGACTTTGCATGGAATAGCAATGAGACCAGTCACCACTGTGAATGGCTGCAGGAATCAACTGTACCGAAGACAAAAATTTCATGGAAGAGATGCATGAAATACTAGCAAGTGTTTCTGTGACCACTGGAACTAATGACACCTCGCGTCCTATGGTACGTGTCTCATGGCTGATTGACTTTGGTGCTGGAGCTTTTCCTCAGTGAGGACAAATAAACAATTCCTCTTTTCTGCCTGGCAGCCTATTGTCATGAAATTGGTAAGCATTTTACGTCTTTGAGACTGTTACCCCCCTGTCAACATGGCTATCAGATTCAAAAAGGGGTTTATGGGGGAAAAAAAGAAAGACAGACAAGCAAAAAATCACATAAGAAACTAGAGTAAAAACAGTATCTCAGACGTGTAAATAAAAAGATATACTTACTGCCATCATAATTGAGTGTTGCAAATTTGGCTTGTTTCTCTGCACAGCCAGCGCTGTTGCATACTCTCATTTGCAGTTCGTACCAGGTTGCCTCCTGGAGGTCATACAGTATGTAGGACTTTGAAAGGGATGTCCGCTGAGCGGTTGTCCAGACTGTTGTCCCAAATGGCCGGTACTCCAGCGTGAAGGAGGTGATGGGGCAGCCACCATCATTCCAGCCTATCAGGTTCAGCCTCACTCTCGTGGTGTTGATACTAGCAAAGAGCTCTTGTTCCTTCGAAAACTGTGGCTCTAGAAGCAATGATATATTTCAAGTGAAATGCTTAAGCATTACAGATATAGAACTCCCAAAAATATAAAATTAAAAGAATAATTTCTAGGAGAATCCTAATCTTAACAATCTTAAACTCAATGCCTGTATGTTCAACTCCCCCCCCCCCAAATGTCTTTTTCACACTTTGTGCCAGACTCACAAACCTAAATTTTCAAATCCATATGTGAAAAAAATATCCATACATCTCTGCACAGACCTGACTTGCCAGTTTGCTTGGACTGGCATGAGTCAACTTCTAAATCTAGCGCAGACACTTGATATCAGTAAATGCCCCTGCTCACGGCTATGCAAAAAAGAAAGGGTTCAGAACACCATGTAGAAATACCATAGAAGACAAATACACTTGAAGATTGTCCACTGGTGCTCTAGTCTTCTTTTGAAGTGGAATCGAACACAATTTTGTCTGAGAATACGGAGGCTTTCATTTGTGGAAAATGACAATTTTGAAGAACTTGCAAGTAAAAATCAAATTTTAAAAAATATTAATATGTTGACATTGCATATGATATATCTGAAAATAATACGTACTTTGAAATTTGTATCTCTGAGTTAAGATGTTTCCATTCAGAAAAGGGATGACATTTCTATCTACTTGTCCTGCTTTGGGATCAAATCTTGGTTTCTGTTGATATATACGCTAAAGTTTTTTTGACAGTTCTATGCGATACAGGAGTAACGACAGTACAAATAGCACCTTAGAATTGAAATAATGACAGTAGGTGGACAAGACAGGTCATCAACAAATGTTATTTATATCAAATATTACTGTAGAACACTTAAAAGTATTATTGCTATTTGCTTAGCAGAAACAAAATATTTTTACTATTGGAAGTTACACCTTGTGATGAAAATTATCTATAATGTGCTTTTTTATTCTATATAATAAAGGATAACTTATCCAATGAGAGTCTTTTTGCCATTCTTGTGCCTTGATGAGATGTACCAGAATGTACTCTCTTTTCTAAATTCTACAGGAATCTAAAAGAAACTGGTGATTCCTGCTGTGTATTATGAACTATTTCAACTGGCTCTGTTAATAGCTTTGGACAGAGATGCTTCTGGAGCTCTCACATGAATGAGAACAATCGCAGCATTCTAAATCACACAGTACCTGGTTCAGTCTGTAAATGTAACACAGGTAGTTTCCAGGCATGTATATCAAGTCCCAGAGAAACCTAAAAGGTCGGGAGATATGCTTTCTCATGAACCATTTGGATGTTGTCTGAAGCATGTGTAAACCTTCCATTTCATGCAAAGAAAACTAGAACACTCAACTTCTACTTCTCTAAATGTCCCTTTCTTTAAAGTCAGCAGATCATTCTCCCTGACTACTCATAATCTCAACATCTACACAGCTGATCTGCAGTCTCCCCTGAGATTCGGCAAGTCATACCAATCACATCTACTGCATACCAGGTCTTCCCTATGCCACTGAGTGTCAAATGAAATGCCCACCTTGCTGGCATGCTTGGGAGATCTGCAACAGCACAAGTGTGATGCATAGCATAAAGAAGGGCAGATGTACCTATCACAGTAAACTATATTATGAAACTGCTCCCAAATTAGAGTATTTCTTACAACCGGTGAAGAGATGCAAGATAAGGTGATCTTTAGAGCATTATGCAAAGCTACTCCACTCTGTTGATTTAGGGGTAAGACTTTCTAAAGTGCCTCTTTAAGAGGGTCTGTTGCAAAGTTTGCTCATAATCCTGACACATACTTGCAATGTGGAACTACCCTCAGCAACCGGGACCGTGGGACCCATTCCTGAGTTACACAAGAGTTCCACAAATTTTGGCTGTTTCGCCTTGCAGAGCTTTATGCAAACCTTTCCTTTATTTTTGACACTTATCCTGTTCAAAGGGTTCTACCTGCATGGCTCCTGCAATACCAGCTTGGAGCAGAAATGAGACATTGGCTCCATTTCCTTCACACTTAAATATACTCCCCATCTTCCTTCAACGTCCAGACAAATAAACCCCTGAATTTTTACAACAGGAGACAAAACAATTTCCTTATGGCAATAGCAGCAGTTGGAATTACTGTAGCCTTTGATAGTGGAGACACCCCCTTCCCAAATATCTATCAATCCGTCTTATAGAAAAATCATTAGAGAAATGAGGAAGGAATATCAGCCGATACGTGCTTCAAGTCCCGCAACGACAGCCTCTTCTGTCGCAGCATGGACACAATTGGAAATGTTTCCAAATCCAATAATATTAAAATATCCAAGTCTGTCTTCTCATCAAACCAAGTTCTACGGCAGAATGCAACAGCTTTAGGTGAGCAAAGGGGATGGACATCGACGTACCTTTTCCAAGTGTTTTGGCCTCAATGATCTCGCTGATGCGTCCTGGCCCCACTCCGTTCTGAGCAGTTAGAGTAAACTTGTACCAAGTGCCACATTTCAGTGTTTCTAAACGGTAGGACCTCTCACTAGGGCTAATGGGAAAACTACCCCACTGCTCACTGTTATCTTCCGAGTACTGCAAAATATAACCTGCAGGGAAAGCACAGATGGCAACGATAAGCCAGACACAAACCATAAATTCTGCAGGTAATATGACAAGTCATTTTAAAGACCTAATAAAACTAGAAAAATCCTGTGCACAGGGAGACACAGAGCTCTCCCCTGACTAAGAGATACCAGGCAATACATTTTGCCTACCCTTACAATGGCTTAAATACCATTTTTATGATAGCTTCAAAGGGAAAAGAAAGAAATAGACATTTCTAAATACCCTTCAATCAGCAACAAAGACCAGATGATGAACCTGGACCGTCAAAAATAAATGCTTAGGGATTACATGTCTGGAAAATCAGAGAGAGTAACTGTCATAACAGCTGAGAGTATGCTGGAAGAAAGTGATTAGATCTGTGATTAAACCACCACAAAGAGAAACTGCAATTTACTGAAAGCTGTTACCACAACGATAGTGCACATTAAGCGCTGACAGCGATACAGATTGCTTTGTTTTTCTTTCTTTGTAGCCATTCATAATTATATACTAATCCTATCAACATATGATAATTTAGTAAGAAGTTGCAATTAACCTAAATTATATTACCTCTGATAGAACTGCCACCATTGTCTCCAGGTATCCAGGAAAGAGTGATAGAGGAAGATGTAGTTTTGGATACAGTGAGTCTTGGCTGGTCTGGTGGAACTAGATGGGAAATAGTTAAAAACAGAAAATACATTCAAATGATTAGATGTGATCTTAATCCCTTCTAACAGTCATTTATCAAATAACTGTTTTGAGTTGCAAAAAATGCAAATGATTTCTGTCAAAGTGTCTGTTTAGCTGACATCGTTGGTTAAGACAAGAGCAGACAAGCTCTCGTTTTTTATATTTAAATTTCTACACAATTTTGTCTTTCATTTCTTAACCCTTGCTTTTCTCTGAATTTTGAGTATCTGTCCTGTCAGATCTAAATGACATATGAGCTACCCAACCATTATTTTTCATTATTCTTCATATCTGTTTTAGGGACAAGCTGAATTTTTAGTGGCAGGAAACAGATGTCCACTTGCAAATGATGCCCCACTCATTCGTGTGTTTGCAGGCTGTTATGGCAAAAGTTAAAAAAAAAAAGTGCGTAACGAGTTTCTGCAAGTGTAGTTGTGAGTGCTAACTAGGTAGTACAGATAGATCTGTGATCAGAGGCACATCCATACCTCTTCTAGATCGCACCATCTATTCACTGAGGCTATTGGTATAAACAAGACACAACTCTATCAGCAAAGGCTGAACAAACCTGGAAACACTTCAGTTCTGCTGCTCCCCATAAACATTATGGCTGTGTCTAAACTGTGGGACGTAAGAACTGCACGGTTCCCAGGGCCAGCTCCTGACAGAGCGCAGGGATAAGGCAGAGGTCTCATCTCCCATCCTCTGCTCTGTGTCCAGTTCCCTTCGGAGGAAAATCCAGCATGAAAGGGCAGAGAAGGAGCTATGCTATATCCCAACAAGTTGCCCAGGCTAGGAATAACTGGGATTGGGAATTGGGACAGGGAATTGGGACTGGAAATGGGACCAGGAACTGGGATAGTTTAGGCTCAGCCTAAGGGACCCCAAATTGCACCAGTGTATAGTGGCTGGGTTTCCAGAGCTCAATGCTCAGGGGCAGAAAGTGGCAAAGCGGCCAGCTTTCTCTTTACCTTGACAAATCATGAGTATCGTATAAAAGGCGTCTACTGAGCCAATATGGTCGTATCGTAGTTATAGACTGGAGAGCTCATCTTTGAATTCTGCCTGAATCATCTAGCTAGTCCTTTTGTACAAGGGGGGTAACCAGAACCATGGCACAAAACCAGTAAGGCCGTGGAAGACAGTGTTTGCTAAAATAGAGATGAATAGCAGGTGAAACTCCAAAGATCTAGTTAAATTAGAGCCCTGAAAGGTAAGTATTTCCTAACACTTCACCTAAGCACTTTACATCTGCAATTCTAGGTTCAGAAATTGAAGGGGGGAGAAAGGAAAGTCCCTGTTTCAAATCCTTTGCACTGCTCTGGTCATGCACAGCAGCACTGTGTCTGGCTCATCTTACAGATTGTTTTCTGAACAAGTGTTACTAGAGGTTTCCAAGCTCCTCGGAAACGTAGACAAATTGAGTTTTGCTGCCTGAAGAACAAAGAGTGAGGCATGTACAGTGTCTGTTGTGGGAAAGGATCCAAGAAGCAGCAGCAGAGCTGGGATGGAAAGCCAGGGAGAAGAGACACCAGGGTAGTCACACCTCCTCCAGTCACCGCCACTGCAAGAGTGGGCAGGGGGTGGTGGTGTCAGTGACCACTGCTGGCAGGAGCTGCCATTTCTCTGCCATAGTTACTGCTTGACAGACACCAGCCCGCAAGCGAGGCAGGCCAGAGGTCACAAATGCTCTGTCATGTCCAATGCACGCAGCATGGGCAACAAATGGGAGGAGCTGGAAGCC
>WAAD01004817.1:2602-15831 GCA_013389945.1 Fregata magnificens
CACATTTCACTTATGACTACTGTTTCCTTTAATACACCTACTTTCCCCACATGCTTATACCTCCTCATCTCCCAGTTTTCTTTCCAGATCTTATGAATATTAACTGGGAAAGAGACAGAACTCTGTTTTGCGCACTGAAACGTTAGCTTCCAATTACACATGCTGAATGGCTATCTGTGAAGCTGGTGATAAGCAACTTTTGAGTCCATACTGTAGTTTTTTCNGCCTGTTTTGGCAGAAAATTAAACCAAATAAAAAAACCCCTATTGTACTTTTAGGCAAATTTGTGACTTGGAAGTATCTGAAGAGCTGTTTGTTGGAAGAATTTGAGTTGTTCTTTTCTTGACTAACAAAACAAACATTTTCATCACTAACTAGTAAATTTGACACAAAGAGGAAAACACTTAGGGGATTAGTTTATGGATTGCTGTAAATAAAAGAGCAAGAATAGAAGGCTGATTTCATAGCTGCACATGTAAGCACAATGAATCAACAGACCCAGACCTGAGGATCTGGTGTGTTCCACACCAGCAATATAAGTACTATAAAATAAGTTAGCAATATCCCTTTTTCACTGCCTCTATTCCTGGATAACGGGGTACAGGTAACAATGTACAGCACAATTATTTTTATTCTTTTGTCCCTTTGTTGCTATAGAATCTGAGTAGCAGGAGAAAGCTTATTAAAATTTTTTTTAATAAAAAACTGAACACTTTACATATGTCCACTCAATAAGTACAATTATATTCAAAATCTTCGTTCATAACAGTATGACTGAAGATTGCATTCTTACAGATTAAACTGATTATCCTCATTCATTTCTTTCAGTATTTCTTCTTGAAGTCCTTCATTTAGAGAGTGAAGTTAAACAGGATAATTTTGAGATGTACACTTCTGGGTTATGCATACATGTTTAACCATGTATTTAGAAAATTCCTGTATATGAAATTTACAGAACTTTATAGATCAAGTTTGGTTTTGGAGGTAGCAGCAGAAATGATGTTTCTGGTTCAGCTATAGTTTTCTTTAGGGCAATAAGCAAACCACTCAGCTAGGAAAGTGATTTTGCGAACGCTTACTGCTCACAATTCCAGATTCAATTGAACAGAAGCTCCATGTTCTGCATTGGATTTGTACACGCAAACACTACCTTTGCAACCCCATTCTGGAGGAGCAATATAGCTCAACTATCACTGCCAAAGCTCAACCTAAAACTAGATGTATTGGAATTGACTAGGACTGCAGAATTACACACATTTTCATCTGAGAACATTGTTCTGTAATTCTGTTCCCTGTCAGCAAGCAGTAGCCCGTGAGACATTTTCTTGGATGAAGACAATGGTTTGAAAAGATTTGATTACACTTAATTAAGCCTGGGGACTGTCACCATCCTTTTCAGCAGTAATTGTGGTATAGGAAATTTACAGAAATTATAGTATTTGTGCGGAAAAAGTGTTTCAGTCCCATAACAGTAGTCATGACTGTATCACTCTCATAAGGGAACTGTTCTAGCTAAATTATAATGAAAGACAGCTCTAAAGTAATTCAAAGACTATGCATCATTTTCTACTGTCTCACATCAATGAGATTTATCAGTAGTTCTCTCATGAAATATTCTAGCAAGAAAATAAGCCAAGAGTAGGCATTTCCTTTCACTTTGAGCCTTCAGCAATTACAAACATCAGGTATGGATTTTAGGTAAAATGTTTTGGTTAAGCAGCACTAAATTGTGAGGTTGTAATGCATAAAAATAGACTGATAAAATTTTTGAATAGGATTAATAACTCTTAACTTTCCATATCATAATAAGAGTTTCTCTCCATTTCTTAACTCTGCTTGCATGGCTCATATCTGTAAAAGGAGAGAGGACTCTCAGAAATAAGGAGTGGATTACAACACAATAAAAAATCGTTTGTTTGGGATTTCTTCTAGAGGTGAAGAGAGAAGAGAACAGTTCTTGGGATTTTCTTTTTGTTTGCCCCCCTTATCAATTACCAGTTGCTGACAAGGCAAGACCAAAATGTCCTACTTCTCAGTATTACACAACTCTTTCTATACGACATGACAAAGTAAAATGGACTTGTAAGGAGTCAATTGTTGCCACTCAAAATCTCAGCAATGTAGTCTTAAAATCCTTCATGCAGTTTATGTTGGATGCTCTTTTAAAATTAGAACTTAGTAAGGCTATCTGTTCCCCTTCTCGCTATCATCACGAGTAGAAAGAATAAAATTAAATACTCAACTATTTCCTAAAGTATATCTTAATAGTAAAACAGAATTCCTAGCAAATAGCAGGATATTTTAGCATAATAAGAAATCTAAATTGCCAAGCAAATAGTACTATAATTGGTTAAACTAAGCAGCTAGGATTTATACACAGACATCACATGCTTCATAGGAGCTGCAATACTGAAATTATTTTTTCAAAGCCATGTTGAATTAGAAAAAAAAACAACAACAAAAAAAGAATGAATGAATTTACCAGCGTTCTATATGAAGAGTTGAGAAGGTCTGCAAGGCAGCTTCTCTGGTTAAAAGCTTAAATCCGCACTGTGTGTCCCTGATCTCTTTGACACAGAGAAACCATACCAGGAAGTGGAACCCATACATAAGAAGAGTTCGAAAGTAAGAGCGCTGTGGACAAAAGGCAAGAAGTTAGATGGTTTCATTTAAGTGATGAGTGAAATGTTTGAACAGACCTGGCTTACAGGACAATAATCCTGTTTCGTGATAGCTTTCAAAGTTTGTAAACTGTTTTTGTTTTGCACTGGAATAAACCCAGAACTTTTCAATTGTTACAGTGGAACAAAATTACAGCTGAAAAGGAAAGACTTGCCAGTCAAGCGCCTGGTTAGGACGCTGGCCTGGGATATGAGAAGTCCAAGTTCTTTTTTCTGCTTTCCCTAATTCAGAGCAGCTTTTTGAAAATTCTGGATAATGCCTTATTAAGTGGAGCAGCAACCTGCACCTGGATTTCAATTAATGAGTGGGACTGCCATAGTATCTTCTGCATGGTTCTCTGGGAATTCCCCCAGAAAAAGAAGAGTGAGGGTGGAGGGGATTGGCATGCTACATGCTCTATTCCACTGGACACTTATAAGCCCTTTTTTCCCTCTGTCTAGTCCTCTTGTTTTCCTAAAAATTGGTTGAACAGGACCAACAAATTCAAAAGTTACCAGGACAAACAATGGAGAATAAGCCAGCAGGACTGCATAAAGACTGCTATTCTTAAGAATACACGCTAAAAACTAAACAGGTTCCAGCTGCTATTCTGACACAAAAATAATAAAAAAAAAGTTTTATATTATGAAAAAAACCAAATGGGAGCATCCCTTGTTGTTTGCCACCCACTTCTTTCATTAAAGACTGCATGATCTCTTGAGCTTGCACACACCATGTTAAGTCACTTAAGGGAATGCAGTTAGAGAATGCACTTTTTTTGCAGTATATGATGGACCAAGTAAAAACAGGACCAAAGTAACAGCTGCTGGGCAAGATAATATTTCATGTTCCTGGTAAATATTTTCCCAGCCTACTCTTTGGTTACACTTTTGTTCTTGACATAATAATCAAACAGGTAAGTTTGTCCATGGAACCCAGAGGCTGGACTCTGGGTTTGCAGAGGTCCGTCCTAGTCTTTTATTCAAGTCAGCTCCTGAACAACTAGAACTCTGATCCACAAACAGCTTCTGAACTCAATGCTGGTCTTAAGCTCAATTTAGGTGATTGTATCTAAGACTGCAAGCCAAATACCATCCAAAATCTTTAGGACCCAACGATTTAACTATTAAGCATCTCTGGGTGATAAGAGATGCCTTTAAAGATAATAATTTCAAACCTCACTTGAAAAATGAGAAGATGCTCAGCTTATTATGTAATAGCTTTTGGCTTAAGGAAATTCAAATTCATAGCTTGTGCCTCTCAGAAGAGTGCTCTAGCCCTAGGTTAATGGTTGATCTGGTGTGGATTCTTTGGCTCTTTTGGTGACGGTGAACCACTGTGTGAATAGGAACACAAGGCTACTAGTCCCAAAAGGTAAGCTCTAAGAGGCTGCATGACTGTCAGCCAGTGAAACTGTGCACTTACTTCACAAAGAGGAGTTCCTGGGTTATGTTCATCACTCCCAGGAGTATTTATGCATGTCATACTAGGGATTCATTAAAATACATTAACAATTCTGGAGGCAGAACAGAATTCTTGATGTCTTGAGACTGAACTTAAGGGTGAAATTCTGGTCTTAATAATAAATCCCACACGGCTGCTGCTCACAGCTTCATTCTACTGTTTTAGATGCCACTAAGCCCAGAGAGAAATCCCAACTTCTCAAACATTGTCCCGCAATTTGTTTTATACCTATTGCATTACAGAACAGTCTCTTTCCAATGTGGTAAAGGCAATCTTTCCTTTCCAGTCTAGGGACAGCTGGGTGATGAAATGGGCTACATATTTCAAATAGAGCACTACTACCTAACCAGTTGGTGATTCCTTTATCAAAAAGTCAGAAATATGGGGCGAAACAGGAAGCAAAGGATGGACACATCCTAAAAATTGTACTTTTGCATTAAAAGATAAAGTCCTGTTCCAATTCCTCTCCTCATGTAGCATGACCTTCAAAGATGAAAGGAAATATGAATGCACTGAAGAAAGTTTATCTATATTCAATACCTGACCACACAATGAAGCATTTTTTCTGGGCTCAAATTTATCAGCTACATGGTCTCCATGTAGTAGCAACATTTCCAGGATACACTGGCTGCACAGATAACAAATAACTGCAAATGGTATATTCTGTAGTACAAGCATGGAAGTACCACGTCAAAGATTTATCCTAATTTCTGATAATGATGGAGGTTTTGGATTTGTTTTTTGTTGTGAGGATACTAACATACATGCAGCAGTATTTACAAGAAGACTTTCCAGTGAACCACTCCACCAGTACCTGATAAACCAGAAGAAAAAATTAAAGATCTACCAGGGGCTGAACACTACCAGCGTAACTTCTTTTGAACTTTTGTAACTGTTTTAGCAGTTGTGTATACATTTTAGAATCATTTCAAGTATTAAACATTGGTATAAACAAAGCTTACTGTTGAGAACATTCAACATGATGAGCACACCCAATGATGCTGAAAAAATTAGCCCAGCAATGCGTCTGTTGCAATACAAGTTCCATGCCTGTACTTTGTCAACTACTGTCTGCCAAGACATCAGAAAACCAGATGCAAGATAAGACTGTGAGCCTATGCATCACTGTTTATTCCACAAGAGCCACACACAGAACAGTACTGTGTGCGTTCAAAACTCAAAAATTTTACTATGAGTAATACAGAAAAATTGCAGTACTTTCTCACGAATTGAGATACTCTTCATTGCTGCTAATTATCCCTAACTCATTTTAAACAGGTTTCAAGATCTGCAGATCAAGCTCTTGCCCTGGAAAGGAATCAATAAAAATGAACTCATCAGTTGCCTTCCACTCCAGCCCCAGTACTGGTTACTAGCTACCAATTCTGTCAGGGATTAGAAGCTCTGCCTGTAAGGTGTTCTCAACTAGGAAAATTAAATCCATAAATTGGAACACTAACTGACACCAGTTCAAAGTGCCTGAAATCTAGAACACACCCTTTGCATACGATGAAGCACATGCTACACTTACTTTTTCATATTTTTTCATATTTTTTAGCCTCCATTCTTTTACAAATATTGATTATTTAATTGTAAAATCTGTAGAGTGGAATCAAATAATGGAACTATTTGAGTATTAGTACACAGCAGGAAATGGAAACAAACCTTTGCTATTGAGTCCTTCTCCAAATGAGCTCTAGAACCACAGGAAATAGCCATCTGGTTCTGCACAGGAATACAAATTAAAGAGTTATTACTTAAACTAACATTTTCGGAATCAGTGGAATCTTGTGCTGAGAACTGTATAATAAAAAACTTCAAAGCAGTATACTTTTCTGCTTCCTGTAGCTGCATTTTTTCTACTGCTAGATTCCAAGGCTATGATCAGTCTTTTCTACAGTTAACAGGTTATCTAAAGTTTATTACATTTTGCATATGGTGCATACAAATTGCTGCAATTTATTCAGGTCTGGTTTAGCTTACATTGTTCCTCTGAGGTATGCATACGGTAAATGTGTTAAACAGCACAGATAAACGTTCAGCATTCCTAGGCACTTAATGTTATAACATGTTTTCCCTAAATATTGCACTGTGGAAGGGATAACAGAATAAAATACTTGTTGCACTAATATACCTTCAAACAAATAAAATGCCACAATATCAGCCAAAAATATAATCTCAAATTAAATCAAAAGACATGATCAAAACAAGAGGTTTAAAATTATTCTCATGCTGCTACTTCTCACACGAAATCTCTCAAATCTACTACATTTGAGAGCGTGGGACTGATGCTGGAGAACCAGCAGCTGTTGCTGCCTTGGTAGCGGAGAGCATCAGGGAAACACCGCCGCCCGGCGGCTCCCGCACTTGTGGTCCTGCACTCGCACAGGCACACCCCTTGCAGCTCCAGCTGGAAGGCTGCACACTGCTTCTGGCACTTTGGGAAACTAGCTACAAGTACCTCACTCATCTGCATTTAAGCAGAAAATAAACCTCAGTTCTTTCAAGTCAAACACCCAAAAGAGAATGACTATGCAGGGAGGAGCTCTTGTTCCACAGGTTTTTGAATTTTTATTTACAATAAAAGATCTTCCAAATACTGTCATTGAACTAACAACTATGAGAAAAGAGAACCTCTATAAAATAGAGTGAAATTAAGATGCACCCTTAAAGGTATATAGGATGACATCAGATAAAAAGAAAATACAAAACAGTTAACAAAGAAAAAATTGGTTTTTAACTGAGTAGGTAACACATGGTATTTATACAGAGTAGAACAAGTTCAAAGGAAAAATGGTAAATAAAACATTATGTACTGCATTGAAATAGGCACAGTGAATGCAAAGGAGGTAAGAACTCTGTGGAAGCTACCTTCTGACAGCCCATTCTTGCAGCTTCTAAGCTTACACCTAGGTCTTCAGACTTACACCTAATTCTTCAACAGATCTCAAAAAAACTCAAGCTGAAGAGAATCATAAAAATCAGTCTGTATGCACGTGTATTAAACTAAAACCATGAGAATTTATACTCACAGGCCAGGGCTGAAGGTTTTTTAGACCTTCTTCTACTTTTTCAATATCTGCAAATTTTGTAGCTCCATCTGCATCGGCCATAAGAATTTTTTTCCCCCGAGAACTGAAGACACCCTACAATGAAAATAGTCAACAAAAATCAACACCTTTGAAATCAGTATTTGTCTTAAGGTAGCTGCAAGACACTCCAAAAACCTAAGGTAGTAACTAGAACAGTAGTATCTCAAAGATTCAACACAACAGGTGAGTCTTAATGCTCTGCTACTAACAACAATTTATCAATTTCTATTGTAATAACATCTAGAGACTTCACACACTGAGTAGTGTCCCACAGTGACAGACAATGCATGAACACAAAAGGTTAACAACTCCCCTCCAGAGAAGCGTGCAAATGAAAAGCTTTACAAACCAAAATCCTGAGAGACAACAAGTTGCTACAGTCAGCTATACAGGGGAGCACAAAGAAACAGTGATTAGCAGCTGCCACTGCACTGGATAGCTTTTCTTTGTCATTTGAGCTATGGAAAGGAGGATGCAGTGCTATTCTTTCCTAACACTGTTTCAAGAGAATTCAAGAGATAATCTTAAATCAGTTTTGAGAAACAAGTCTTAAGTCACAGTATCACTGCAAAACATTTGTGATGCACAGGTCTCACAGCTTGTTTTGCCATATTCTTGGTCAGACATCTTTGACAATTTTTGAAGGGGTCCAGACAGGAAAACAATTAGCAGTGGGTTTGCCAAAAGCACTGCCGTAACAAAGCATGTGTGACTTTGGAAAAACCTGTCAAGGAAGTAGTAGTATATACATCCACTCTACACTCCGCAGTGCAAAAATATATCACAGAGAATCGTTCTCCTTCTCTTGCAATAACTTCATAATTATATGCCTTACAAAAGCTCCATAAGTTCTAATTTAATGTTCTCTCCATTTGCCATAGTTACTCATGTTTCATTAAAAAAATTAAATTGAAATATTAAAGATAGAGCTTAAAATACAGATAAAGACAATCACTGATAACCCATAAATGATACCACCCTTTTTCATAAAAGTAAGGTGTCATTCATCTTAGGAAAAAATGTTCCTTCTAAATGTGTAACAGCTATTTTATTTTTAGAACATGATGATTTTATGATAATATCTATGTGAAAATTAATATGTGAAAGCATAAATTATGCTGGTTCTACTATAAAGTGCAGGTGATAGCAGTGGGCTTCAGTAAACACAAACTTTGCTGGATGAGAGTGTTTGTTCACTAGCCATTTTTAAAGCCACAAGTATGACCCGAAAAGCAATTTTTCCAAATATAGCTGTATTTTCTCTACAAAATCTTTACTTTAATCTGTAAAGGGTTTTTTTTTTTTTGGTTGGTTGGTTTTTTTAAATGCAAACCTATTTCTAAGTGGAACTAACAGAAACATGAAATTCAAGTCTAACTTTTTTTTTTCTTTTGAATTCCCATATAAAAAAGTTCTTTGTTAATGATCTTCCTGGCAAGAAAATACTGTTTCCAAGATCTAAAATAAGCTTATTTTGAAATGAGTTTTTGCCTTAATTTATAGAACTTGTAGTCAGTTTTCTGATAATCATTTGTTAATGTATTGAATTCAAAATGTCAATCAGCACAGCTCTATCTTCTGCATATTTGGGCACAGGTAGTTCAGACAGAGAAGGAGATGAAAGTATCAATTACCATCCTGACTGCTCCTCCTTTCCCTCGATTTTTTACCAAAGAAAGCACTCGCACTTTGTCGTTTCCATATTCCTTGCAGTACTTCATTGCAACCTAATAGATACACAAAAAACCAGCATAAAACAAAAACAGGAATCAAGGTAGAAGTTGACATTTGCTCACCCTTTTTTTTTAAAAATTTAATAGCACAGAGCTATAACCACTTCAGTCGGCACAAATACATTGCCAGTGTTTGCTGGAGTCTGTTTGGGAAAACAAAAACCAGTTCACAGTCAAAACAAGACGACTGAAGAAGCTAATCATGTTCAATAAGAACAGGATATTCTCCCAAGCAATTCCAAACCCCATTCACTCAAGTCCAAAAAACTCAATACTAATGTAATTTATATCATACTATTACAGACCTTTTATACCAACACCAATAGTTAATCAAAGAAAAATAATTTTCTACTACTGCTACCTATTTCTCACTTGTCTTGCTGCTATCTGTGGTTTTAAACAAAAATTCACAGTGATCTAAAATCCCATTCACACTGCAGGGATGTGCACATTTTGTTCCATGTTGTGGGGAAGAGAAAGCATGAGTTTTCTCCTCTAATTTTTTCTAAAGGTTGTCTCACGTCCTTGTAAGTCCAGAGGCCCATGGCCACAGTGTGCTCAGTTAGAAATTATGCTAGAAGGAATGCAAAGCAGTCAAAAAATATATACAAGCCACCCTCAGTGGACAAGCTTAAGGGAAGTAAATGAAAAAGCAGCATTCATTTTAGTAGCTACCTCAAACATCTTCCAAGCAGTAGTAAAAAAATCCTCAAGTTGGCCAGCCTTGCTTTCCAGTGACATACATCAAAGTCAAAGCGAAGAATGCAGAACTATTTTGAAAATACTGCTACTAGCACAGGGATTTTTAAAGGAACAATGCTATAAGGGGTATGGGAAAGAGGTATACAACATGTCAGCTGTTCTGTCAATCACAGTATAAATCAGCTATTTCAAAAGGCTTTTTAGCTTCCTCAAGTTCATATTCACATCACTATGCACATGTAGAATATTTCATAAGAAATTTATTGAAGTTACGACTAGAATTTTTAGAATCTCAGCTGCAGCAAAATGGCTGTCACAGCCGCCAATCAAGAATACTAGTATTCGCAAAAGAATTATATGTGTATGCATGTGCGTATGTGACATCCACAAAGCATATAGGACAATGACAGAAAGCATCCAGAACCGTGAATTTAATTGTCAATTACTTCAACTACCAAAATATAAATGCAAAACATTGTTATATTCCACAAATGCAGTACAAAAATCCATACCTCTGATTACTTGGTAAGACACTTCTTTTTCTTACCTTTGTAGTTTGATCTTTACTACCATCATCAACCACTATTACTTCATAAGTGAATGAAGGATCTCGTTTCTTGAAAATAAAAACAGAAATCATGCACTTCATCCAATTTCTTAAGTAGGTAGTAGGTCTTTCAAACATCAGCATTCTTTTCTCCCTAGCAGTTTTTAACTCATTCATGGTTGCCAACAGACACCAATATGATGTAGTAAATTTGTTAAGATGTCATAATTATAGAATTTTGCCATATTTGATGCGTGTTCCATTACATCGGCTTGTCATAGTTTTCCTCAGCTACCATCTAGAACTGAAAAATCAATTTAGTTGTAAAAGATGAAAGCTCAGAACAACATCACTGTTAAGAAAACCCAAACAAAACAAAACCCACAAACCTTCACAATGGGCTTCTTACCCAGAGAACAAATCCTAATGAGGAAGAGATGCTTAAGAAACTTGTTGGAAACAAGTTTTCTTTGGTTTAGAAAGCTAATTGTATGGTTAATCCTTAACCTCTGTCTTGGAGAGATATCATGCATACAAAGATTTTTCATCATATAGTAGTATATTAAATTTTTACTTGATTTAAAAACACCTTCTGGCATTCAGTTTAAAAATAACTGATAAGAGACAGAAGCATGATTTCTAAGTGGCTAAGTAATACTATTTTAATGTACACCAAAATAACAAAGTGAATAGAACACTGACTTATTATGCATAATACATAGAAAAATAATTAATTTTGAATGCAGAATGAAAATACCTGTCTTTTTTCTAGATAATCCAAAGCTTCATCCATCATAAGAGGTACTAGAGAAAAGGTGGAGGAGGTCAGGTTAGTAGATTATAACAGGCGAAGCACCAAAAAGCACCTGCGCAAGCAAGCTGAAAACAACCACAAAGCAAAGCTGAGCAAATTGCCTCTTTCATACAACACTACCTTCAGTAAACAAGCTTAGCACCTGTAACTCTCAGTCCTGTCCCTTCTGAATGCAAAAAGAACACGGAAGAAAATCACACACATAAGACAGGATAAAAACATTTCTTCTGAAGATAAGAACCAACTTTCCATTTTGAAATATGTAATTTTCTACACAATATTAAAGGAAAAAAAATAATCATTCTCCATGACTGACCCTGCAAACCAGCACTGACTTCATCTATTTAAGAAGGCAACAAGAGAAATTCCTAACACCAGTCAGTAACATGCCCTCTCTTACTAAGGCTGCTGGCCGTGATGCTTCAGCCAACGAACAGGCACTACTTTTGCAGCTGGTCTATCTGCAGGTTAGAAAGACATTCAATCCTATGGCTGTCTTTGCAGCGTATGTTCATTCCTGAGCACATCTCAGGTGATTATTCTATCTCCAAAGAGAGAGACAACTAAATGAAAACCACATGAAGCATATTAAGACCTTGCTTACTGAAAACAGGTCTATGAGAACCAGGACTGAGAAATGGACTGGACTTGAGAAAGGGCCAGGCCTACCTTGGGTCCAGATACACTTTGTCAACATCTCTCTTAATGGAATTCCAAACAGCTCAGTATTTCACTGACCAAGAAAAGGAATGACAATGTGTGCTACCACGTCAACCCCAAGTACAGCTTTAGAACTTGATTATTTCTATTGCATCTGAAAGCCTTCACTTTTTAGTATCAGGTGCTCACATATATGGCCAAGTCAAACAGAAACCCAGGGGGTCATCCTTTTTTCCGCTTGTCTGAAGCTGCTGCTGTTGTTTACAGAGTGGGAAGCTCTCAAATCAATTTTAAGTCTTTTTCTACTTGCCTTAGAGGGGCAATGAGCAGCCATTCTGCTGGACTTCATTAAAAGAAAGAGGATTCTTACAAGTACCCCATGCTATTTTTAGCAGCAGAAATCAAGTTACACAGTGTCTTAATTTTGAAATTCAATGTACTTGGACTGTTTTCTGGAAACTGTGTCCAAAATCAGACAGATAATCTGGCCTGCCAGAATCTACCACTAACATAAACTGACCTCTGCATTATTACAGTAACAACAGAGAGATTTTCTTCTTTTTCTCAAAACAAGAAAAATCTTACACCGGTCTTCCTCATTGTATGAAGGCACAACAACAGAGAGTTCCCTTGTAGGGGGATCATGTATACTTGGTACAGATTCTTTCCTGCCTTCAGCATTTACGAAGAATTTCTCTTCTTCATGTCGGTGAAAGGTTGGCATTTTTCTGGCAGTTACGTGAGCAATCATACAAATCTGTCATGAAAAAGAAATGAGAAAAATCGTTGAGCATTCTATTAAAGGTTTACCTAGCTGTCAAATGTGCTACAAGGGGCAACCAGCTAAATTTCAGTAATGAGGTGAGTCAACAGTGCAGTTACTTCATCCACGGACCAAATCCTTCTCATGCCATGTGATTACTCCGTTTCACCTACTCTGACCACTGTCAGCATCATCGACTTGCTGCTGTTTTCAACTGCAAAGCATGTAGATGCCTCCAAACTTGTGGTCCAAGCCCCGCTGCCCCTTCCCCAAGTAATCTCTACCACAGAAGCTGGTGCTGCCTCTGATCCTGCACAGAGCCACTGAAATCAATGGCACTGCTCATGACCAGTCAGCCGTATGTGCTTGCAAAACTGAGGCTCTAATCATTTTCATGCATGGCTAAAATAAATCTGCAGGACTTGGGTTTCGGCGTGCTCTTACTTAGGAACTTCATATACGTGGCACTGTTGACGGGCAGCAGAATTTCACCTTCCAGGTGTCGAACTTCTCAAACTTGCACGGTATCTCAGTCACTCAGAAACACATAGGACTCCCAAGCGGGTACCGTGAAAGCGCGTTACAAGGATATTTTACCAGATGTATTATAAGGATGAAAGGCTCCATTTTCATCTCGTTTGCAAGCCGTTTCACCCCACGCCTTGCGAAAACACATTCCCCGCATAAAACCAGGCACAAGCACAGCCCCGCCAGCTGCTGCAGAAACAGAGCCAGGTGCTACCGGCGCTGCCGGCCAGCCCGGGCCAGCCCTGCCGCCTCCGCGGGCGCGGCG
>WAAD01004817.1:16318-32673 GCA_013389945.1 Fregata magnificens
GGGCCTTTACCCCGTTGCCGCTGCGCCGTCCCCGGCAGCGTGCGCCGGGGGGGGGGGCGCTCCAGTGTGTTCTCTTTAACTGTTCTCATTCTCTTTACAATGCTGTTTCCCGCTGCCGGGTGATCCTCACGGCAGAGCCGGCAGCCGCCCGTTCCAGCGCCCGGTTTGCGGTAGGCGCTGGCTGAGGTAACCCCGCGGTACCGGCCGCGCTGGGTCGCGGGTGGGTGTCGGGGGCTCCCCGTGGAGCTTCCTGCTGGACACCCCAGCGCTGGACGCCTCACGCCCGTGGCGCTGGGCAGCGGGGGTGCCGGCTCCGCTTTGGTGCATCCCGGTACAGAAGAGATGGAGGCGGCGAAGGCACGGCCGGTGGGGAACTGCCAGGGTGCTGAGGGGGGCTGGAGCCCCGAAATGTGCGAGGAGGGGATGAGCGGGCTGGGTTTGTTCAGCCTTAAAAAGGCATGGCTAAACGCAGAGATCGGTAAGGCCTTGAGCTACCTAATAGGATGGGGTGTGGAGAAGGCGGAAGAGGTAGGCTGTAGATACAGGTTGAAACATGATTCTGAATAGATGCTGGAGCGGGAGGTCATAGTGAAGGGTGGTCAACCAGGGAGCCTGTGGTATCTCCGTCCTCGGAGACAGTCAGTGCAGTTGGGCAAGGCCCTGAGCGATATATCTGTTCTGTGTGGACCTGGTTTGGGTGAGGGATTGGACCCAACGCCCTCCAGAGGCCCTGCCAGCCTGAACTGTCCCATGGTTCCCGGGGTGTTAGAAGTGGAGGAGGGCAGCCTTCTCTGTGGAAGGGAAGAGGTACAGGCGGAACCACTTTGGTGAAGCATTACAAGGAGCTTAGAACTGTTGGGAATTCGTGCTCCTTTTAGAATCGTAGAATGGTTTGGGTTGGAAGGGACCTTCAAAGATCACCCAGTCCAACCCCCCCTGCCGTGGGCAGGGACATCTTTTGCTCGATCAGGTGGCTCAAAGCCCCATCCAGCCTGACCTTGAACACTTCCAGTGACGGGGCATCCACAGCTTCTCTGGGAAACCTGTTCCAGCGTCCCTTCTTCTTTGAGATTTACAGCTTAAATTTGCGAAACAAGGTTTAGCAAGTGCTCTTACATGAATTGGAAGAGAACAGGCCATGTTTTGGGGTTAAAAAACAGTAGTACAGGACCAACATGTGGGGGAACAACAAGGGTTAATTCATGCTTGCCATCATGAGTTGTGGTACATCTATATGTTAGTTTGCATTTGGAAAACTTGCCTTTTCCAGTTATCCTTTTTTTTTTTCCAGAAGTGCTTACTTTAAGAAAACTGAGAAGGCTTTGTTCAAGTATTAACGACACTTTTATGAGTATTTTTTACTTTAATGTTCTGTGCTTAAAATACTGATACTGATAACTAATAATGAGCATTAATTATTTCTCAACTGAAGCACTTCATGAAGGATTTTTCTTAATTTTACATTTTCTTAAAGATTCTAAGGAAAACTGTAACATTTCAAGACTGTAAAATTGTTTTAAACCATTTTGTACCTCTGGATGCAGTCCTTGAACTAACAAATATTTCAGACACTGTCATAAATTACCCTTTTTGCATTTCTTCAAAAACATTCTATACCCTTGTCCCAATAAACACTCCTTTTGAATTAAAACTAATAGTCAAGGTTATTGAGGTGAAAGCTAGTAGTTTGTGTTAGATGTATGTGCAGGTAGGTTCCTTGTAAGGAAGAAGCATTTTGGAAGTGAATGTAGGAAAACATCCTTTTCTTAGATCGGCTTAGAGTTTCCTCATCTTTCTGTAGCCATATTGCTGGGCAGCTTTGCCAGTCATCTTGATTCTCAAATTATTTGTTGTTGTAGGTTAGTCCTTGCTTATCTTTTTTGCTGTCTCTTACCTACTTGGGAGCTTGCATGTGAACTTCTCTTTCTATTTGTTTTAGAACGGTCGAACCATTGGAATATTACAGAAGATTTTTGGTGAGTGAAACACAATATGCATGTATAAATTGCTTGTAATCAATTTTTTGTTGCTTGCCTCTGCTTTTCTAATTCGTCTATAGGGAAACCTGAAACTATAAGGGAAAGAGAAAAAACTCACTGAGCAGGGGAGAAATGGTCATACTTTTCAGAACATGTTTTTCCATCTGTCTGTAGCATTGATGCTGCAGCAGGTTGTGTCCCTGTTCAACTTGATGGGTGAATGCTTCTGTTGGTCTCGAAAGGAATGCAAGTTAAATTTGACCAAGATGGTGACGCAGGTTTGTGTCTAGTACAAAATTATGTCAGACCAGGCTTTTAGATGCTACTAAAAATAACGAATAGAGAATATTGCTGCTAACCATGCTCACCGTAACTGTGAAGGAAAACCACTGACTTTTTGATATGTTAAATTAGTCTACCCATTACTAAGGTAGTATTGACTTAGAAATGGGTCCAGTATTATTGCAGTCAGTTTCGGTTCTTGTAATTGACCCAAAAGTCTTTGTTTTAGAGAAGCTTGAAATTGTGATGAATAATAATTCAGATCTAATATGATGGTGAATTGGTGCAATTTCTGACTTAAGGTTCAGGTATTGTACAGCTTCTGACTGACAGTGTTGGAAAGTTGGGTTTTTTGGGGGGCGGTTTTGTTTGTGTTTTTTTTTCTTTAGTTCACGCTAACATGAGTTTTAAGAGCTCCCCTAGGTGGGGATGGGGGAGAGGAATTGCCTACAAAATCTAAACAATGCAGACAGGTAGAAACTCTCATTTTAAGGTATCAGTGAGTATTCATTCTTGGGTGATATTCTTAATCTAGCCTGTAGTACTTACTCTTGAGACAATCAATCTATTGTTATATTTATTTTATAAATAAATTATAATAAATGAAAAAAAATAGAGTTTTTGCGGGCCTACAACCACAAACTACGTATCAGTTGATGAAGAGCTGGCTAGAATGTGATTGAGTTTTCCCTAGCATTTTTGTAACTGCATATTCCTGCTAAAAAGAAGATAATACTGTTTTATATGAACTTGTATAGCATAAATATTGGTGTGTTATTTTATTAAATATGTTTTCTAATTTGAACTTTGTAATTTTTGTTTAGAAGGAGAACTGTCGACCTGATGGAAGGGAGTTAGGTGAATTCCGGGCAACCACTGTCAACATAGGCAAGTGCTTATTTGGAATAGTAATAATGGGGAAGTTATTACTAATCTCAGATTGTAGTAGTTAGTGACCCTAATGACTTGCTAATCAGTTTTCTTGGTGCTTGCATTTTGAAACAAGAAAGAGGAAGGATTTTTATTTATAGTTTCAACGAGCATTACAGAGAATGCATGGTACAGTAATATATTTGAGCACTGTTATTCAGTTCTGCTCCTGGGCTGACGTGCACAGCACAGTTTATGTGGTCATGGAAGCTTGTCTCTTTTTAAGATCAGCAGTGTATATTATAGGTGCTTGGAGGCAATGTCTAGGCATATATTGACCAGCGCAAAATTGCTGCCCTAGCATCTTGAAACAGGCGGTGACTCCTGGCTTCTGCTTTGTTCTAAGCTTGGTGAGCAACTGTCTCAAGCAGAGGCAAGATACCTCTTATGCAGTGAGCAGCAGCACTTTACCTGCCTTTCTTACACCTCATAATTTCTAAAAGTAAAATACAGGTTAGTGTACCACCATGGAATAGTTACTGATTATTGCTCAAACTTGACACTGCAGGTCTCTTCCACTGTACAACACTGCCTTCCATTAGATCTTGCTGTAAGTCAGCCAGAAGGTGGGCTTACGGTAACCATCTATGATTTCTGGTTTTAAAAAGTACACCAGGGATCAATATTGGGTCCAGTCCTGGTCAATATCTTAATTAATGATCTGGATGATGGGACAAGGCGTACCCTCAGCAATTTTGCAGATGACACCAAACTGGGAGGAGTGGCTCGATATGCCAGAGGGTCGAGCTGTCATCCAGAGGGACCTTGACAGGCTGGAAGAATGGGCCAACAGGAATCTCATGAAGCTCAACAAGGAGAAGCAGAAAGTCCCGCACCTGGAGAGGAACAACCCCAGGCACCAATATATGCTGGGGGCCACCCAGCTGGAAAGCAGCTTTGCAGAAAAGAACTTGGGGGTCCTGACGAACACCAGATTGAACATGAGCCAGCATGTTCTGGCTGTAAAGAAGATGGAGCCAAGCTCTTTTCAGTGGCACCCAGTGACAGGACACGAGGCAATGGGCACAAACTGAGACACAGGAGGTTCCCGCTGAACATCAGGAAACACTTTTTTTTACTGTGGGGGTCACCAAGCACTGGAACAGGTTGCCCAGAGACATTGTGGAGTCTCCATCCTTGGAGATACTCAGAAGCTGTCTGGATATGGTCCTGGGCAACCGACTCTAGGTGGCACTGCTTCAGCAGGGGGGTTGGACCAGATGACCTCCAGCGGTCCCTTCCAGCCTCAACCATTCTGTGTGGTTGACTGTAATGGAGAGATTCTGTTCCCACCCTGGATTCATCAAGACTTTGCTTAGCCAGTGTTTAGTATAAAATGATGGAAAGTAAACACTTTGTGAAGGTGGGTCTTAATTAAGGCCCTTTGAATGGAAAAAGATTTTGTTGAACAGCACTTTCTCTCTTCAGGTTCAATTACAACTGCAGATGGTTCTGCCCTGGTGAAGTTAGGAAATACTACGGTGATTTGTGGAGTTAAAGCGGTATGGTTGGTTTTTATTTTAACTTAGCTGTTAGCTGAACTTGTGCATTCATGTTTAGAATGGATCTCCTGCAGAGTTACAATAATATGACAGTCAGACACAATTACAGTGTTTCACCTGAGTTACTTTCAGATGTGAACGTTAGTATATAATTTAATTGTCTAATCCTACCTGTATAGTCTGAGAACACGTATTTTTGTGGTGTGTATTGTGTGTGGGAAAAGATATATAAAAAAATAGTCTTTGTTATTTCTAGATAAAAGCTATATAGTTGAAGAGTTACTAAATATTGATCAATAAGTGCATTGGTAATTAGTTGGCTCGACTATTAAGTGCCTTGTAGCCTCACCTTTACTGCTGGCCTGCCATGAACTATGAGACAAATCACTTCACGTCCCTGTATTGAGTTTTCCCATAGGAAAAATACAGACAGGGACCAGTTAAAAATGGCTCTTGTAAATCTCATTGTAATGATAACTGGGAAGAAAATGACCATTTGTATATAGAATAGCTGGAAAATCTTTTTGTACAAAATTCAGCTCTTCATTTTTGTCTTTTTTTTTCTCCAGGAACTTGCTGCACCCGCAGTAGACTCTGCTAATAAGGGGTATATTGGTAAGCTTTTCAGTATGGATCTTACTCAGATCTTGTATTGCTTCAGCTAAAAGGCTGTAATGATGGGACAGATTGAGTGTGTCATGAAGACTTCTTAAAAGAAGGAATTTGTGTAAAATTGTATTACTTTCCTTAAAATCAGTTTCCAAATTGACATATAGGAAGTGGTACTTCAGAAATTTCAGAATTCTCCATGCTGTGCTTGTGAGCTACCTTCTTATTGCTGATTCCAGGCCAGGCTGAAAACAAACCTGCAGCAGGCGGAAGTATGTATGTTAAGAGGGGAAAGGTAGTTCATCTATGAAAGATTGTGGCATGCAAGGTTGTGCAAAGGCATATTAACTTTTCTCTTGAAGTCCCAGTAGGCAAAAAAATTAACTCTTAAAAGCAGTGACTGCTGTTTGGAGTTTCTTTTGAAATCAGATAATTCTGTGGAACTGAGAGCTTAGACTAAATCCCCTTTTTATAAGGCATCTCCAAAGTATGTTGGTTTTGGTGACCTTGATTATGCTTAGGTTTTTTTCACAAAAGTTTATGCATGTTTTTTCTTCAAGTCTAAAGCATCAGGTTTTAATGGTTGATGAAAAGCGGATAGCATACCAGTAAAGTCAGGCAATGGGATAAAAAGGATGTTGTTTCTTGATCTACTTAAGAATGCTTTACACTTAAAGAAGAGTTTGTGTGGGGTCATGATATTCATAGCAGGATTACAAACGGAGAATGGTAGTTAGGAGTATGTGCTTCTCCATGGAACACATAGTTTCTGAGTACAGAGTACTGCAAGTTCTTTAATACAAACTCATGCATAACTTTATTTTTGAGGGGAGAAGTAGGAAGGCTTTATTGAAAAATTCTTGGTCTTGCCTTTTATTTGAAGTCAATAAAATGGTATTAAGAGTGTGTATTGTCTTATTTCTATTTTTTGGTATCCTATTGCCTGCTTTCTTTAGTTTATGACTAATGATTCTTGCTACCTAGTTCCAAACGTAGAACTGCCATCCCTCTGTTCAACGAGGTTTCGCTCTGGACCACCTGGTGAAGAGGCTCAAGCAGCGAGCCAGTTCATTGCAGATGTGATTGAAAAGTAAGAATCGTCTTAATGCATTTAAAAGACAAAGAACTCTGCAAGACAATTTTCTATTTCCTGGTTTACTCTCTCATTTTATTTTAGTTCACAGATAATAGCAAAAGAAGATCTATGTATTGCAAGTGGCAAGGTAAGTTGTATCTCAAAATGAAGATGGACATACTAACAAGATCACAGTGTTGAGACATTAAAGAAGGTATTTGGGGTTATAGGTTGTTTTGTTGTTTTTAGTCTTCATAGCTTGGTTTACATCTGAGGTGTAAAATACGTGTGATAGAAATAAGTATCTTTGTTCATGTAGCCAGCATTTTCTTAGATATTGCACCATTTGCTTAGCTGCTGTAATATCTCACATGTGCAAACCTTTTTTCATAGCTTGCTTGGGTGTTATACTGTGATATCATATGTCTGGACTATGATGGAAACATTTTGGATGCCAGTGCCTTTGCTTTGTTAGCAGCATTAAAAAATGGTAAGTCTTCTCTAGAGCAAGAGACACACTCTGATTAGCGTCGCTTGGAGAAACACGTTAGTTTTGAATCATGTTGAATAGACAACTTGTTCACAATTCCTTACAACAGCTTTTTTCCTGTCATTTGAATGCTAAATCAGTATAATGCAAATACAAAGTGGAAATGATGGTATGGATGCCATAAATGTGTAACACCTGGGGAGTAGGATCTTTTTGTATGCATATTATTGCTCTCTTGTAAGAATAGTAGCTATTCTGCCCTGTATTCTTCTGTGTCAGAGATCTGAATCTTTCAGCAGTGTTTATAAACAACTTTAATGTCTAGATCAGGGTCTTACCTTGTTAATGTATTTTGTTTAGGCAGAATAAGTTGTTGGGGGCTTTGCTTATTTGTCACAACAGAATATTCCTAGCTTAATGCGTTGTAGTTTGAAAAAACTGTTTTCATGCATGCAACATATGGATTGATTATTCACAGGTATGTGGGTTATAAATGCATGTAGGAGATAGTATAAAGGGCAGCTTACAGCAAGGCCTCCTTTTCTAACTGAATTGCTTGCCTTTGAATTCCTATAGCTACTTTGCTCGTGATTTTCTTGTCTCCAACACTGTATGGGTTGTCAGAGCAAGAATTGTCTGAAGATCAGATTGCACGCATTTTTATATGATGTCCAGTGGGCTTTTTGGGGAAAATTACTTTTTGTTAAATATGACTCTAAAGGTACTGGAATTGTATGGCATTTTGGAAGGAGAAAATGCTTCCATGTAAGGAATAATGTTAACTTGAGGAGAATACTTTTTCGAGTGGGTTGTTCTAAGCTAAATAGTTTCCTCAAATTCAAGAACTTTTTCGTAGAGAACACCAGTAATGTAGCCAAAACTCTATTCTGATCTGTTTTCAGTAGCTTACCAATATGGTAAAAGAACAGCTTAAATATTTCAGTAGTCTTGGACATCTTTAGGCCTACTAAACCCAGCAATGTTTAATATTATACTATTGTCTTTTTTTCATCACTTCAGTACAATTGCCATCTGTTACTGTAAATGAAGAAACTGGTTTATCAGAAGTTAATTTAAAACAGAAGAATCCTTTGATTATCAGAAAGCATCCAGTTGCCACATCATTTGCTATATTTGATGAGTAAGTTCGTAACTGGTTTGTACTTATGAAAACAACTGTGTATGTAAAAGAAGTGAAAGACAGAGGATGCTACCAGTGATGTTTCTGCACTTCTTAAGCACATCTGGTAGTGAAGAACGTGCAGTCTCAGGTGGTGCTGTTTCATTTGATCTTAAATCCACAGCCTCTCTTGTTGAACTGACCTGTAGTTCCACAATATGAATGAGTATGCAGAACAAAATGAAGTCTGTCCAACTTCTTCCTGTGACTTTAAAGCAGAACTGGTTCCCAGCCTAAAGGATGTGCTTAAAAGTATGGGAATAGGTATTGGTTTATGTTTTTTGCAGTATCTTTGAGATGAAAGAATGTTACCAATGCAATTTATGTTTTAGAAGCCTATGTAAATAACTGATATAAAAGATGGTAGTTTTTGAACAGCTTGTACCAAGGATTTAGTCAACAGAGGAAGTAAGAAGTAATGGTCCAGTTAGAACAGAACCTCTGGATAACTGAAAACATAATTACCCAAGACGAAGTATGACCAGCACTCTTAAGTCACTGTTCATGTAGGTAAAGAATCTGATTATGAGAATTGAAAATAATCACATCTGATAACTTGACTCCTCACCTGAAATTGTTTACTGCCTCTTCATTAGTCCAAGTATGTTAAGTGTGTGTTCTGCTGCTGTTTATAGGAAATGCAGTTATTTATGGTGGTATCCATTTGAAAAGTAGAAAATGACAAATAAGATGATGCTCACTGTGCTATGAATCTGATTTAAGATTTAGGTATATTTAGAGACGTCAGGAGGTTATGGCACATTAATCTGTATTTGCAGAAATGATTAATAGGCCCTTTCATTCAATATGAGATGGAGTGGGGGGAGCACTAAACTCAAATGTTGACCAAGTGATTACCAAAATGAATCAAAGCAGAAAGTTATCAGTACTTTAGAGTGCTTCTGTTAATTGCTTTAGTACCAGTTCTTGTGGGTCTGAAGCCTGGTGTAAAACAAAAATGAGAGTTTGGATAGCATGATAGGCAGACAGTTGTCAGTAGGATATTACTTGCACACAAATCACACATACTTACAATAGACAGAAAAGTTGCCTTTGGAAGAAAGCTTTCAGTGACAGTCTGTTGGGCTTTGTTCCCTTCGCTGAAACTGACCGTTGTATCAAACAAGTTACTTAAGTCTCCCTTTAGCTGCTAGAACTAAATATTGAGGGGGTGTGTGCCTGTGTTGTGCGGTTTGAGGTTTTTTGGGTTTTTTTAAACTCTGGTTTATAGTTTTTCTACAGCTGTTGACACAGCCCTCTAAATAATATGCTTTACATACTCTGGCTTCCAGAGACATTCTTCTGCGTAAAAGCCCTCCTTCAATAAATAAAACTTCTGGGTTGGTGGATCGTGTGGCCATGGGCGAGGAACTCTGGTGCAGAGCACTGTGCAGCTCCACAGCTGGCTCCTGTGGCATCAACCTATACATAAATAATAAGTCTGATGCATCGAACTCTCCATGTGTGCCAGGTCCCTGTGTCACGCAAAGGGCCGATGCTGCACAGTGCATGTGGGTAGAATTAATAAAGCAGTATTTTTGAGTAGCGTAGCTACGGACTGATGTTTTTGTTACACTATTGCTATTAAATGGCAATCTGAAACTATTGGTGAAGTTTTAAATTACACAGAAAACCTTTAATTATGCATTGCGTATGAGTTCAAATTGAAAAAATCTGTTACCCTTCCGTTTTGTGTAATCAGCTCCTATAGCCTTGCTACTGGCTTTCCCCCCACAAACTTGTCATAAACATCACTTAGCATAGGTGTACTCCAGCTGCTAAATTGAGTTTGTTTACATCAATACTAAATTTTAGTTTAACAGTGTAAACTGAGGCTTCATGAAAACTTCAGCTAAAGTCTTTCCTGTCATGATACCTGCACTTCAGCCAAATGTTTGTAATGGTAGTGGGGTGGGGTTTTAAAATTTTTTTTAAAGAAACTAAGGCTGAATGGTGATTGTTTGGCTTTTTTTAAGTTCCAAGTTTTTCTTGTGGTGCAAAGATGGCTTGTAGTTTAGATCCTCTTTTTTTTCTTTTTCCATTAGTTTGCTCTATTTTAAACTTATTAAATGGTTCAAAAATAACAATATTTAATCTCTTTTAATGATCTGCATCATGTAATGTATGACAGCTTATTTTGGCTGCCTTAAGGAACCCAGTAAATCCATTTTGAACTATTCCCAGTCTGAGTGGTGTTAGAGTTCTCTGACAAGAAACTGAGAACTACTTTGGTGAATTTATCATTGGAAACGTGTTCTGCCTTATGGTCTAGTAGAGATTAGTGCAGCCTACACCTACAAACAATGCCATTTTCTTTGCATAACTATGAACTAAGTGACTGCATATTGCAAATGGCAGTTTAATGGCATTTTCCTGCAATACACAGGTGTCACAAATCTATGAAACTTAGGCATAAAGCTGTATTTTCAACAGCTAGTATTTTAAGCCATATGCACTTGAATATGTGGAATCTCCCACTTCATTTTTTGTTGTGTTTTTTTTTCTTTTTTAAACTGGTGCATTTTGGTAAGAAAACAGATAAGCCTGAGCACTAAATCCACCTACAAGTACTCTGTAAGACTATGGTAAAAATTAATAAGTTATGTGTACTTTGCAATAATGTTAATGGAGCAACATAAACTAACGTGTCTGCATATATACGTTCTTCTTTCACAAGCACATTACTCATTGTTGATCCAACTGCTGAAGAAGAAGACTTAGCGACTGGAACAGTAACTATTGTAACTGATGATGAAGGCAGACTATGTTCTGTCCATAAACCAGGTACTTCCAAGTTTATTACACAGGAACCTGTGGAGATGATAATCTTTTCTTGACCTAGATGTTAGGTACCTGCTTTTCTTTGTAAAATGTGGGTGCTTTATGATAATAGGCTCTCTGCTTCAGTACTTATTAAATGACTTGCTCTTGAAATTCATTTTGAAAAAGGTGGCATGACTGAAGTTGGAGGTCCCATGACTCTTGTAGAACCCTTCCAGCTGAAATAGTCTAGTCTCTTCTAAGTTCAAAAAGAAGTCACAGCTTGACCTACACACAGCAAAGGACAGATTTTGAGCACATCTCCCGTTATACCTCCAGTTTGCTTCCGTTTTCTTTTGTCTGAGGCTAGAGTTGGGGAAGCTGTATGCTCCCCAGGTGAAAGTTGTTGGTCATGAGCATTACTGTATTACTTAATACTCTCATTTGGAAAACACATTTAGAGATACTTAACTGAAATATAAGTAGAAAATAAAATTCTTCCCTTTAATTTTTAGGTGGAAGTCCTCTTACAGGAGCCAAGCTTCAGGACTGTATCACCAGAGCAATTACAAGACACAAAGAAGTAAAAAAGCTGATAGACAAAGTAATAAAAAGTATAAAGCCCAAGTGAATAAAAGGAGAGACCTTTCTGAAAATGGATTTGTAAAAATTGTATTTGTTACAGTGTTCACAAACCTTTTACACTAAATAAACAAATACCAATACTACATTTACAAAGTTCATTTTTTCTAAAACGTTTTTCACCCTTATACTATGTACAATGCTGCTGAGTGGTAAAAAATACAAGATAGAACGTTCTGTTAAAAAATTAAGTGACTTAAGGAAACCAGACCCTAGCTGCTTTATAGATGAAATTTCTAAGATCTGTAGGGTTGGCTTCCAAAACCAGTTCATTTATTTCATTGTAATGTCAAAAGTTCATTTGCCACCAGTAATTTAAAACACTGGTTTGTTTTTAAGGTTTCTCCTTTTTAATCTGGAAAAAAAAAAAATCCTCTCTGAATCAATTTTTTATTTGGGGAAGGGGGGAAGGGAGGGCAGATCAGTCTCAGGATTTTGGAGGGGCTGGTGTGCCTCTTTTCCTTCTACTTTTTGAGTGGCTGCCTGAATGCTGTTGATGATGCAGGTGAGCTGCTTGTGCTGCTGCTGCTGCCATAGCCATTTGATGCTGCAAGAATCGCAACTGCTGCCATGAACAAGGGGGAGAAAAAGCTTGTTAGTGTTGACTATAAAGCTACGTTTCACATCAGGAAGAATGAGAGGAAGGTCGGGGGAAAAAAAGTGAAAAAAAAAAATGAGGAAGCACCAGGTTGACAAAAGGAATACACCACATACTGGGGCAATGAGTACAGTCAAGCAGCACCAGTGGCACAGAAGCCTGCTGAGGGCATATCTAATGTTTTACACATGTACTTGGACAGCTTTGTTTCTTTGCCCTTTCTCTCCATTGCAGTAACTGCAGTAACTCAGCAACTTCAGTGAATGTTTGGGTTATATAGTAGTGCACATTTAACATAATACCTTCTCAGTGTATGTATTTTCTATATGTATCACAAAGAAGAGACTGTGTGCTAAAAAAATTAAAATATTTTCATAAAGCATCTGAATGACAGAATGCTAAAGGAATGCTTTGCCAGAGCTGTTGCTTCCATGTACTGACTGTAGCAGTGCTACATTTGAACTCACAGGTGCTTACATTCATGCTGTTTTGAAATCTGTTGGCACCTGGCAGAGCTTATTTAGGTATGTGCCACAAGCACTCCTTGAATGTTAGCAAATCAGGAAGGGGGATGGCTCAAATGAATAAAAATAAATTCAGTGCTCCAAGCTGAGAGAACCACAGATTTCAAGTGTTTCATGATATAGTTTGCTAAAATTAATGTTTTTTTTTTCATTTGCGAGACTATAAAGACATTAGTAAAAAAAAAGTCAAAGGGGCAAGATTTTTGGTTTTGGAGCTGAGAATTGTATTTTTAAATTTTTTTAATTTTATTTTTTAAACACAGTCAGAGTGAAGTTGCTGGATTACTTGTATCTGTTGCTGCTGCTGCTGCAAGGCTTGTTGTTGTTGCTGTTGTAAGGCAGAAGAGAGCTGGAGTCTCTGCTGAGGAAGGCTTTGCCCAGGTCTGTTCACGGCAGAGCCAAGCTGAGACAACACTAAGAAAGGAGAAGGGGAAAGCAGGCAGGTCAGAGAGGTCAGGTCGAGTTTGTCAGGGTCAGGCAAGGAAGACATAGGAATAGAGTGTAACAGAAAAGGGGATCAATAGAATTAGTTTTAGAGTCAAATTGGAAACAGTGCAGAATATACATGATACACATACTCTGTTAGTTAGAACATAATTAAGATTATGAAGTGCTTGTGGAGGCACAAAGGTTTCTTGTACTGGATGTTAAGCACACAGTTAAAGAAACATTCCTCAATGAAGTTTGGCATGGAAGTTCCCTGTATTTTCTTTTTGTATCAAGTGTGACTTATTTTCATGTGATACTATCAATTTACTACACTTAACTGCCAAACAAAGCAGAAAAGTGCATGCTTTGAAAGTTCACTATTTCTTGTATAATTCGCGTGCTGATAATAGTAAATTCTTCTGATCTAATGTAAGACTTCTTTAAGACCAAACTTCATTTCAGTGTGAATTTATCAAGATACACAGTTAACTACAACAGGAGGCTCAGCAAGCACATACCTGTGGCTTGAGGTTGCATAAAATTCCCTACTCCAGTCAGGTTAATTACAGCAGCTTGTTGAGCAGATAATGCCTGATCTTGATTGGATGGACCTTGGTCAGACCCCTAGCAAAAATGAAAAGCTTGATCCTTATTACCAAACTTCGGTATCAATGAATAAGTAAATAAAGCCAGTGTGAAGGCAAACTTTTGCAGTGCCATTTAAAAACATTTAATTCTACATCTTCCAGTGCATGTAGATACAGGCTATAATGTAGTCACTATTAAAGTAGAACAAACAGATGTTGAATGCCCCAAAACAGCTCTGTTTTGGCAGAAATGGTATTACACCTGTTACCCAGCAGAAGTCCCATGTCACTGTCAACTTCCCTGCAGTCAGCAGAGACTACATTTTATGGTTGTAATCTTATGACATTTCCTGTCCCAACCCCAAAGTCTTCAGGTGACACCTGAAACCATCCATGTGCAAAGGTCCTAATCAATCAAAATGTGAAAAGTCTGAAACTTACACTCACATGTTCATATTTTGCCACACACTCCTTAATTTCATAAAAAACCCAAACCCTGCTTTTAAAACTTTATTTTCAGAACAGAGTAGTTCTCACTGTAATCACTCAAATGGAATTAGCGGAGTCTGATCTAGCATCTACTGAAGTCAAAGGGTACTGAATTATGACCTTTCCTAGAACTTAAATTATGTATTGATTCATAAAGTGGGGAAATAAAGTATTATATATGCAATTCAAGCAAACTGAAGCTTATCAGTCAAAAAATAGCAGCTCCTGAGCTGGTGCATTTCCAGGAGTTGCAATGCTTCTTTAGAATAACCATATGAAATAATGCCACTAAGATCTAGGTAAACATGACCAAGAGATTGCACACTAAGAAGACATCATCATCTCGATGAAGACGACTAAGAAAGACGTACAAAGTCATAGAACCAACATTTGGGAAAAAAACCCTAAGTATGAGATGAGAATGTATATATTCTGTTGGCAGCACAGAAAATTGTTGGTCTTTTGGGCTTAGGTTTTTTCCACTAAGCACTTGGATTACAGCACTGTGAACACATTCTTGTCCTTAGTGAAAGCTAAGGAATCTGGTATCCATAATAGCTCATTTTAGCTAATGACCCTAGTCTTACTCTATCATGCGTGGTAAGAGAGAAGTTCCTCAGGGCAAGTTAGTCAATGCAGAGAGATTGGTTTCCTCCAGAAGAACTTTCTGCCACAAGAAGGACTACATCAGCCTTTTTGTAAATGCCCTTGAAGTTCAATGTCTAGAAAATAAAACTCAATAGTACGAGCTTGCATTAATTTTTTTTAGTAATTCAAGTAGTAACTGACATTTGCATTCTGAGAATAAATCTGAAAGTCTCCCATTAAACTGTCCCACATTGCAGAACAAGGCCTGTGACACAGGAGACTATACACCATAAAAACATTTTAAAGAGGCATCTTATTTATGAACAGTCTACAGTGGCACAAGCAAAATTATGATGACAAACTGAGCATCCAGTAGAGACTATTTGGTAAACAGAAGTCTGGGAAGACAAAAGATCAAGAACACAAAAGCAGAGCAGCTAGTTTTCCCAAATTGTTGCATTAGTGCTGATAAGATTTTTAGGCACAGGTAGAACCAACCACTCAAAATTTGTCATTTTGAGAACAAACAGATTGGTCTCTATCAAGACTTCAGACTTCTTCAGTGATTAAAGCCTTTAACACTAATTACAAGCAGCAGTAGAGCAAGCATCTTAAGATCACAGCTTTAAAGCCAACCGATACTTTCTCTGGTGCAAAGAGTACAATTCTGTTGAACCGCAGCAGTGTAAGTAAGAAGTTGTAGTTACTCTAGTAATCCTGATTGTGTTTATTCTCTGTTCATCTGATGTATCTGCTAGTTATGATAAACAGGACAACACTAAGCTGATTTTACACCACTCATACAGTGGGATGGCTCTCTTCATGCTAGAGTAAGACAATGCTTAGCCAGTTGTTTTGTTAAAGCTCTTCTATGCAGGATGTAAATAAAGGAGTATAACCCAGCTCCAGCCATGGCAACAAAGCCACTGCAGTCTTTGCAGCCTGAGAAGGTTTTGGAGGAAGACTTTCCTCCCCCTCTGCTTCAGATCTGTTGTGTAAAGGCTCATTTACTTGTGGAGATGGGGAGAATAGGAGAACTGTTTCATCTATGCACCCCAGACTGAGGGCTGTTAGCACACACCTGTTCTCCCTGCTGCTGAGGACTACAGACTGTGGGCTGCTGAGATTGTTGCTGTGGAGAAAACTGTGACAGCTGCTGCTGCTGTTGTTGCTGGAGTGGGTTAAAAATAAGTGAACCACCTGGAAGCTGTTGAAGATTAAAAACAAAAGGCATAATTCAATCAAACTGCTGAGTTTCCCACTGTCCTAGGACGAACATAATATTGATAATGACGTACTCCTTGGAGGTTTGGTTTTGTTTTGGGGGGTTTTTTTAATCCTTTAAAATGAATTAGTTTATAATTGCTGTTGTTTGTGAAAAAGCCTTATGCTCAGAAAACAAACCTGCATTAAATTATAGCAAGATATTTCCACAGAAAAATACATTTTTATTATTCTAATTAAAATAGNTCTCCCTTACTCCAGCTTTAATTGCACTAATTTCAGCCAAATTATTCTTGGCTTATACAAGTGGCAGAGGTAGCTTGAAAGGATGTACTTCAACATGGAATCACACAGCTACAAGCATTAAATTTTATAGAAGAGCTCTACCTTGGCATAACCACCTCCTGTGCCTGCCTTTTTCCATGTTTCTGGAGCATGTACAGCAGTGGGAAGAGGAAGTAGCAGAG
>WAAD01004818.1:0-159158 GCA_013389945.1 Fregata magnificens
AATGATTCTATGATTCTATGATTCTATGATAAATTTTCATTAAGACTTGCTTTCCCTGTAATGGACCACTTCCACTTTTAATCTTAATTAGCAGAGAAATTGAACTCCTGCCAAGCTTTGTGCTGCTTCATTATATAGCTGAAAATGTGTTGGGAATACTTGTGCGACACCAGACACACTTCTTTTTTCTACCGCTACAAAAATGATGGAAAGTAACAGGGAATGAGGATCCCAGACACCTGGCAGAAGAATGCCCAAAAGTGGGCTTGAAGCCCTGCCCATAGTGGAGCAGTCGACTGCTGATGCACAGCACGGCTCCTCTGCACATACTGAACACTTCAGGCCTTTTTCAGCTACTATTCCTGTAAGAGAAAGACATAAAGAGGCAAAGAAATGGCAGACAGTGCTACTAGCAGAATTCAAAAGGCAGACACTCCAGCACAGAGAGAACAATTAAAGGGCCAATTAACATACAAGCAATATATCTCCTGACCAGAAATAAGGATGCTTGCTGAAAGTGAACTTTATTGACTCGGCATTTTCCTAGCTGATTTATTTTGGCGAGAAAATAAGGTATACCTTTTTTTCCTAGCAAATTTGCTCTCTTTTTATCATGTGTCTAGCTTGTTGGTCATTTCTCTATTACTTTGTCTTTTTAAAGCATAAGTTACAATAACCAGGAACACAGCATTTTTTCATAAAAAATACTTCATGCACATAAGCAGAAATTGCAGAGACACTAACAGCAGCCTGGGCTTTGCTGCTGTCTCCTCCTGGCCAGGCCAGAAGAGCAGACCTGGATGTGAGAAATGCCGGGGGGTGAGAGCAAGGCTCTGCTTAGCTCCGTGCCCTGGGCTTTAGCAGTGCCTGGGCAGGGGCTGCAGGGGCTACAGCAACAGGGGATGTCTGCAGAGAATCTCCTCCTGCTGCACCGTCCCGTCGTTGGCAGGGCAGGGAATTTCCTAGCCAGAGCAAGGTCTTAGTGAACCAGAGGTGCAACTTCTGCTAACAGATGGCAGGTGCCCTGCAAAAGCACCAAACTGATCAGAGCAAGTGTGAAGAGGGCTGTTTTCACAACATAAATGCAGGTAAATCCAGTACCACCACCCCAACAGCGTGTTCAGCCCTAATCACCCTGCCTGCACATTCTCCTTGTTAACAGGAGGGTCAGAGATTTCAGCGGGAATAAATAGAGACCTGAAAAGGCTCTCAGAAAAAGACAGAAAAGGCAGATTCTTATCAGAAATCAGAGGGAATACAAAGAGGGAACATCTCCACGACACAGTCCTTCAGGCAGCATGAGACCCCTTGGTCTTTCAGACAGAAGACGTGAGCCGGCCAGTGCAGCGTGCACAGACACAACCTTGTATTGCCACTTCTATTGAGCTTCACAGAGACGAGGAGCTGCGATAGCCAAAGGTAACATGGGCAGTTCCTCTCCATCATGCTTCTGCCCTTCTCACATACATTCATCTGTCCGTTTTTACTTTTGTGTGTTTATCTCCAGTGACTACGTACCTGAAACTCCAGAGGCAGTCATCCTTCGCACTCACTCTTCCTGCGTATTTCCCAATAAAGTTTGCTTTTCTTTGTATCTTTAAACTGTGAATTGTTAAACCTATGGGTGTCCTCTCAGTGCCAGACCCTGATTGGGACACCTGGCACTACCAGGATATAAAGTGTCCTGTGTACTAGTCAGAAGAATAACAACCTAAAACTGTGCCTAAAGAATAGGAAGAAAATAAATGAGGGAGTGCAAATAAATGAGAAAATCATTTAATCCACCACAACCCTTTAGAGGAGAGGTCAAACAGAAATATCTTTCACATGCTCCCAAACCCACCAGACACTGATACTAAAAGTGCTTTCCAAAGCCTCAGCTAAGACAACTGTCCTGCTCAGCATCACCAAGTCCCGGAGACCCACGGGCTGCAGCCGGGAGCCCTGCACAGGCACAGGAGCCGTCCTCCTCTCGTGATCCACACCAGAAAGGGAACCTTTGCACCCTTCAGACTGAGAGAAGGTTTGCAGAGCTAGAGGACACGGGTCAGCATCTGCAATTAACTGCGCTGAGCCGCTCTGGAAAACAAGGCATTTACATGAAATTAAAATGGATCGACCTATGTCTATTTTGTCAAGATGGATCTCATCAAGACTGGTTTGCATAAATATTCTAATCAGTGCTCTCATCCTGCCCCTCTCCTTACAGTCAGTGATAAAGTTATGCTTTTCTCAGAAAATTATTCATGATGTTTATTCATGATGCTGTTTTTTGCAGGGAGCTGTGATCCTCAGAGGAACTGAAGCACTGGGGTGAATACCAACCGCTGGCATGTGCCAGACAGGACAGGGTGGCTGTGGCTGGTAAGAGATGTAAGCAGGGGATGCTGAGGGAGCAGAGGTGGTATTGCATTACTAAGACCATACCTCCAGCCCTGGGACACCAGGATGCAACCTGACGGAGTTCAGAGCCTCGCAAGAGTGATTTGAAGCCTGCAAAGCCAGTTTTAAACAGAGAGGCAGGTTACAGGCTCTTGACCTTTTTAATTTATCCAAGGGAAGAGTAACAGCCAATTTCACTGTGCTCTTTAGTACCATCACAGGGAGGTGATTCTGATACTAGGCAGCTCTTTAATTTAGAAAAAAAAGTCATAATGAGAGCCAAAGGCTGGAAGGAGAAACTAAACAAACCCAGACTAGGAATAAAGTTAATTAAGCAGTGAAGCAGCTAACCTAATATGGAGCAGATTCTCTATCATTTGAAGACTTAATTAAATGATTATTGTTGAAGAGGTGCCCTAGCTCAGAGGTTACAGGTTTCAGGGGGAGCCCTGGGTGGGAGCTGTGTGCCAGCACGGCCCTCTCTGGGTGCTCGCCACCCTCGGCAGGGCCCTACGTTGGGCTTGGGAATCGGGCTCAGCTCTCTCCCCCAGCAAATTTCCCCTTGTTACTTTTCTGGGTAGCAAGGGGAAATTCAGGCTAAGGTTTTACAGGTGTTTACAAGCTGATTTGCAACTCCAGGTCTTGGTGCCAAAGTCACTTTTAAAAGTGGGTATTAGCCATCCAAACCATTTAACCGGCATTCCTGAATGAAGCAGCATCCAAACGACTTTAAAAAGCCTTTGGGCCTCAGGTTTCTATAAAGCGTGGTGAAGCTCATGACATCCACCCTACCCAAGGGCCAAACTCTGTGCCCTGCTGCCGCCCGCCTGCTGCCGGCTTGCCCCAGGCTCTGGGCAGCAGGTGAGACAACCGGCAGGCAGGGAGGACCTAAGTCTGCAGGCATCTTCTCTGTCTTCAACATGGGGACAACTGCATTGCACTTTTCTTTTGCCAAGATCTAAATAATACCGAGTATACAGATATCTCATACAGCCAGCGGTCATCTGAGCTTCCCAAAATAGCTCAGACAGGGAACTACAAACATGGAACAGTGAAAGCTCCCTAGAGCAGAAATATTTCAGATATGCGCCTGAAAAAATAAAACAGTCTGGCAGACTTTCTGTTACAGCAAGGACTATTTCAGACCACGTTGCATAGTACATAGGAGAAAAGGCAAAATAAGAAGCAATCTTGACAAGTTCAAACTAGCCAGAGGACGCTCACCTTGTCAGCAGTGTAAGGTGGTCGCTTCTCCCACCCCTGTTTCCAATAACGGGGTGGTGTTGGACAACTCTGAGTGTCCCCACAGGCATCAATGAGATGTTAAGACTCCGTAGAGCAGCCCCACCTGCTCTGATGGATGAACAGCCCCGCTCTGGTGCCCTGTCAATGCTTTTGATAGTCCACTGCAATGCTTGCTCACGGTTATGAGGCAAGCTGGTTGGAGATCAAGGAGAAAAGTGGGAGCTGTGGGGGCCACAGTCACATATTACAGATTTTGCTGCCACACTAAAAACTGCAGAAAAAAGAAAAGCAAAGAAAAATTTCAATGTGACAGGACACGAGGCAAGAGGCACACTTTGCTGAGCAAAACACAAGGGAAGTGCCTTGAGTCAGCAGAACATCAATGGAAATGGGAAGTACTCCCAAGGAAACCAAGGATGCCTCCTATCCTGTACACCTGCAGGGAGCTCTCCATACCCCAGGCAAGAGACACACCACTCAAATGGCTGGGGAAACACGCAGGGCAAACAGAAAAAGCCAGGCATGAAAGATGACTAAGTCACTGAGGAAGACGACCACAAGGGGAGGAAAAAATAAAAAAAAAGAGCAAATGACTAAGTAAAAGGAACTGAGAATTAACACCTTGCACAAGACAAACATGTAAATGCTTCTCTAAGTGAATTAGATGCTGTGGAGAAACGTGGAGGGCTGCCACTTCCAGAGGTCCTGGGCAGAAGAGAGTGCAGCTGCAGAAGGAGCAGACATTGCTGAGCTACCGCACCCAACCCTGCCTACAGTCCCACATTTATCACCACAGGCACACCAGAAATAGGTATATTTTCCAGCACGGACCAAAGAAAATTGGCAAAATTAGAGGCTAAACAGAAGAGGATTGAAAAAACCAAACCCAACAGACAGACCACAAGGAAAGAGCAGAACCTGCTCTGCAGCTCCTCCACACACAACCAACCGTTCTGAAGGATGACAGACAAATGGGAGTTGTAATAAAAGTGGACTCAGCTGTTGTTAGCATGGGGCTGAAGAAAAGTTGTATTTTAAAACAGACTGAAGACAAACAGGAAACTAAAGTCTGCCTAAGTTAAACTAGGATGACCGCCCCAAAGCAAGCAATCTTTGACCAGGCACAAATTAATACAGGTATATGTGGTACATCTTTATAAAACCTCATTGTCTTGTTTAGGAAAGTAACAATAGGAAACAAAGTTATGAAAGGACACACCAGCTTGTCTGACTTCCAAAAAAAAAAAAAAATCTGTCAGTAAAGCAGCAGCTTTTTCCATATGACATTTACCTGGAGACCGGTTCAACGGGTAGGACCAAAAGGTCCCATCCAGCAGGTACTGGGCACAAAGGACACTCACAACACATCTGTATTCCTGCTAGACTGGGTCAGCACCGTCTGGTTCAAAACCTGCCAAAAATGTCACAGAATTGATTTATCGGTCACGCAAGGGGACAAAGTGGGCAAGATTTGGACATGGCCAATATAGCTGGGACACAGCCCAAACGATTTCAGATGGGACTCACATAAGAAACTTGTTGCAAGTCATTACACAAGAACAAAAACTCTTAGGGTTATCTAATGCAACTTTGACATTCACATTAAGGACATTTACCTCCATGTGATGTATTTCCACATCAGGGAAGATGAAGGAGTCATTAAGAGTAGGATCAAAAGACATATGAAAAGAATTGATATGGTGGAAGGAAACTGTGTGTTTCTGTAAAGGAAAGGCAACCCGCATGAATCTGAGCGCTGTAAAGGGGACATCAACATAGGGGCAAGAATGCCTCTTTCCAGAAGCCAGGGAGGATTTCATGTTTGTCTGAGTCCGGTCTTCTGTTCTTCATCACCATTCCTGTGAAATTGCTGATGCAGAAATCAGACTTACTGGTCTGCAGCTTGCAGTATCGTCTTTGCCATCCTTTTAAAAAGGATGTGTTAGATCTTTCTGTTCTCTGGCATTGAGGCTGAAGTAAGCCAATAGCTTATGGACTAGTTTGCAGTGTTAAAATGTGCTGCACCTTGGTTCCTTCAGCTCTTGGGAGAATGCTGTCCAGCCCTGGATACTCTGCTATATTTTCAGCTTGTTCTCAAAGGTCTTTCGGAGGACCTTTAGGTGAGGCAGTCCCAGACTCGCTGTCTGCAGAGAGCAGCTGCAGGGCTGAAACCTCGCCTCTCCCAGAGCACTTGTCGCAAAGAATTCATCAAGCTCTGCTGCTTGCTTCCCCTCCCCACATTCATTAACTGTTGGCCTCGAGTTTCTGTTACACCTCAGTTCTGATCCCTGTAATATGAGTTTTATTATTAGTTCCCAAGCCTGTTGCTCCTCAGAAAATTTTTGAGCCCTGTTAAATGCAAATCTGCTAGTAATTAGCTAGTGCTTATGCTCTTTTCTGTTTTCCTCCTTTAGGAAAGATATGCACTTTTTAGAGACTGCCTTTTCACTTTTGTTTCTTTTGAAACACAGGGGTCTCATGGGGGCAGAGCTGGAGGGAGATGTGAAAGGGGAGCATGTCCTCAGAGCCCTCCGTGATGGGCACGAGGCGCTCGGAGCCTCCTGCCTGGTATATCCCCCATGATCTCTCTTTTCCACAAGCACTTCTGCTGCATTATCTGGTCTCTTAATTACCTTACTCCATTTTACATAGCTCTTCTTCTAAAGTTAAGCATTACTATCATATATATTTTTTACTTTGTGCCTTTTACAAGAATGTTTTAGGTTGACTTGATCTTTATCACAACATGGCTCTTCGATAGCTTTATCTATAGCCCCATCTTCATGCTGCTCATCACTATATTGCAGTTGCTTTTCTCTTTTGCCTGCTTCAACAAATAGCAATTGTTTATTGTATCTAAAAATGTAGCCTGTGTGTGACACTGATAAATAACTGAAATCTTTTATTGCTTCTTTCAAATCCTTGCAACCTCTCTAATCCTCTTTAGCATTTTACAGTCCCAGATATCATCCTGGTCAAAAGATTGAAATTAGAGTGTGGTTTTCCCATTTGAGCGTGGGATTTCAATCCACAGAAATGCTGAGGCAAATGGATATAGCTAGTTGTATATCTGAGTCTGCTTTTTTTCAAAAGATCGTGTCACTGCACATCAGCACGATCTACTTTGCCTCGGCTGTAGGTTGGTTTGATCAGCTGCTGCAGGTTCCCTTTGGCTCTCTGTCCCCACCCGCTGTTGAGCATCCATCGCATCGCTCCATCTACCTCAAGCTCTCTCTGCTGCAAGGGCTGAGCCAAGCATAACCTCCATCAAGTTCATCCTCTACCACAGCAGCTATGAAAGAGCATTTACTCCCCTCCCTGCCAGCTAACCTGGGCCAGCACAAAGTTTGCAAGGCTTTTCCTGCTTTCTTTTAAACACCGATCGAACCCACTGTGCATTTGGTTGCATTTCCATCCCATGTTCACATCCCACCAGGAGCTTTGCTTGCTTCCTGCTCAAAAAATATACTTCCCTCCCTCTGCTTTGCTCTGCCTCTGTTATTCTGCGGCTGTTCTTCCTCCCAGCCCTCCTAGTGTTGCATCATTCAGACGGCTCATCTATTGCTCACAGCTTCTGTGAGTGTTACTTTGATTGTTGCTTCAATATTACTCCCCCAGCAGGCCAGCTGCCGGGTGGTGCTCACCACTGCCTGAATCCTGCCAGCTTTTCTTCCAGCTTTGAACTGATTTTGCTCTTTTTTTGTTTTGTTTTCTGCAGAACTTGGAGGTTGTGATTTCTGTAAGCTCCTCTGGGCAGGTGAACTCCTTCCTTATTTCTCCAGCTCAATCCCTGCTAAGTTGCTATAAGACTATGAAGGAACTTCATCGGGGCTGAGAATAATCAAAAAACGCCACGTCGGTGCATAGGAAACTCCCAAGAGGATGGTGAGAAGGCTTCAGCCCTAGCAGGGTCCTGTTCAAAGCACAGGAAATTTGAAAGTATTTGACATAGAGGAACTACATTTTTATACTGCTGGCAGATAATAGCCGTCTGCTCAGGTTTAAGAATGCCTTTAACAAAACACCAGAAAATACATTTTGCAGAATTTACAGACATTCACTATAAGAGGAGTTTCATGAATAAGCACCTACTTGAAAAACATAATTACTAGAAGTAGGGCAAATAGAGGAGGAGTGGATAAAGGTCCTCCCAGGGGTCACATCTGATATTCTTGTGTTTATATATAGATGTCCTAAATAGCAAACTGAATTAAGCTACATTTGTCCTTTCCGACAGCCCGGCTACGGGGGAGTCACGAACATGGAACAAGCAGCAAAACGGGAGGCTTTAGCTCTCCTGCGTAACCGGATCACACGTAACGTTAATTAATCTCATATTTGACTTTGGAAATACTTCCCGTTTGGCTTGTAGTGTTACTCCTAGGAGCTGTTAATGAGCCCTGTTCTCTCTCCCAGTCACCATTTCCTTTGGCTAGCCATTAATTTCCCAGGAGCTGCTGCAGTTTCAGAGGAGCAGACCCCGCACCAGCCGTCAGCAGGGGCACAGGCGGGGAAAGGGGCAGCAGTCTGGCAGCAGTACTGACATGACAAGTTGCTGCTATCGGTTTTCCCCAACCTGTGATTCCCTTTTGTTGTCAGAAATGCAGAACTGCTCCGTACGCGTTCGCATCCGCCAGCTCCTGCAAATGTGTCCCCTTTGTGCACCGGTGTTAACGTGCCATCAGCACAAGCATTTAAGCCAATTTACTTTGTGGTTTTACTGAAGTAAAAATTACATATACTTCATATCTTTTTTTTACGGATCCACTATGAAATGACTCAAGCTAAGCCTTTGTTAGAAGAATTTCCTCTAAAATAAAAGTTTGTCAATAAAAAGCTATTTCTAACTGGCCTCCCACAGCTGCTGCTTCTGAGAGATCCATCATGAAACGCTGCATTCATGGGCCTTGCCGAAGGACTTTCCTCTAAGAAGAAAGCTTGTCAATAAGTTCACTTTTTAGCTGTTCTTTCCAAAGCTTTTGTAAAGATGTAATTGTCAAGAAGATATAGATTTATTTGGCATCCCTAGCTAGGCCTGAGAAATTACAGCTGTGCCTTTCTGTCAAACACACGCCTTCAGCCAAATCGGTCTGAAATTGTGTACAATGCTTATATGGGAAACTGCAGGAGACAGCTTTTCCATGGACTTTTCACTCCAGGGAAGAAAAAAAAAAAAAAAAAAAGAAAAAAAAAAATTATGTTTAAAGCCAGGAAGAGGAACACAAACCTCCCCACTTTTCCTTGGCAAGTTGTGTTGGATAGCCAGATCTGACTAGGCGTCCATATCTGTGTGAGGCTTGGGGTTTTTTTGACTGTTTTTCTTTTCCCAAATCTATCTAGCCTTTCTGATGTCCAAGGGCACGGGGTTCCACAGGTTATACACATGCACTATGTAAAGGGCAGTTTTCTTTAAAAGGGACAAGTTCAAAAATGTGCTTCTCAGTCTAAAAAGAGAGATTGGCCCCTACAAGGGTGGAACTAGAAAGTCACACTGGGCCAGGAGTACCACAGTGCGTAGACTGCCGACTGAGGTCCAGAACATTTCCTTTATTTCCACACCTATTAGTATTTTCATTAGTGTAATAGGCATGCCATCTTCAGTGTCCCCCCAGAAATACCCCCATTTTTCTTTTTTTTTGGTGCCAACTCCTTCATTCCAGCTGCTACTGCAGCTCTGGGACCGCTGCGAGCCCACCAAATCTGGCCTGTTACGTGCACACTTGATAGTCTTGAAGAAGAAAAAAACCTGAACAAATACCTGCCAAATTTTATACCATGGACTGGTACCATTTAGTTATCAGCCTTGCCACCTGATCCAGCAAAAGTCCAATGACTTGGACGGCAGACGAAATCAACACTATCATCCAAGCATGTTCCACCTAAGGAAATCCTTACACACTTACAAATTCAATCAAAATGGTGAAGTCAGGGGGCGAAATCCCTACAGATCACAGATGTACATCTTGCAGCAGCTGCTTTTAAAAGGCATAATCAAGATTTGCATATAAAAGCAAAATTGATTTTGGATTAATCTGGGAACCTTTCTGAGAGCTGCCTATGCGCACGGCAGAGAACCTCTTTTCTGCATGGCTTTCGTCTGAGCTTGAGAAACCTGAGGTTCAGTCACTTTTAGTGATTCCAGAAAAATGGTTTTAAGTGGAAGAGAAGGACTTCTGTCCCCTACCTCCCTTGCTCTTCAAATTCTTTCTTTTTCGTTATTTTTTTTAAGCACTACCCAACATAATTCTCTGCAAACTTGGTCATTGTGTACAAAAGCTACTTAAAATTCTTTGCTATTACTGAGAAATTGCGCAACACATGGAAGCCTGGCAATTTAAAGCACGTTATGTATTTGTTCTTACAAGAAGCATGCAGCATTTCCAGTTATTGCAGCATGGAATTAGCTAGTTGCTCCTTTTACACAAATCTGCTTCCTTCATTGCTCCATTATTGGAAGTTTCAGCACATTGATTTTGACCTTGCTTGTTGCTTCAGACAAGCGTAGTGACACAGCTTGAATGCATCACAGACTATTAAAAACAATGATATTTTTCAAAAGTTTTGTGCATCAATATCTAACTTAGTTGAGAAGGAAAGTCCATACATCATCTCTGTCTGGGGGGTAAAAGAAGGCAAGGTGGTCAGAACAGGCAAGATGACCCACAGTAAAGTTTTAGTTGAGTTGGTTTTATCATATCAATGCAGCTTCCTGACCAGAGCATCTCCTCAAGAGGCAACGTCTATCCCAAGAGAGACAGATGGAGCAGACCCTCCTCGAAGCTGTGTCCATGCACATGAAGTACAAAGAGATGGTGGGAACAGCCAGCAGAGATTCACTAAGGACAAGCTGTGCCTGATCAACCCTTATAGCCAAACGGGAAAGATATGGACAAGATGGGGAGGATGCTCCACTCTGTCTGGCACTGGTGTGGCCCCATCTGGGAACTGGTCCTGTTTGGCCCCCAGTACCAGACAGCCCTGCGCATTGGTGCAAGCCCCACGGGACCATGGAGGTGGTGGGAGGTGGAACTGGGACAGGAGAGGTGAGGCTGAGGGGTTGGTGCCACCAGGAAAGGACGCAGTGAAGGGACTTGTTGCTGCCTGTGAATCCCCCATGGTGGGGACAGAGCCAGACTCTTCTTGGCGGAACGGCAAGAGGCACAGGCTGCAGTGAGAGAAACCTCCTTTAGTAATCAGAAAGAAATTCTTCCTCCTGAGGGTGGTCAAACGGCGGTAGAGGTACCCAGTGAGCATGTGGGATTTCTGTCCTTGGAGGTGTTCAAGATGCAACTAAACAGGTACTGAGCAGCCTGACTTATCCCTGCTGTGAGCAGGAGATGCACCCGACACCTCCAGAGCCCCTCCCCAGCCTCCAGCACCCACTGCCTCTGGTTCTGCAACACTGCTCCTGGTTTCCCACTTCACGAGTTCGGAAGGTGCCAGTACAGACCGGTAATGCAACATGTGTAGTACAGACTCTCCAACTACACATCGCTAAGGTACGGGTTGTCCAAATGAACCGTGCTCTTGTAAAACCAGGCAGATAAATCAGAAACAGGTCATAAAGCGAACACCAACTTCTTAAAGGCTAATTCTAATCTCAAGCAGAAAAATAACAAAAGGTTTTTCCTTCTCTGCATGAAAGAACATTTAAAAAAAAAAATCAAATAAAGATTTCTCATAAACCCGAGGGATGATGATAATGAAACAGTAAAGTATCTGAAGATTTCATCTTGCAGATAAGACCAGGCCTGAGAACACCATGCTACCCATCATTTGTTCCAGATGTGCGGCCAGTGCAGCGTTATGTCCTGGGAGAGCAATGGAGCGGGGAGGCCTTGGATGGCACTTGGGAACAGGGGCAGCTCAGCACCGCTGCAGACTGGAGACAAGACTCCTCCATCCTTGTGGGCAGGCAAACCCTTCAGGAGCACTGAAGGGGGTCATCACCACACCTCGCCTCTCTTCCGCATTAGTTTTATATGTGCCACAAAGCACCCTGGTTGTAACACACTTGCCTGCCAGTCTGTGCAAGATCAGCGCCACTGGTTCAATAATACCAAGTTATTTCACCCCGTCATGCTGTAAGGGATCCCTGCTGAGGGGTAAGGGGAAGGACAGTTTCCCTTTATGCAATAGATGTCCCATGGTGACCAAGCACCAGAGACGCATCCTGAAGCCAGCACCCGCTGCAGGCCAGGCGTCATGGTGGATGGCACAGCTCCCCTCGGCCATGCATGTCCCCAGACAGCAGCAAGGGGTTCCCAGGCCCCTCACCTGCTTGAGAAGATGTGCACATTATTCATGAGCAGGACCAGAAGCAGTTCCTTTACCTATTAACAGGAGCACATTGCAAGGGCATTCAAGAGCTGGACATTTTAATGCCTCTTCTGCATCAGCCAGGACCATCATACCCTCAACGGTATTTCTTAAGGTTTCCTATAGAAGGACACTGCTTTTCTGGACAGCTCTGGAGAATGTACCTGAGGATTAGTGGAGCAAAACTCTGAGCCAAGAAGCTTCTTCAGCTTCTGCTAACTTAAGTATTTCTTATTAATCAGAGCTACTTGGATGTTGAAACTCAGATTCACGTGTAAGTGCCTTGCTGGGCTGCAGTCTGAGCCGTCTTCTCGCTGAATAATGTCACTGCAGTAGTCTACAGAAAATTATTTGAGACCGGGGCATTTATCAGTTAAAATTAATCCTTCTCCAAGTGAAAATGCCTCTGCCTTCCAATTAGGCTGCTGTGAGGAATGGAAACAAAGGAAAATTGCTCACCTTAATTAGTCCCTTTGCGGTGCTTTTTGCCAACTCATCTCTCATCACCAGCTCGCCGGGGCTGCCGCAGCAGACCCACCAGTGCTGACCGCGGGCGTGTCCACAGGGAAAGCTCCCCTGCTCCCTCCTGAGCCACGTCCCACCCTGGCCAAGGCTCTCCCAGGACCGGTGGGAGCAGTGCTGTGGCCACATGAGCAGCGTGAGCATCCCGCTGGGCAGAGGGAGTCACCGGCTCATCCTTTTATCATTCAATTCCCAAAGCAGAGCTGGCAAATGAAAAAAAAATATGAAAAAATAGTTATTTAGAAAGCATCACACTTCTGGTAATCCTTGTGCAATGCATGCTTTAAAGCGACTTCTTCTTTAAAGACAAAAATCTTAAGGACCTTTTCATTCCGTAACTATCATATCTTTCACAGATGTTATGAAGTCTGAATCATGCAGACTTTCAACACTTCATATTATCCAAAACCATGAAAAGTAAAAACTCTTTAATAAGCCCATCCTTAAGACTAAGTTCAGCTAACTGCTTAAGTACATCCTTTACTTTCTATACAGACTCACATCCATCCTTCTACAGCAAAACCACATGCTTTAAGCACTGTTTCAGATCCAGTGATTCTGTGGGACTTACAAAAGCAATTGCAAGTTCTACTGGATAAACTCGGGTAATTCATTTCAAATCAAAAATGCAGGTAACTGCCTTATCAGACTGATGCCCATGAACCTACAATGTACAAGGAAAGACATCCTCAGTGCCACCATATTTTAGACCATTAAAAATGCAGGTGTAATACCCTTGTTTTAACGGCTCTACAGACTGACTCATATACTAATTACAGTTATCTTTAGCTCATTAAATGGCAAGTAAGTTTGTTGTCATCTTCCCTCGTAAACAGCTTGAACATTCATAATTGGGAAAAAACGTACAGTAGCTTCCATTTCCATTTTTAACTTCTTCCACAAGAAAAAAATTAAACCATTCCTCATTCTTGCCTTCAAGAAGCTGGTTTCTAATCCCACTGTCAACTACGCAAGGAGAATTCATTTTTCATACACAATGTGGATGTGAGCATATTTAATGTGTAGATCAATCCATTTATCTCTAAAACATACAAAAAGGGTACCTGCACCCCCTGTCCTGCTGGGAACGACACTGTGTTAGTTGCTTGTTGCTGCAAGATGCCACATCATCCAGTGTGGGTTTGCACTCTTGGAGTGCAGGTATCGCAAGAAAGATAGCGCAGGCTTTACTGGACAGGGTAAACACAGCTGAGCACGTGCCGGTCAGGCATTTTTTGGTACATTTGAGCTCACCGCACACTGAGGATATGCATCCTGCACATTTCTTCCAAGCAATAACTGCAAACACACTATGCAAATCATGAGCTGTAAGAAAGCAGCTGTCCAGGTTAATCCTGGAATGTCTTAGAGGAGGCTGGAAGCTGCAGATATGAAACACTGCACCTAGATGCCCGTGCACGATGCTCTGCAGTTATATTTCACGTTTTCCCCACCAAGGTGATTGGTACTGTGAAGCCTTCAGGCTAGTTTGGCATCACTTCACCCAGCAAAGGTGCTTTTGGGCGGCAGGTATCAGCTGTCTGTTGACAACGGAGCTGCCTGGGGTGAGGCAGTGCTTGAGAAAAGTTCTGAATATCGGAAGCTGCTGCAGCATCAGCCAACACTTCATTAGCAGGAGGCTAATCAATTGACATCCCAATCAATTCAATTATCAGAGCATCAGGTTGCAGTAGCCCCTTGGGAGGCATTTGCATACACAGAGGGCCCCAGTGAGGAGGGAGGTTCAAGCGGACCAGCTTTCCCCAGCTCCGCCATGAGGATGTAGTTTTGGGACACGGCTTGCCTGAGGCCTCGGACCCCAGCTCTGGCAAGATGTAAGTCTGGGGGAGACTTGGGGAATCAGCCCAAATACAGGTAGCTAATAAGATATGTTATTACTTTGCATCCTTACATCTTTCCAAACCCAGCAGCCAATTTCTCAGTTTTCTGTTTCAAGCAGAAAAAGCCTCATTTTCAAATAAAAATTTGACCTTGCTTTAAGAGCAGTTCCAAGGTGCTAGGCAAGCATGCAGTCCCTCTCCTTGCACTGCTGGCTCCATGTCCCACCACCACCAGGCTCTGCCCCCGGGTCGCCCAGCCAGGCACGGCTGCAGGCCACGAGGAAACCCCCGCGACCCAACCTGCGCCAGCCAGAACCAGAGCTTCACACGTCAACCTTTCTGCATCCTCCCGATGCAGGTCTGGGTGACACACAGGACCTTGTTCTGCTGTTACTCAAAACAGACCGTTCACAGCTTCAACACCCATGACCAATGTCCCCAGTTTTCTTACTGGATCTGCAGTGGGGATCTCCACGGAGGTGACTACAGACCTCCCCGCTTTAGCTGTTTGTTAACTGGAGGAGGGAATGAATGACGTATTGTTAACGATGTAATGTTTCAAAAAAATCCTACAGAAACTGTGTTTACAGTATGTTACAAAGATATCACTTAAAAAGACCTCTAATTTTAATCAGTTCTACTATTATTCCCTACATTTGAGACAGGGACTGCAGCCAGAAATAGAAATGCCTCTGAAGCTGGAAAGGACACCGTGCGTGTTCCCCCCAGCTGCTCTGCCATAAGAGGACAGCCAAAAGCACACACCACCACAAGTTCTCTGATCGCCCCCAAAGAAAGGCAATTATCTCATTTCCTCCCCCACAACGTGTTTAAATTAATAAGGATGCAATTCCACTGCTGAATTCTGATAATAATGTCTCAAACCACAAGAGTAAAGCAATTACAGAATTGCACATTCAAAAATTACCCTCCTAACTCAGCCCTATCTGACCCCCCTCTCCAATTAGCTCCAGACAAGGTAGGAAGATGAGACTCACTTTACAGATGTCTGCTGTGACCTCAGAGGTCTCTGACTCCGCACACAGTCTTCTGAGGAACTGATTCATTATTCACTTTTACTACCTCTAGTCGTGAGTTGAACTGAAAATCCAACTCAGCTTCAGCCTGTCGGGGCCGCTCCATGGGGCCCAGGAGGGTACCTCCACCAACGGTTTCAGAGCCTGGACCAGCACAGCCAAGCGGCTGCCCATCAGACAAAGGGGCAAGGAGGATGGGTGGTGAACCTCCACGGGTCCTCCTGCTCCTGAAGGAGCTCCTGCATTCTCCGGGACCCCCACACATATGCACAGTCTATGCATCTGGGTCTGTCCCTGTGGTCTTTGCTCAGGGATCACCTGGATTCTGGTGATGCCACATTCTCCTGGGGTCAGGGCATTTCTGTGAGTTTGTGGCCTTTTGAAAGGACCTGGTGAGTGACAGTCTCAAAGATGAGAAACCCCAGTGCTGAATGGAGAGCACTGGCTCCCTCCACACTGGGGTCCCCACAGCCCTTGGGGACACCACGCATCTTGCCTGAATCAGAGCCACAGGGAAAGCCTTACTCTCCATGGTGGGACGCTTCAACTGCCCTGCTCTTTCATAAACCCCTTACAGCTGCCTTCACCCACTTTGAGTACACCTGACTGCGAGTCCCTTGTGTCCTTCCCATCTCACATCACGGTCCTGTCCTCCTTGGCTGACTGAAGCCCACACTGACTGATGGGTGGGTGGTAGTTCAGCCTCCCAAACCCTACCCCTCTCTGGATGCCTCCAGAGGTTTTGGAGTTGGCAAGAGCCCTCCCAGGCTGATCCACAGATGACGCTCGAGAGCACTCCCGTGCTATGAGACCGGGGCACAACCACCTGACCCCGCTGTCCTGGTGGTCCTCTGGGCCACAACACAAGAACAGACAACACAGAGCAAAGGGGAAGGGAAGGATCATCCTCCCCGCCAAGGACTGAGACACATGGAAAAGCGGCACAACTTTCTGAGCTCCCAAGTCCCAGCTATTGCTGGAGCTACAGCACAAACATTCCCCTCTGCATATAAGGTCAATGCTTGGGTCTAGCACTGCTTCCCAGCTGTTCACATTGATAAGAGTTTGAGGGCAGAACAGCAGGAGATGGAGTCTGCTAATTAAAACATTTTATCTCCAGACTTTGTTGGATGGCACTGCCTCTTCACAGCTTGACAAAACTTCCATCAGTCAAAAGTAAGTCTTGGCCAGCTGTATGCCCAATCTTGATTGTAGGGGCTGTAACCCTCTGAAATATTTAGATCCTCAGTGGATGAAAGACAGTGTTTATTTAATTCCTTGCCAAATTTTTGGAGCATCATAAAGTGGAATATTTTACACCAGCCCAACTGTGCTTGTCTGCATAACTTGGGTTTTTCATGTCAGTGGCAGCATTGACATGAGTTATACACAGATGAATCTGCCTTTTTCTCCTAATGTGCGTGCCATTTCCAGCTTCAGCTGGAAATGTTCAGACAACATGTTTCTGAGTCGGTACAGAAAATGTGCTTAGCAAAGATAAAAATATATTAATTCTCCCTGTTATGCTATCTGTGATGTTCCCAGCCATGGGTACACTTTCCACAGAAACAGAGAATCAGAAGATTTCTGGGAGAAGTTTGCAGCACCATACCGACGCATTCCCAATAGGTTATGGTGCAGGAAGATCTTAGGTGAGTTTTGTCTCACTCCACGGTATTTTAAATATGCAGAGGTGTGCTGGTTTTGGCTGGGATAGAGTTAATTTTGTTCATAGTAGCTAGTATGGGGCCGTGTTTTGGATTTGTGCTGAAAACAGCGTTGATAATGCAGAGATGTTTTAGTTGTTGCTCAGTAGTGTTTACACTAGTCAAGGACTTTTTCAGCTTCCCATGCTCTGCCAGGGACACAAGGAGCTGGGAGGGGACACGGACGGGACAGCTGACCCCAGCTGACCCAAGGGAGATCCCACACTATATGGCGTCATGCTCAGCATATAGAGCTGGGGGAGGAAGGAGGAAGGGGGGGACGTTCGGAGTGATGGCGTCTGTCTTCCCAAGTCACCATTACGCATGACGGAGCCCTGCTTTCCTGGAGATGGCTGAACACCTGCCTGCCCATGGGAAGGAGTGAAGGAATCCCTTGTTTTGCTTTGCTTGTGCACGGCTTTTGCTTTACCTGTTAAACTGTCTTTATCTCAACCCACGAGTTCTCACTTTTACTCTTCCGATTCTCTCCCCCATCCCACCGGGGGGGGAGTGAGCGAGCGGCTGCGTGGGGCTGAGTTGCCAGCTGGGGTTGAACCATGACAAGAGGCTATGAGAAACAAGTCACCATCACCACCCTCCCCCTCCCACCTGAGAACTGATGAACAGCCACAGCAGGAAAGCATCCCTCAAGCTGTCTCCTCTCCAAGTCTCCCCTGTTCACAGCCGAGGCAGCTGTGGGGCCTCTCCTCCAAAACTGCCACTCGCCAGCCCTGGCAGAAGCAGGATTTGTCCCCATGCATGCTCATCAGCCCTGGCAGAGGCAGGATTTGTCCCCATGTGTGCTCATGGTGGCTGCGTTAGGCTCTTGACTTGAAGCCCAATGCAACAAGAAGCATCATCCACTTGCAGATGCAGTTCCCAGCGGGACAGCTGGGGAAGGTCAAGGGACTAAAATGCACTGAGAGGCATTGGCTGAGGTTCTTGAGGAGGACAAGGACTTCATCTCCGCTGGACCATGCCATTTCTCCCTGCTTTCTCCCGTAACAAGAGGAGCAGGATGGATACAGCAATAGACAACACCCAAAGCTTAAAATGCATTACCCAAAGACCTGCACTCTCCTGGATGCTTCCATACGACCCTGTTCTTCCCCAGATGAAGGTCAGAGCAAACACTGGTTATACAGAGACTGCCCCGGGCAGATGCGGGGGCTCAAGCTGCCAAAGCACTGAGCCCCTTCCCGCAGGCAGTGGCGAGTGCCCTGGGCACGGCAGGGCGAGGGAATCTGCCAAGCCGCTGCCCAACCTCGTCAGCACCGCCGAGCGTCATCCACCTCCTGGACCACGTCACACACCACAGAAACAGCAGGCCACAAACCACCATACAGGCTTGGACCTACTAAACATTTTCTTAAGTATTAATAAGGATTTTTTTTCTAAATGCTGCCAAAAATATTCTATCCATTCTCAACCGTTGTCTAATGATTTCTTACTACACACACAAAGTATAAAATATTCCAAAGAAATAGAATCTATGCAAAATTATGACAGTGTATTTCAATTTTAAAAGCCTGATGATATTGGCTAAACTGATGCAGACTTTACTCACTGCAGTGTCTTCACTCTGACATATAATCTCTTTAAAATCCTGAGGGAGTCTCATTTTAATTTACAGAAATTTAATGACAATATTACATTGGCAATTAGAGTTAACTTTTTAATGGCATATATTCCTTCATCTGACTAGTAGAAAGTGTGCTTGTAATAATAATCATTTAATAGAATCGCGTGGGTAAATATCAAAGTATTCGTAACAGTTTATTGACGCTATACTTGCAAAATAGTTCAATTGCCTTTTTTTTTTTTTTACCGTATCTGAATTTTTGGTGCATTTTACCTGCATGGCATGCTAGCACGGTAAACCGAGGCTTTTGCAATATTGCCATTCCTCATTTAAATGAAAAGCTTTATTCCTGTCCTGTGAAATACAAAAGGTGGTAGAAGACCTCTCCTATGGGCTTGCACCCAGCCGGGCTTACAGGCCACAGTGCTCTGCACCGGTGGTGAGCATCTTCGATAACCTTTCATTGTCTGGAGCTCCAAGCAGAAGAAAGATGCTTGGGGTTGTCGACACAAAGATTTTCATGCATGCCCATACTGAGGATCAGCACTTTTGGGCTGAGATATTTCACCTCAAAGCCACGTTCAGCCCCTCCTCCTGCCCCACATACATCACTTGCAACTGCAGCAATCACGGCTACCCTTTTGCTTTCAGCATCGTATTGAGAACTCACATTGAAGCCTCTGCTACGATCCTGCAGGTTTCCCGACCTCTATCCCTCATGTAAATGTCAGCTATTTTGGCTGCTCAAGAGGCACCTCTCCATTTGGCTGTGTTAAAACAGCCATATTTTTCAAACACGCTTGTCTCATGGTCTGGTCCACATCCATCTGCCCAACTGACCCTGTCCCAAAGTTCTTTATAATTCTATAAGTTTTTTTTATCATCTGCAAGTAAATTGCAAATATTGTCTTCCAGCCCAGACAGCCTATGAGCAGCCAGAACCAAGGCATCACCAAAACCCATGGTGTTTACTTGCAAACACTCTCCAGCCTTTCCAGATATCAAAAATTTAAGGAATTCATATCTATTTATAAGCATGAAGAAATTTCCTTGTGGCTCATACCACAGGAGTTCATGCTTTGATTTAGGACCTGACCACCACAGAATATGGTCCTGTTTGGACCATATTCACACACACTTCACTCACAGACAGCAAAGCTGCACAAGAGGCAATGTGTTCAATAAATATCTAGCTGCCCAAACACAAATGCATAAACACAGACGCATCAACACAAATGCATGCTAATGCATAGAAATGTTTTTTACCATTTCTAGGTAGCAAACAAGTCACATGCTGGGGAGGAGACACCATGGGGAAGTTGGTAGGAGCCTGCAAGTTCCCAACCTGCGGCGTGCCCAGCTAGGCACAGCACAGGTGGTTTTTTATGGGATCTGGGGATGCTCATGCTGCAGTGCAGCTCCCAGAGGGCTGGAGGAGCTGTGCTCCAGCCCACCCAGGGCTCAGCACTCCCAGGACAGCCCAACAGACTCAAAGGCTAAAGCTGTTCAACTTTCAACCTTCCTGTTGTACCCTGAGCACCATGACCCTGGGACCATTCTGCACTCCACTTTTTTGTGATCAGTTCAGCCTTTTTACCTTAACCATTTCTACCTGGTTTAATACCTGCCAGCTGGCTAAACAAGGACATGCCAGACTGAAATGCCTTCTGGCCTCATGCAGCACCCTGCTCCTTTGTACCGATCCCATGGTAAAGAGTGGAAGTGCAGGAGCATCTCCTACAGAGTTTCTGTTTCTCCCAATATTTGATGTCTTACAGAAAATCCCTGTGCCCAGAGACAACTGAGCATATAATATATTTAAATGAAATCCAAAGATTTTAACAAGTGTATTTTTAGCAAAGCCAGCTGTGGTTTGAAACTTCAGTTCCAAGGGATATCCTGAAAAAAGAAAGGAATGAAAAGAGGAATATAAATCAGAAAGGAAAGCTCCATTTCAGAAGTTTCCTACAAGACAAATAATTTGGGGGAAAAAATTGGAGGATATCAAAACATTAGGAACTCTTCCAGTTTCAATGATATTTTCACTTATATGACCAGTGTCTATTTAATAAAAAAGTGTTAAAGTATAATGAAATTAAACAGACCATTTGGCACGGAATAAATGGTCTGAATGAAGACATGACATTGAAAAGTTTTTAAAAGATAATGTTAAAAATTCCCTTCGCACCTCCAAAAAGTTTATGTCATGTTTTTTATGGATAACCTCCCTCAGTCCCCAGCTAGCTCCTGCTTTCATTTCCCAAGGCTGCAGAGCTGTGATATCAGCAAGCTCAAAACATTCATTGAACAAAAGAAAAGCAAAAAAGAAATGTTTTCTTTCTCTTTTGCTAGAACCTTCTGATCTATAGAATTACCCATAAGTTTTCAATGTTTGGACATCCCAGCTCTCCACTGGCACATGTAAAGCACCAGCACAACGTTAGGAGAAACTAAACGTATTTGCAACCAAGTGCCCACCAGGGACGTGGCCGAGGAGAGCAGCCACAAGAGACGCTGGTGGAAGCCACATGGAAAGGTGTATGAGGGGCTCCAAGCACTCCCATCCACGTGGGGTGGTAGTGATGGAAAGAAGATGCAGGAGAGCTTTGGGAGCCTCCTGCCCCACTGACGCCAGGCTGGTCCCCACACCCAGACCCTCTGAGCTCGGGGACCTGGCTGCCCCAGTTTGCACAGGTATTTCTACTCACAGAAAGAACAACTTTTGCATTAACAATTACCCCAATGTTGCCCAGGAGAAGGCTGCTTGGCAGTGTGCCCCCCCCCCGGAGCGGTCCTTTCTGCAGAGCCCAGCAACGACGTCGTCACAGGCAAAAGGCACGGTCCCTGAAGAGCGAGCACACAGCCTATCTTCAGGGTTTGCATATTGCATTGCAGTGAAGAAAAGTCTTTGGGGAAAGCAAAAGCCTCCTTTACAGCCTTTGAAAAAAAAAGATCAGGAAGAAACAGCTGTTCAGCAATTGCTTTTGCCCTTCTGCAGAGCCCAGGGCTTCCCGCGGGACTAAGCTTTGGCTTTGGTGGTGAGAGGCCCCTGGACCTCATGCAGAGAGCCCACTCCTCCCGCCCAGCCCACTGCTGGGGCGTGCTCCCTGCAGAGCCCCCCGCCCGAGCACACGCCTCTGGTGACACATCCACGTGCATGGAAATGAACCTATTTAGGGACATTTGTGAGCCACCAAAGGGCTGTGGCTCCCACCCAGGGGAGCAAAACCCACCCAGATATCACTGTCTGCTTGCAGGGCTGCCGAAGCGGCGGGGGCAGGAAGAGCTGCTCTCCAGGGACGCGGTGGGAGGACAAGGCAAGAAGACCCACGTGGACATCCTGACTGGCTGAGCAAAGCCACTCCACGCAGAGCCTCGGCGGGGAGCCAAGACCCGTCCCTGCCCATCCCGCACGGGCACTCCACTGCCACCCAGCCTGGCCCCTCCACCGGCCAATGCCGCCACACCTTTGCTTTGCTAATTGCTGTTTTTCCTCAAACAGTCCATTTTGAACCCTCTCTGCACAGCTCTAAATATCTCAGACTATCTCCTCCTGTGTTTCCTCTGGAATTTGCTTTAATTACGTTTTCTGTGGATCCCTAACAATAACTTTTCCCCAATGATTTTTTTATTTTATTCTTGTGATAAAAAATCCAAACATCCTTCATCATTAACACTTCTCTCCTTTGTCTCTTCTAAAGCAAGCAAAATTAAGCCCAAGAAACAATTCTTTCCGAGGCATCCACTTTTCTGCTTTAAAGCCCAGGTACACTCTGCCAGGAGATGCACTCCCAAGGGCCTTTTCTGTTTGTCTTTGCATTCATACAGAGCAGCGATGGGTCTATTCACCACCTCCCACCTCTTTAGGGAGGGGAAAGAAAAAACTTAAGGCTTGTAATATTAATTTTAAAACCTTCTTCAACAGTCAGTGACCTAAATAAAGCTGAGTTTCCTGGGTTTATCCTGATGCTATTGCTCCCGAAAGATGCACGAGCAGAGATTCGGGTTCCGCTTGTCCTTGCAATAACAGGAGAAATGCTCTGCCTGGTAGTTCAAAAGCAATGACTAAAATGATGCACAAACACAAAATTATATTTTAGGACTCTCTAAAAAATTAATTACTGTTCTTCCATTAGCCAACGTATTTGAAAAGTATTTCCAAAGCACTGATGGGCCATTTCTTGCTGCTACTCCAAGTACAGCTTAAAAACAGGGCTGTTAAGATACTGCAACCACAACCTCGTACCATCACTTATGCTGCACTGCCCTGTCCTCTGGGAGCGGGGCTGGGACCACTCCTTTGAACCAAATGGAGCCCAGATTCATCTCCAGCTGGTTTCTTTTGGAAGGAAAAAGTCAGAGAAAATAAAGACTGCAGCTGGTGACAGCTCTCTGAGGTGCAGCTGATGAAATGAACTCCGACTGCTACCGTCAGAGCAGAGTGGTGCTGCCCGGGTGAGGCTCCCCATGGCCCCCACCCCAGGAAGGGAGCGGGCAGCATCCCCTGCTCATCCCTCCTTTCACCTTCCCGTGACAACGGAGCCCTCTCCCTACCACCCTCAGAGCTCAGCTGGCTTTAACGGCACCATTTCCCTTGATTTCAGGAAACTATTTTGCTTGTAAAACGGAGTAAGTTTGGAAATACCCAAAGCATTGCATTCTGACATTTTCACTGGACAGAAAAAGGTGATTTTTTTTGAAATGACATAAAATTCCAGAAAACCCTTTATTCAAAAAATAAATAGATCAAAAAAAAAAAAGATATGCCAGTTGGAAACAAAACTAAGTACTTTATCTGACCCACAATTACCTGTCCCCTTCCAACAGTATTTCACTGTTTTACTTTTTTAGAACTGATTATAGAAAAATCAAATATTTATACTGTGAATTTGGTATTGTGTCAACTATGATCATAAACTAAATATTTTTCTAAAAATTACTTTTCTTGTGCAAATAGAGAAAATACTTCTGCTGTCATTACTTATGCAAATAATCTTATTGGCTTCAGTAGAGCTACTTAGCAGAGCCAGGTAACTGGGTTTTGGATCCGAATATACTGTCAAAAACCCACTCATGTTGGTTTAAGAGTCACTCATCAGCACCTTTCACAAGGTCTTTCATAAACCATTGCCTTACGACATGTTAGGAACTTGTTTTAATGTAACATTTAACGGTATACTTGAAATAAAGCTGGTTCTTGTTGTCTGCCAACACTCATTTTCAGCTCAGTGGCAAGGAAACGGTTCATACGTGCTATAACAGCAGGTCCGGCATAAAGCCACACTAATTCATGGAAATCCTGCCATCAGCTCGTTTTGTGAAAATTAATTTAATTCATTACGGATACATCAGTTACTTCCTCATCTACTCAGAACCGCGTTTGCATTGACTTTTGACAACAGCAGCCTTCCTGTTAAGTCCAAAGATTACATGAAGATAGCAATTAACTGTGCTGTGCAAGATCACTTTCTTTCATTTAATTGTTGGTATTGTAGATAACAATAACTAGATCAGGAAACATCCTTGAATCACCAGCCGCCCCTCCATCCACCCAAAAAAAGGATGAAAGTAACCAGATCACTTCTCACCTTTATCCCCCTTCTTACATGGAGAAATTGTGCAATTAACAACTGCAAATAGCAATTGCATGATAACAAGGGCTACTTCCTCTGAGCGCCATGTCCAGCACGCTGTAGTTTATGAGGAGGAAACTCTCCATGCAGTAATCTCATCTCTGGGAAAGTAGCGGGGGATCAACGACTCCCAGGGGAGAGCTGGACAAATTTCACCTGGAGAATAGATTCTTGGGAGCTTTTCTTTTCAAAATAAAGAGATTCACTGATGTCATGAGTTATTAAAAATATAAATTTTTTGGATTAAAGTGTGTCTGGTCTAGCCTGAAGCCTCCCTGGGAGATGCAAAGGGGGAGGGGGAGAATTACTTAAAAAGAGGAAATACAGAGATAATACACTGAAACTCACAGACTCCTCTGTGGGGCAGATGCCACGTTTGAATGCCATCCCCCTGGTCCCAGCGCCTCTATTCGGTCAGGCAGGATCATCAGTAACAACGCTACAGGCACAAATCCTGGCTGTGACTCTGCTTGGGAGGTCAGAGCTACAGGTCTGGTCCTGCCATAGTGCTGGGGCAGAGGGTGCAGCGGGGCCACAGCTCATGTATGGGAGAGCTCAGGGCAGTGGGGAAAAAACTGTTTCCAGCAGCTGTAATGAAAAGTGTGTGTACTCTCCTAAATCTTAATAAAAAAAAAAAAAGACCAAATTGCCAGGTCTTTGAGAACCAGTCAAAAAGGTCAACTTAGTGCCCTGAAGGAATAAAAATCTTCTCATTACTGCATCTATCCCAAGAAGAAAAATAAATGGGAATCCGTGCAAAAACATCCCCAAAGCATTCATACGTCCCAGCTCCTCCGGGCAAACAGAAACGTGAGTGATGGTTACAGCAGAGCTCAACCTCACCACGCACGCTACTGGAGGAGGCACCTACATGACCATCACGCTGGGAGCTGGGGCAGCCCCGGGACCCGGCTGTATCCCGCGATGGGTTTCCTCCTCTCACCATCACCCCAAACCAATCTGTTTTGGTTGTGGTTCAAGACCTGCTAGTGTACACCATCGTGTTTGTTCCTAACAAGGCTTAACCCAGGAAAGCACGAGAATGGGGAAAGCGTATTTGATATTCCTCCATAGTCCAGTTTGAAGCATAGAAAGTCTTACCTCTTTAACAGCCACCCAGTGAATCCCTCCTCTGAGGACTTGCCTGCTCTGCCCCTGAGCATACATGCAATTCTGGGCACTGGCTGCCCTGCTCTTCTCTGCAGAGGTCAGGGAGCTGACTTCAGACCCTGGCTTGGTGCCTGGGGGAGGCAAGCTGCGGTCAGGGGATGCCCAGGGCTGCCAGTGTGACTGCCCTTGCGTGCAGGAGACAGAGGGGCACGCACCAAGGGCATTTCTCATTTTAGATCTCACCGCCAAACAAGGCTGTGTCAAGCCCTACCATCAGGCTTTGGTAGCTGTATTTCTCTCAAATGGTGCTGTCTACAGCCCTTACCCTTCTAAACCAGCCAACTGAAAAAGCCACCAAAGGAGAAAACCTCCTTCAACAGTTTCCCAGCCGTGATCACAGAACAGCCAGACTTTGAGAAGAAGCAATTAAAGACCCAACATTCTTGTTCAATCTATACTCAGGAGAAAAGTATGGACTAGCGCTGCATTAGAAGACATTGGTCACTTGGCATCAAAGTGATACAAGGCTATGTGCTTCACAGGTAGAAGGGAAATAAGGACAAGTGAAACATCTTATCCATTCCCTCTTATAGTTTTCCAGTAGGGAAACTTTACTGTAGAAATCATCTCAGCCAAAAAAAAGAAACCGTTTTGTACAATCCTACTGCAATTATCAGGATAATTACCATCAACACTATTTACCAAGGGGCCCAGCTGACTCGCTGCTACTTAAAACCTTTGAACAGAAACCAGATTTAAGTCTTAACACACGCTTTCACTTTATCCTCCAGTGATCTGAAGGCATGTACACCTCTTCTCTGCTCTGTCGTGAAAGGGCTCAAAGAACAGCACCAGTCAATGCACCTCGCCCTAACATCAGCAGGTCAGAGTCTGTATGTTCCCAACCTCTGGCTGCTACAGCCCTCGTCTGTCTGGTGTTCCCTGACCCTTGGCTTTGGCTTTTCCTCTTGGAGGATCTCATGCAAACCAAGGGTTAATGTATATCCATACCTGTTTATGCTATTGAATTGTGTCAAAAAACCCTGAGATTTAGAATATATTACAAAAGTTGAGTATAATAGTGTATTGCTACTGCATTATTGAACGTCCTATTACATGTAAGACAGCAATGAGACATGTAGCAGCATCTAAAGCTCTGGGAGGAAACAAAAAGAAGAGTCCCCATGTTGATGGCAATTCCAGATATAATTGCTACCTTTACACAGATTTTGACTGTTCATAATGGAGGCAGATGATGTTAGAACAAGGCTGTGGAACAGTAATTTAAAGCTTTTACAATTTGTGTTTCCTTTTAAAAGAATAATAGTCTAGTCTGCTATATTTGGTATATAAAATCTCATCCTGGCTTGAAATTTTCTATGTTTAACTGCCATGGGTGAGTTGCTTTAGAAAAAAAATGGGTTTTCCTACCCCCACCTATGTAAGTTTTCAACGTAGTCCCTTGAAATCCATTAATTTGCTGCTAGAGGTCTAAATTTAAAAAAAAAAAAAAAAAACAAACAACAGTTAGAGGGGTCTTGAGAGTCCAAATGGAACCTGTTAGCGTAACTCATTCAGGCAGTTTGAGTGCCCTTAGTCATTAGGAGAAAAGTTTCCCAAAGAATTTAAGTCCCAGAGGGGCCACATCTCCTTCAAAGCTGTTGGAAGCTGCTGCCGCAGTCCCTGACGGACGCCCCGGGAGCCTGGTGCCACCCATGCCGCAGCACAGAGCTGGGTGCAAGCATCGCTGTCTTGCTGAGTGACGGCGGGTGTGGAAGCAAAAGTAAAAGTTGGGCTTTCTCCAAATTCCCCTACAGCTGTTTCCTTTACAGCAGGGTGCCATAAAACAGGAGCGGTCCCAACACCTTTAAAGCCTGCTCAGCCACATATTAAGGCAGCATCCCTCCGAGTGAACGGGAGCCTGCAAGGTGGGGACCTCCCCCCCAGATGTCACCTCCTGCAATCCCCCCACATCTGCAGCCCCAGCTGAGGATGTCAGGGACCGCTGCCATGGCAAGACACCTTCGGAAAGGTGCCACAGTTCAACGTGGGCTTGCAATCCGAGACGGCTGCGGCTTTGAAGCAACGTCCATAACCTTTCCTGCGCTCTTTGTGCAGAGATTACCTTTGTCTACGTGCTGCCGGAAGGTGACGTGTATGAGGAATGCTGAATTACACCTCTGCATACAGAACAGCCTTCCCCGCTCCTCTGAACTTCCCTTCTGTTGCTCCACTCTAATCTTACAGCAGTGGGCTGCGAGGGCACGACAGGAATAAGTGCTGGACCATCTCCTAAAACTGTGCATTACCAACATCAGCAGCTGCTGGGGCAGTACACAGTAGCATCTGAGATGATAGCTGCAGTTTTCCCTGCATTTAGGTTAGGAGGTGGAAAAGGGTGGCACGTGTTACATTTGCAGTGGCTCCTACACTATACCAGGATGAGAAGTGAAGGATAAGTAAAAATAAAGTGTTCTTGCTAATATAGCTGAAATAAATTGAAAAGAAAATGTTTCCACATCTGGTTACAACTCACCCAAGGGACTAATTTCACAGCCGCTGTGGGGAAGAGGAGGTAAGGAGCTGTCTCCCTACATCTGCTCGAGCTAATCGTCCTAATGCCTTGAAAGTTTTTACCTTCTGCTCATATATAACCCAGAGCGAGGACATGACAGAAGCGGTCCCTTCTGGCTTATATACCATGGACAAATACATGCCTTTCCCTTTACAACAGCTTTTTGATTCAACACGCATTTCCACTGCTTTGAGCGAGCAGCAAGCCAGCCGTGCACACTTGCTGTCCCTCTCCCCTATCTGTCGGGTATGCAGTTAGACAGCCTGGCTCTGGTCATGCCACCACATCAAACCCATAAATGCTCTGTCGCTGCCCTTCTATGTATTGCCCACTGATTCACAAAGTCTGAGCTCTGCCCTTAGTTTTCTTTCCAGTGAGAAAGTGCTGAAAGGAAAAAGTCTTAACCAGGTAAGATCTTCTGCTGAGTTCAATAATGGCTATGACAAAAACTGGAACTGGTACAAATCCGGGGAAGCGTTTTCCAGCAAGGAGCAGCGCTGCTGTGCCAGCCCCAGCGGGGACCGCTGCCCTCTGTCACCCATGTACACACCAGAGCAAAGCACCACCCTGGGCAACACCGAGGGCTTCCATGCCTCCAACCGCAGAGCACAAAGGGCATCTGGAGAAGTGGGCCAACAGGAACCTGCTGGAGTTCAAAGGGAACTGCCAAGTGCTGTCCTTGGGCAGGAACAACCCCATCTACCAGTACACATTGGGGGCCAACCGACTGGAAAACAGATCTGCAGAGAAGGACCTGGGGGTCCTGGTGGACACCAAGATGACCATGACCAACAATACACCCTTGTGGTAAGGATGGCCACCAGCCTCCCGGGCTGCATCAGGCAAAGCGTGGCCAGCAGGTCGAGGGGAGGGATCCTGCCCCTCTGCTGGTGTAGTGCTGGGCTCCCCAATACAAGACAGACATGGGCTTACTGGAGCATGTCCAGTGAAGGCCCACAAAACTGATGAAGGGACTGGAGCATCTCTCACATGAGGAGAGGCTGAGAGAGCTGGGACTGCTCAGCCTGGAGAAAAGAAGGCTCAGGGGGATCTTTATCCATGTGTATAAATACCTGATGCAGGGGGATGTAAATAATACTGAGCCTGACCCCCCAGTGGTGTCCAGTGGCAGGACAAGAGGCAATGGTCACCAATTAAAACATGTAAAATTCCATTTATACCTAAGAAAACACTTCCTCCCCCTCGCCCTGCTGTGAGGATGGTCAAGCACCAGAGCCGGTTGCCTAGAGAGATTGTGGAGTCTCCATCCCTGGAATACTCAAAACCTGACCGGAGACAGCCCAGAGCAACCCGCTCTCACTGACCCTACTTGAGCAGGGGGTTAGAGGTCCCTTCCAACACCAACTATTCCGTGACCTCCTTAGTGTAAAACTCTTAAATATAATTGATTACAAAAATATTTTGAACGAGCTTTAAAAATCAGCTTTTTTGATTGTATATAATTTCTAAGACACATGCACATGTTTCAGGGTAAAAGTCCTGACGGTCCAATAAACAGTGTCCAACATGAGCTGTGGTTTACGTATCATAGAACCAATCATGTCCTGAGTTGGAAGGGACCTGCAAGGATCGTCGAGTCCAACTCCTGTCCCTGCATAGGACAACCCTAAAATTCACACCATGTGCTTGAGGGCGTTGTCCAAATGCTCCTTGAATATTGCCAGGCTTGGCACCATGACTACCTCCCTGGGGATCTTGTTCCAGTGCTCCACCACCCTCTGGGTGAAGAACCTTTTCCTAATATCCAACCTAAACCTCCCCTGGCATATCTTCCTGCCATTCCCTCGGGTCCTATCACTGGTCGCCAGAGAGAAGAGATCAGCGCCTGCCCCTCCTCTTCCCCTTGTGAGGAAGCTGTAGACTGCGATGAGGTGTCCCCTCAGTCTCCTCCAGGCTGAAAAAACCAAGTGACTTTAGCCACTCCTCATATGGCTTCCCCTCTAAACCCTTCACCATCTTTGTGGCTCTCCTCTGGACACTCTCTAGTAGCTTCGTATCCTTTTTATACTGTGGCGCCCAAAACTGCACACAGTACTCAAGGTGAGGCCACACCAGTGCAGAGTAGAGCGGGGCAATCCCCTCCCTCGACTGGCTAGCAATATGGTGCTTGATGCACCCCAGGACATGGTTGGCCCTCTTGGCTGCCAGGGCACACTGTTGGCTCACATTCAACTTGCCATCGACCAGAACCCCCAGATCCCTCTTCGCAGGGCTGCTCTCCAGCCTCTTGTTCCCCAGTCTGTACGTACATCCAGGGTTGCCATGCCCCAGGTGCAAAATCCAGCACTTGCCCTTGTTAAACTTCATATGGTTGGCAATTGCCCAGCTCTCTAATTTGTCCAGACCTCTCTGCAGGGCCTCTCTGCCCTCGGGTGTGTCAACAGCTCCTCCTAATTTTGTGTCATCGGCAAACTTAATTAGTATTCCTTCAAGTTCTGCATCCAAGTCATTTATGAAGATATTAAAGAGCACTGGCCCTAAGATGGATCCCTGCAGAACCCCACTAGTGACCGCTCGCCAGCCCGATGTAGCCCCATTTATTATAACCCTTTGAGCCCGACCCGTCAGCCAATTGCTGACCCATCACANGTTGTCCTTCTTGAAGACTGGGACAATGTTTGCCAGCTTCCAGTCAACCGGGACCTCTCCAGATTCCCAAGAGCATTGAAACGTCATCGAGAGAGGTCTCGCTATGACATCAGCCAGCTCTCTGAGTACCCTGGGATGAATCTCATCAGGCCCCATCAACTTACAGGGATCCAGCTGGAGCAGCAAGTCCCGCACAAGTTCGGGGTTGATTGGGAGTTTATCATTCCCACAGTCGTGGTTCTTTAGCCCAGGGCTCTGGGGGTCCCAGAGCCCATCACTGGTGTTGAAGACTGAGGCGAAGAAAACATTAAACATCTCTTCTTTGTCTATGTCCGTTTGTGAGGTGACCGTGCTCATCACATAACGGGCCAATGTTATTTCTGGCCTGCCAGAATATCCTTTCTTCTGAAGAAACAATTTTTGTGAAATATAGCAAAAGTGGTATAGGGTATTTGATCTACATCTCCTACAGAGAAAACCTCACATCAGTGAGGTCAGTAGCTAAAATCTATGAAGTAATAACAATAGAAGAGTCCAGAAGAGGAGAACTGTCATTGCTTTTCTACAAAGAACAAGCTACAGAACAATTAAGTAGTCATATGAGCTCTTACAGAAGTTTGCAGCAGAACTGGCAAGTGAATTTTAAGTTTCCGAAACTGTTCTGCTACCTAAACTCCTAATTTAGTAACTTGTTATGGTTACTGCTCAAAATGCTTAATATATTATTAAGAGCTCTATGGGGTTCTAGAAAATATGGAAATATGGGTGCCTAGGGAAGCGCTGCGCCCATTTTCAGTGAAACAATGAAATCCTAAATTTAACAATCATTCCCCTGGCAGTTACCCAGCAGCTGCAAAACACAAACTAAATGTAAAACCAGCTTCAGTCTCAGCAAAATACATTACAGAACATTTACTGGTCTTTTGTAATGCATTATTGATATTTCCATGCATGAGTCACTGTTGAGGATCCCCACGCTAGAACCAGTCTCCCTGCTACCACCAGCCTTCCTGGTGGGCCACCGTGATGCTCACCTGCACCAGCTACCCTACTCCCCAGCCTCCATGGGCACATGGGGTGAGACCCCATCTCCCTGGGGACATACAAGTACATCCAACACTGGGTTGGTCAAGCCTCAGAGCCAACCCTCTGCAAGGTGCCCGACAAGCTGGTACAGCCCCAGCTAACGCCTCATCTCTAGTGCCAGCCTCCAGCATCTGTTAGTATCATACAGCACCCGCCATGGAGCCCAAAATACTCCTCTCCCACCCTGGCTGCCTCTCCTCCCCTGCAGGGCTCTCTGCCGATCCACTCCAGCTCTGGCTGATGTTGCTTGACCCGCAGTTAAACAAGTCCATCAGCAGTTACACACACCTTCACAGGCTCCAGCCACGTGCCCAGGGCTTTGCAGCCTGCAGAGAAGCACCCCAAGCCACGCACCTGGAAAAGAGCCCAAGTGACACGTAGGGCAGAATGGAAACCTCATTACTCAAAACCATCTCATAAAACTCAGATTTTGGTCTGCTCATTCCCCTCCACCTACAGCAAAGCTCCCTGCAGTCCCGGTGAGAACCAGAGCAATGCTTAATTTGTTAGAGGTCATCAGTACTTTGACAACGAAGCGACAATCCTTTTAAAAATAGATTTTAAAACAATTCATTGTAACCTTGCTGATAAACTCTGAACTGAGCAAGAGTTGAAGTTAATTATTCTTTTAAACGTAGATTTTTTTTTTTTCCCCCTGCCTGAGGTTTAAATTATCTCTGCCATCCCCACACAAATCTTTGTTAATATTAATGAACTTCAGAATCAGGCTGCAGAATCGGTTTGCTGCATTAAATTACAAGTGGTGGGAAAAACTGTTTGAAAGTGATAAAGGAGGAAACATGGTAGATATCTTACTGTCAATATCAAAGGCATTAAATCAAGTTCAAAGGAGATCATTAAAATTTATGCAGCCTAAAATGCAAATCAGTGTACACGTAACTACTAAGCTATAAACTTTTATAATGTTTTAAGGTAAATTCCATAAAAATCTATGCTTGTAAAAGGTATGTATCCTTTCTGCCTTTGTTGGATGCTTCCTCATTTGATAGTTCTGAGTATTTCCTCTTGTATTAGAGGGTCAATAATTTTAACTAATATATCTTTCAAGAGTTCTAGCTTAAAAATGGAGTTTCAGGAAGACCTAAGGTGAAAAAAAAAGCTTTCAACAGAAACTTCATAAAGAAAGTAAACTTTTTTTCCTTAGTTACTTTGAAACTTTCTCTTTGCTTTTAGAGAACTGAAACATCAGTGAAGTTTAAGATTTCACCCTTCCCTCCTCCTTTCATTCTTACTGTTGAGCACCATCTTCTCTTCAACTTTTGAAAGTAAAATTCTGGGGTTTGTTCAGTTGCTGCATGGCGTAAACCCCCCAGCCCCATAATTCCGCAGCTACCCCCAGCCAGATGCCTGCAACATCTCAGGATGTCGTACTGCCTACTGCCACCTTCTGCAAGCACAATCCCATGCTCTAAAAACTGCTGAAGAAGAAAACTCCACAAGGTTCCTCAGGTGCATGCCATATATGTCACCACTCCAGAAATACTCCGGGAAAAATTATTCTGACCTTTCCTGGTCTGTAATACTTTCTAAGCCGCCTATTGTTACTGCTGTTTTATAATTCTCCCGTATCCTTTTTTTTTTTTTTTTTTACAGTCTAGTTCCCAAAATTAGATGCAGCATGCTAAGATTAACTACATCAGAGCCACCTAATGATATGCAAATTCTCTATTAACACCTTCTACAAAAGGATTTTTTTTTTTTTTGAGGGGGGGCTCATATTTGCTGGGATCTATAATTCTCCAACTCTTTCTCTCACCCTGCTAAGGTGGGTTAGAGACAGACTGGACCACCTACAGCAAAGTATGAAACTTCTGCCCTTGATCAGGTAGGAACTTTGGGCGGGAAATATCCTCCTAAGTCATTCAATACAGTTGTATGACCCTTCCCATAAAAATTGGGAAAGCTTCACCTTTTTTTTTTTGCCCTCATAAAACCACACAGGATATCTGTAGCTGCCCATGAGATCTCCATAGACACAGGGAAAGAATTCAGGTCTTCCTAGGTCAGGCTAAGCCTGATGGGACTCCAGGCCAGCCCTTCTTTTTCCCACCAATGGTCTCCATTCTCCTTCCAAATACCGAGGTTATGACCACCGACTGCAGAGTGCTATTGGGTGCAAGCACGATAATTAAGTTCCACATTGAGTGAATAGCCTGACATAAGTGAAGTCCCTTGCCCCAGGTTGTAAATTTGCCACTTTTTGTGATACGACGCTGACAGCGCTCCCTCTGTAGGGTCGATCACAGCCCATAGGAGCTGGCAGATGTTCCCTTCCCTACAAGAGGGCTCTGCCATTGTGCCTTGAATGCTGAACCGTATGTTCCTCTCAGATGCAGAGAGGCATCTATATGACAATTACCAGTAAGGGAGGCATAAGCTCCATGCACAGGTTTAAAAAAGAGAAAGAAAAAAAGGAAGCGCACAGGAGAACCTCGGTGAGAGCCCCACGTACTGCCAGGAAGTTCAAAGCCATCTACGAGCAGTTAGGTACTCTAAGTGAGATACGGCATCCTTCAGCAGCACGGATTAGTGTTCAAGAACACCAGCTGGACAATTTTTCTGGCAGATAGTCTCATTGTGAAAGACTGCCATAGTCTAAGCAGAAGCGACCCAGGAACATTGAAGCTTTCCCTCCCACTCACCATTAAATGGCAACGCTTCATTTGCAGTTTAGCACAATGCCTTGATAAATCTCTCCGTCATCAAGGAGCGGTTTAGGGTTTTTCTGCTGAGACCCAAGAGTCTCAGATGGTTGATCTTGTGCATGGGCCGAGGAGGACGACTCACGCCAGTTGGCAGTGAGCCCGAGGGAGAGGACTGGGACAGCCCAGGGCTGTACAAAGTGGTGACTTATTCTTGGAATAAGTCTCCTTCCAAACAGGTCTTTTAGTCTTCTTCTTACAAAAAAATGAGATCCAGTGGATCTACTACACTCCACTATAGCAGCAGTACAGTGAGGTTTTTTTCTTGCTTTTTTTCTTATTTTATCCAATTGCTCGGTCAAATTTTCTATGAAAGGAGTACTTTGTAGTTGAGCAGGAGAGAGCACACAGCAATAGTCCATCTAATTCAGGCCCATTTATTTCATGTGATACGAGGGCAGAAGGGAGGGCAGGCTGCTGTATTTTATTTTCAGCTGGAGACAGAGTGGCGAAGACCACACCTGCATGCCAGCACACATTGCAGCTTTCGCATGGGTGACCAGAGCTATGAAAACCTCAGGAATATCTGGGAGGAGGTCTGAAGGCTTTTAATTCAGTTTCGGAGATTTCCTACCCAGCGTAATCTCCTCAGGCAACTATACAGTGGGACGTCTTCCCACTTGGCCCAGGGAACTATGGTTCCTCTCAGATTAAATTTGACATTACTTAGCTGTCCGACAACTAGGGAAATACAGGTGTTGTGAAGCTGTGGGGAAAGGACTCAGCACTCCGGACATTTAAGAAGAGCAAAACCAATCCTGAACATCATAACCTTGGTGACCCGGGTGTAAGTGCTACAGACACAGCGCTCCTTCCCAAAGGAGCTCCGCTACAACCCAGTCACTATTTATTTTACTAAGGGCTCTTTTTTGTACTCTTGATTTCTGTTTTCACCCCCAAAAGAGTTTTCAGGAAACAAAACTCAAAAAAACCATATAGTAACATACTCATAAATTTGTCTTCTGGAACAAGCAAGCTAGACAAAACATATTTGAAGATAAAATAATATATTAAAGCAGCTCAGAAGGTTGAGGTTTCTCTTACATTTGTGTAGCCAGAGTCCTATCATTGATATTACCATTGCTGCAATACTGAAGTGATCATGAGAAACCAAGTGGCTTTCTATCCATAATAGATTAATCACAGCTGCATCAGTACATCACTAGATCAATATTGAATACACGATATAGATTTATAGTAACTTAGAAAGTTTTTATCCGGTAAAGCCAGCAGCAGCCCAGTGTTGTGAACTGAATGCACCTGAGCTAAACCTTGTAGTAGGTGCTACAAAATCTCCTGGCCCAGCTTGTACAGTGGGAAACGGTAGGTAGACATTATCTCTCCAGCTCTTGATGTACATTATAAGAAAAAAGCATCACCGCTCCACAGCTGGCAGGTTTCATGGAGAGCTGCCAGGTCTGCACGAGCAGTCGCTGCCCCTCCGGCAGGGCAGGCACAAGGAAGGGCTCAGAGGTATTTACGTGCTGTGAGGAATGCAATTCCCAGGCAGTGACTGAAGCAGAATTTCTCTTTATTGAAGCATTTCTACTCTGTGCTCTGACTTGCAACCAAAGCAGATGTTAACGTGCTGGAAGACTCTACAGGACAGAAAGCCCATTTGCTGCTGGGCTGTGAGCCCCCCCAGGCAATACTGGTGAGGTGCTGCTGGTGGGGCATGGGCCCCCAAAGGCACCGAGCAAGGACTGTTGCTGCACCCGTTGGTTCTTCAGGAGAGCTGGGACAGCTTGCTAATTCCTGGGTTTTGCAACCTGGGACAAACTGAGCTGCCTCCAGCGTGCATATCAGCCAAGATTAGGGGGCTATATCAGGGAGCGTGGCATGCTTTGTGGCTGTTTCTAGGACCGGCAGTATCACGACCATGTCCTGCCTGCACAGAAGCAGCCCAGATCTCTGTCAGTTTGACTCAGAGTGTGTTTCACACACCCACCACTTCGGGCGGGAGAAGAGAAGGGTAGGTAAAATAGAGCAGATAAATCAAAGCTGCCAGAGTCAGTGCGAGGAACGCCCTGGGAGCGGATATCTATGGATTGGTGCCAAGGTCTCCATCACAAGGAGGGTATCTCAGCACACCACACTGATGTTCACTGGTCTGCGCGAGGACAGTAACAACATTATACAGCTACGTACATCCTGCCCATGTCAAGCTCTGGTATGTAAATAACTGAACCAGTATCAGCTCTGCTTAACCAGTTTAAAGCAGAGTCATTCAAAGCAGACTGCTGCCCAAAGGGCAGTAAGTGTTGAAGGTTATGCAGGAGATCAAGCTCCCTTGGTACGGTAGCTCTTTCTGTACTTCTAATCTGCAAAGCTAATATGGGAATTGAAATCTATACAGTGTCAACTTCTAAAAAAAAAAGAGCATTAAATTTAAAAGCAAAATAAAACTCCCTGACTCTCTTTGCTTGACAAGACAGCTAACCTGTCCTCAAAACTCGTGCATACATCTGAACTTGCTTATTCTCTGAAAATACTATATACAGAAGTAATTTGATCCTCTTAAGTGTTAGGTGACTGTGGTGCTTTAGTTTCAAAAACATTGTGCAAAAAGCAGCTTTTTACCTTCAAAAATTTCTCCCTATGCACATGTCCTTCTCTTTATGCATCTGTATATACACACCATCCCCACCACAGTATGTACTTGTATATGTCTATAACCAGACTACAGAAAATAGTTAAGTATATTTTAATGGAACGTATTAGACAGAACCATGAGCAATGTGCGTAGTGTATTCAGTTATAGACAACAAAAAGAACCATCCTGCTTGCTGTCTGAGTGTATAATGGAAAGATTAAGTACGTTCAGTTCAAATTCTTAACCTGTTTTGCAGCTTTTTTTAAAAAATCCATCTATGCCCATTGGCAGTCTGCTACTAAACCCTTGCAAAAATGCTTTAATAACAGCATTTAAAAGATAGTTTTCATGATACCCATATTCCATTTTTTTCATTTCTTTTCTAACCTCATCTGTTCCAGATTTAAGCAGTTCCCTAATGAACTTGAAAATTAATGCATAGATCCAGTCACCAGTTTGGCTGGAGCATTGCAGTAATTACGCTGATTTAACGTCTACAATACTATGTAATAAATGCCAGAGAGACCTGCAAAGGAGACTGTTTTCAGACAGCTTCTGCAGTCTCTACTAAGTTGCAGGAGCGGTTCATTCTGCCCGTCCAGACAAAGCATTTCAGATCGACAGCAAATAACCAAAGTGATCAAGGAAAGAAAGAGGAGCTGAACACATTGATTTCTTCTCTGAACTTCTGTTGTATAGAAATACAAAAAAGTCTTTAATCTTTGAGACCAGAAAATAGCTCCATAGATCCTTACATCTAAAAGGGACTACGGTGAGATATTCCTGCACAGTCACCTGGTGGTAACCCCACCATCATCCCGACAGCTCTCTTGTGCATTGTATGGGCCACAGCGTGTAACCGGAAGGTTTAACTCTCATAAAAGTAATTGCACTTAATGGATGCTTTGGAGTTTTGCTAATCGATATGAAAAAGCCTCCAACAGCAGTCGTGTATCCCAGCCTACATGCAAAAGGAAAACGTGGAAATTTGCCATTTTCCTCCCCGGTGGGCTGAGCCCCTGGGCCCCCCAGGCAGCCGTTGTCTGGGCAAACAAGGAGATGAACCCACAAGCTTCCAAAACACTGCATTCCCCAGCGTGTTTGGGAAAGGCTGAGCAGACAGTATTTTCCCTGTTATACACCCTTCATTTTGCCTATTTTTTTGTGTGACATCATAGACATTATTGCTGCCTGGAAATGGGAAAATATCGAGGAGGTGAAATGCTGCCTGAGCTGAAGAACAAAAGCAGCACAAGAACAAAAGTAAAACTGAAAAAGAAAATTCTCTCAGCTCTAGTCTAAAACCCATAGATCAGGTAGAAACTGTCCAAGGGGAAGATTTAAAGGTGTGAAGTTTCAAAATATAAAGCAACAGCTCTTGGAAGAGCACAGAGCCACCACCACCACCGCAGTCTAGGAGCTGAGCTCACCTGCATCAGCCAAGCACTGCCAGGCATCAGGGAGCTGGGGCTGCCCCACGGGCACAGGGTCCTCGGGGCTGCCCATCACGGAGCACCTTAGCAGAGCTAAAACTGTACTTGCATCAACTAATAAAGCTGTAGGAAAGGGCGCTGCTGCAAGTGTGGTGATGCTGCTGCCAACGCACACCAGGTTACTGCCTCCCTGCTTGAAGGACCAACTGCTCGGCTCCATGGGCTGCCCGTGGTCCCCAGAGGAAAGTAAATAGCCGTGGCAACAGGACACAGCTGTGTAGGTTGCAAGGAGAGCTGCTTTCACCCCAGCCTCTGGGCTGTTTGAGTTCATCAGAGTTTGCAACCAAGGTTTGGGTCAGGTCGGTTTGCTTTACAATGTGCTGCTTCATACATATTAGGGTCTGTGAGCTTGCACACATACATGCATGCGCACACCATGCATGCCCATATTGCCTTTGCAATGTTGTAACCTCTCCCTGTTTGGCTTTCTCTTGCCTCTTTATTCTCACAGCTGCCAACCCATCAACTACTACTGAGTTCATGGCATTTTTTCTGAAGATAACTGAACTATTCTATTAATTTTACTTGCCTTTTCCCTTCTTCCCTGCCCTAAAAAGGGAGGTTATTTCCCTTGGTATTCTTCCCAAATCAATAAATTTATTCAGCCCATCTGCTCTGACTTCAGCATGCGCTTCTTTAATTTGCAACTATTTGTTAAAATACCAGAAATGTAATTATTCCAAAAATGCCACAGGTGTAAGAGATACTTACCATAAAAAAATAAAAATCAACCAAGGCAATGTTTGAATAGTTTAAAATCAAAGTTTACCTTGTTAACCTGAAAAGAAGGCATGGAGAAGAGGACAGGCAAGGTTAAGTGAAGGTCTAGCAGATGGTGGTGGCACAGAGGGACTCGTACTCAGATGTTCAGGATCGCAGCGAGGAGGCAGAGGGCAGATGAGATCTTCAAAGCTAACTTGGGGAAGCAGGCTCAGCCAAGAAGAATAAGTTTCAATTAAAGCTGCAAGTATATAGTGGCAACACCTGTGTGTGGAGTCACCAATATTTAGGGGATGAACACCCAAACGACTGGAGGTGTGCAGCAGGGGTGTGCCTGCGGGCGGCTGTGCAGTTGCCCACGGGGAAAGCACGGATGCCGGAGGGCTGGCAAGGGACAAGCCCTCCAGGGACAGCCACGCTGGCGCGGGCAGGACACAGCCCCTCTGCGGGCGAGCGGCGCCGCTCAAGGGAGCGTGCAGCCAGGCAGGGCAGGAGAGTCCCACTTTGGGGCGGGCAGGACAGCCTGGCAGTGCTTTGACAGCCCCAAGCTGGTTCAAAGCTTTCAGCTTGTCCATGCGTGGTGCCGGAGATGATGTGGGGGAGACATCTTCTCTGCATAGACTGTCCCAAGGTAACCTCACCAACGGGCCAGAAAAAGCTTCTCCAAATCCCTCTTGGGATACTGAACTTAACATTTTTCTCACTGAAATGCTAAAGCACCATGAAATACAACAAAGTTCCTTAAAATTGTGCGTTATCTCTCAAAGAACTTTAATTTTCCATGGCCAGAGGACCGCTGATTTATTACTATCTCCTTTGACACTTCTGATCGTACAGGCACTGTAAATAAACATTTATATCTCATTGCGTATGAAAAGGAGCATGCGCTAATAGGTCAATAAGAGGTACGAGCACTGCTTGGAGGCTGCGGGGAGCTTTGGGGCTTGTCTCCTCTCCCACACCCCTTCCATGAATACTCATGTTTCCCAAACCCTGACAACTGATTTCCCATCTCTGGAAACCGCACGGTCCTGGCTGCTGCTCCGCCTTTCCGCTTTCACGCCCGTGGTGGCCGGTCATCTGAAAAGCAGTGCCCATGAAGTTTGCATCAGCCCAGAAAGCTGAAAAGGAGTTAAACATGGGCGCTGGCACAGAGGGAAAATCCTTATCACAGTATTTTGTAGTTTTGCGCTGTGTCGGTCATTAGCCCAGAGCAGTACGACCGATTTGTTCCCCTGCTCCTTCCTTTAGTCCTGAGCTCTGCCTGGTTCTCAAAGGACTCTTGACTCACATTGATGCAGACGTTATTTTTACAGACACACTTCTGGCATTACAAGCAAACATCGTATGGAGTGCAGATTGATTTTAATGTTGATTTTTCTGTTTCGTTCAGTTTGCTTTCCTTTTTCTCCAAACTGAGCTGCTATCTCTCATCTAAAACAACTGGATGTAGTTCAGACTTAGCTTCTCTTTCAACATACATACTTTTATGAACAGAGGTTTCATTCCCCAGGCACTTCTGCTGGGGAGGAGGCTTCAAATTCCCTAGGAAATACACTTTTAAAGTCAATACTTAAAGATTCCTATCCAAATCTGTGGGAGGAAGGCATAAAAGGTACCCTTAGTCATCTGCCAAAAACTTAATATAGATTAGAAAGAGGAAAAACCTGAAGCAGAAAGAGTTCAGCTCCCTGCTCCCACCATGACAGAAGGCCACGGGGCAGGGGAGGTTCAGCATGAGCTGCCCACCGGGAGCAGAGGACACGGGGGAGCATCCCGGGATGCTCTCCCAGCCAGACCCAGGCCGGGTCATCGGGTCCCCCCCTTTGCTGCTGCCTTGTGCCACAGGCTGGTGGAGAGCCAGAGCACGCGTCCGGGCAGCCCCCATCAGGCTTCATCAGATCCCGTCCGTATGTCCGTCCCGGCTTGGGAGTTACAGGTTTTCAGTGCCAGGTTACCGGGATAACTGCACGCAGGATGCAACGTAAAGAAATAGTAGTTTGATTCATTGCAATTCTTTTCATAGCTTAAAAAGATTGTGTATCGTATTTCAGAGATCAAAACCAACAGTTCTCTAATTAAAATATTTTTATTTATGAGATGGAGACTCACTTTGCTTTCGTCTCCATGCTGCAGAAACCCGCACAACCACTTAGTCTGCTCCTGAGGAATTATCTGAACCGGGTAGAAATGGTGAAGCATGCACACAGCAGCTTCGGGCAGGGGCCGAGAGAGACCAAGTCTGCCACAGGCTTCCACCCCCTCTTAGGAGGAATGGGAAGCAGGCACCAGGGTTTTCATGGGGATGTGCTGTGGAGCGGAGCCCCGGGGTGCAGCGGTCAAACGGGTGATGCTCATCTTGCCAGTACCCCAAGTGTGCGGGATGACATCCTGCACTGCGGCCGGTCCCGCCACTGAAAGCTGGGCTGAGAAGCGCTCAGGCGCGGGAGCGCAGGGGGACGCGGGAGGTGAGGGGCTGCGAGCGGCTCCCCGCCAGGAAAGCGCTGCTGCGGGGGTGGCTCCGGAGCCAGAGCTCCCCACATGGGACCGTGCCACAGAAAGTGGGGATGGTGAGCACCTGAAAGGTGCCTCGGCATCACATTTCTGCAGCATTAACACCCCATGGCAGTAGCAAAACTAGTAGGTGTTTGCCCACCCCAAGGAACAGGAAATCTCTGCATTTATATCGGAGAGCGTTTGAATTGTGCCCTTCATGCAGCTCTCATTGGGCTCAATTTCCCAAATGTGCTTCCTAGTTTTCTTCATGACCTTCCACACTTATTCGTGAGTACAGTATCTGCACATTTATTTTAAAGGGATTACTGCAGCTAACCACAAGCAGGCATTTAGCGGCATTTAGCCCTTTTATACAAGAGGCGAAATTACACATTAAGTGTAGAAGTATAAATGAAAACTGCAAAGTAATTTCAGCAAAGCACTGAGGCTGGTGCTCATGCATAATTAAATTCCCAAATTCCAATGTTAAAATGATCTTAATGCAAAATTAAAGGTCCCATTATAATAACGCCATCAATATTTTGAAGCTTTGGGGCTTGGTGTTTCGATGCCATTCAGCAAGAGAAATAGCTGTTTGTCTCAAAAAGAGTTTCAGTTCGCTGGCTCTTTTTCTCTTTGATAGATTCGCATCAATGCTTATGTTCTGCTGTCGTGTGTTCATGTAAATGGCCTGGCTCTCTCGTATACAGGGGCTCGCTAGCCTGCCTCCGTGCTTTAACCCCCGGTACCAGAGTGCTGCATCTCACCTTGAACTCACGCTCAGGAGGGTGGGATGAGGCTGCAGAGGTGGCAGCGGCCCAGCACTGGGAGGTGATTCCCATGCCAGCCCGGCGGGATGCGGGGGCTCAGCATCCCGCGGGCGCAGCACGCTGCCCGGCAGGACAGGAGGGAGCCATAGCCTGACCCAGCATCATACACCTCCGACGGGCCACGCTGTACTGGTCAATCGCTGTCTGCATGGCGGTCATTTCAATCCCAAATTCATCCAGTTTCCAACAACATTTACCAAAATTAGTTATTTTTTAAATAAATATCAACAACCGCATATTGCTGCCCTCCCCTTTTCTTTGCTGCGAATGTTTGAAACTGTTTGTCTCCTCTAGTGTTGTTTCCATGGTTTTCCAACATTATGCAGCTTTTACATTAAAAAAGATAATGGTTTGATATGCTGCTCATTACGTTCTTGATATCTGTTTTTTGCAGCGGATCTGAAAGCCTTTTCTCTGCCTCCTTCTGCTCTTTGCTATTATCATTCGTTATTTCAATGCTCCGTTAATTTTACTCATGCAGTTTAACTCCTTTCAAGGGAAGTGGTCACCAGCTTCTGGGGAAATGATAAAAAGGGACAAGAAGGAAGATAAATGCACCCTGGGTTTCCTTTTAGCCCCATTTCCAGTTTTTGCTGCTGGAGCCTGGCGCTCCATCATGAAATGCCAGTCAGACTTACCGCAACGTCTTAACCATTCACCATTAAAGCTCCCAAATCTTCTCAGGTTATGGAAGTTGCAGGGGGAGATGAACTTCAGAAACGTATTTCAAAACTTGCGAGGGATTTGAAAGGCTTAACGGAGCAGCTGTCTCCGGGTTTAAGGCCTGGGGAGAATGGTGTTATCTCCCGTAAGGGCTGGCTCGGGCCAGGTCCCAGCACCGTCCCGTCCTACCCGCTGCACCCACCCCGGGCTACCTGCAAACTGGGCTGACGGCGGGGCTGGGCACCAGAGCCCACCCCGAGAAAACCAACGCGTGGCACTGATCTGGTCTTTAAACTATGAATAAAGAAATTATACAGAAACTGTATATAAAATGTTATAGAATACATAGTGTAAATAATATAGAATGAGATTATATAATGTACGTATAAATGATGTATACAAATTATAAATGTAAATAGTACCTATGAATATTATTAGATACATTATGTTACATTTATCTATACTACATATACATATATACTTCTTTTTTCTTGAAAAAGTATATTCTAATATGTTTCTTTTTCTTTATATATATAATTTGTGGTTTACATATTATATAAAACTGAGTGATACTTTATATACAATTATATACATATAAAAATAATGCAGACTTAGTTTTGGGTTGTCTATATCAAATATATATGTTTATATTGCTGAAAGTATTTCCTTTTCTCCTGAAAAAAAAATGACTTGTGTTCATTCCATTCAGAAAACTCCATTTTTAAAAAACTGACATACATAAAATATTTTCTCTTTGAAACATTAAACAGCGTTTCACTATCAATGTGGCGATTCAATGCACCCTTACCAGCACACCCAGATGAACACTGAACAGACATTTTATGGGACTTATTCAATAGCTTGAAACACTTTGAAGACTTTGCTGTTAAAAAAATAAAAACATTTTATTGTGATCACAGGAAAATGTTCTGCTATTGCCAATGATGTGGGGTTTTTTTCAATTTTTGCATTCCATGCGAATTTGAGAAATTTCAACTTTACTGTCAGTTCAACAGAAAAAAAGTATCTTATCTATATCTGGAGGTATAGATACGTATCTTATCAATATATCAATAATCTATGTAGATACAGATTAGAGATATAGAGATAGAGATACAATTAGACATAGATATAGATAACACATATATTATTGAGATATAGATATAGATACACACATACAGATGTACACATACATATATATACCTTGGAACATCTCCTGGGGTACACATTCTTGACCCAGGGACAAAATCCAAGGATGTTCCGGGAAGCATCCCGGAAAACAGCCCCAGCCCCCTGGGCGGCCTCCCCCCGACCCCGCAGGATGAGCTGGGCTCCCCGGTCGTGGCCGCTGCAGCCCGGCCGTTTGCCAGCCTCTGCATTGCTTAGCGACATCAAAACACAGAGGCTTTACATGAACCCAACAGAAACCGTCTTATCCTTGTTTTTCCAAACAGGCACGAATCCACCTTCAACCGGTGGCAGCGTGGACCAGTATTTCTGAGCTAACTGCCAATGAACACAACTTCAACTCCAGCCAATTCGTGTTCAATGTATTTTGCCCCAGGTCTGCAGGCGTTGCGCTGGCTGTTGCGTTTGGCACCGGCTGTGCTCAGGTTTGCCGATGAGCCTGCTCCGTGGTGTTCCTGCTGCGGGTTTTCCTCTTTTTTTAAGAAAGAACCACAGAAAAAATTGGACAAGTTATTTTCATCGCTGCGCTGAGCACATGAATTACTTCCAAGCTGAGTTAAAACTCACGCCACCTAAGGTTTTATATTATATAAATAGATATCTAAGTATCTGCTAACATGAATAAATGATTATGCAGCAGAATGCGTTTATTGCTCCTTGCAATTCACACCAAAAAAAATAGCCTTTATTTCTCACAATGACGACTGCAGGGCGATGCCAGCTCTCCTCTCAGCTCACAGAGGTGTTTTCGACTTCTCCCAATTTAAATAATCCATTAGCCAACTTGTACTGTTTCTGCCCTTTGCTGGCAGCTGGATTTTTATGGGCTCCTTAAAGCAGCCTGTGTTTGTTGCCTAATTGGAGTCGGTCCCCAAGGACACCCGGTATACACTGCGGTAGGAACAAGGCGCGTTGCGGGGACACTGGAGTGGGCGAGCAGCAAGATGGTACTGCAATTTGTCAGTTTAATCATCAGAAGGTCCGTGCGAGCATATGCTATTCCTGCTACAGCTTAATGCGTTTCACTGCATTTCTGCAAGACTGTACACTTCCGAACGGTATTTTACCGTCATGAGACCTTTCCTTGTTAAAACACCCCACTGTCGCGGTGGGAGCAGGCAGCGGGGTGGCAGAGGAGGATGGATGGGGCAGAGAAGGATGGGTGCGGGACAGAGGAGGGCCAGGGCGCTGGGGCTTGGGCAGCTCCAGAGGGGTGGATGCACAAAGATCTCATTAATATGAGCAAATGAAAGCAAATAGCGTGTCTTTCCTATTTCTTTGGGTCTAAAGCACAAAAACAAGCAAAATGCCTGGATTCGTGGTGAAGATGTTAGGTGACTATTGCAACTGTAGATGAAGTAAACCTAGAGAGACACGGCGATATTGTTGGGTTTGCATCTTTGCAACCCAAGTCAAAGGGCAGAAAGGAAAAAGGAGATATTTATATTACTTTGGCAGCATTACAGACACCATAATTAGGACAAATCATTCCTGGGACATGGGAGTCGTGACCCACAGAGCACACCAAGTCAGTTTTCTAGAAAATTTGCCAATCACTAGTAAAAAGCTCTAGCAAAGCACTAGTGAAGATGGGCTGCTGGAGGCTGAGGAGCGTTACAAGCTGCGGGTGTTTGTGGGTTCAAGGAGGATACTCTGCTCTGCAAAGGCCAAGCAGAAGGAAAGGTGCCGGGACAGAATCGGGAATGAACAAGGCTGATGTCTATGGCGAAGAGTAGCGCGCATAAAGCAGAATCAACCTGCGTGCAGCTCTTGCTGTGGAAGAGTTATAGAAGCATCTTAATTAGGAGCCTGTTGCTGCTGGAGACAGTTCCCAGCTCCCAGGGTCAGGGCTGGATGCCTGGAGGAATCTGTACAGTGTTGTTAGAGCAACAAACACCTCAAAGAATCACATGATCATGGAAAATCTGCAATTTCAAAAGGCAAATTGGCAAACTAAGGGAATCAGTTGGAATCATGAGTTCAGGGACTAGAAAAAGGACAAGAAATAGAATTGCAGAACTGCCCACGCCGCCTTCTCTCGCCTGGAGAAAGGACTGGCAAGCAAAGCTCCAGATTTCCCTGCCAGAGCAGTGATTGCTGACACAGGGGTAGATGGAGCTGGGGTCCACCGCAGTGCTACCCCAAAGGGAGAGCTTCCCTTGGCAAATGCTTCAGTTGTGCAGGCAAGGAAAATGAGGTAGATTCCACTGATCCAGGCATCAATAAAATATATGATACAGTACCAGACTCAAAATTATTACGTATAGTAGATGGGATTAATAAAAAATTTATTTGGGGTAACGAGGGTTTCCATGAAACATGATAGCATGTGATGCTGGGAGAGGGCAAGTGTGCTGAAGAACTGCCTAAAGATTGGTGGCATTACCAGCTTTATTCCATGTTTTGAATAAGACCTGCCAGAAAGAGGAGGAAAGCACCGATGGTATTTGGTGTCAGGTTGGAAAGTGTTACTGGTGGGGTAGACAGTCTGAACCTCCTCTAAAATTAATGTGGGGACTGGACCATCTGTAATAATTCTCCTCTAAACCAGACCATTTTTATTTATCTATCTACCTATTTGTCTATCTATCTATCTATCTACCTACCTATCTATCTCTTTATTTTACTAGGAATTGGTTTACTGTGCCATAGGGCAGATAATTTGGGGGTTTTTTTTTGTTGCTGTTGATCAGAGATTGTATTCAACGGCTCACATTTTGCAGTGATGCAGAGAAACACTGTGAAACAGAGTGTCTGTCTGCTTCCACGATGACCAGCGACATCCTTCCATGACAGCTCATCGGACCCAAGCTCAAGCTTTGCCCGGCTGGGCAACTGCATCTAACTGAGCAAAATACACAGGCGTTGGTACGGCTGGTCTTAGCCCCTTGCTTGCTTCTGCTTTATATTTGAGCAGACAACGAAGAGGATATCAGAATATGTACTTCGATTGCCATAACTATATTATAAAACTGCAGACATGCATTTCAATTAACACAAACCTCTGGTTTTTGGCTAAAGACACTGTGTCTCTAACTCACCCCGGTGGAAAAGGAAGAATCTGTACACAAACAAATGTTTTTATGTATTTGCCCCTTGAACCTGACTCGTTGAACCTCATGAGTAACCTGAACAGGAGTCGGTCTCCTGAACGCACACTTCATTTTCCCTGAGTCCAACATGTTTGTTCAGCAACGTTTGCAGGAGCTAACCATTTGCGCTTGCACAGACGCTACTCTGAGATGGGTCCGATCTCTACAAGCAGAATGAGTTTTTCCTTCCTTCTTGTCAAGGGCTCAGCTGTTCAGCCACCAGAAAGGAAAAAAGAAAAATGGAGGGGAATGATGAAAGGAATGGCCTGTAAATGGTATTTTCCTCCCAGCTGCTTATCAAATTGTGGACAATTTATACTTTGAAGCAAAAGCGCCTGCATCGTTTTTTATTCTACCTAATATTACTGGGGATGGTCTCTTCACCCACAGAGACTTCAAACCATCTTAAATCCTAATAAACTCTCAGCTTCAACAGTATCTCGTTGCAATGAGGGCCGTCAAGAAAACCACAGATGATAGTGGTGCATTGTGCAACACATCCTTCCTTTCATCTATTTTACACATTTCATTGCACAACTGCTTTTTGTCCCTTTGCATTTCATTGCAGACAGTGCCTTCATCACAGGTTTCTGAGCCGGGGGCACCCAGAGATCTCCGTTCAGAGATCAGCTGGGATTAATGGTACATGAAGGAGCACGGTGAGAAAACAAAAAGTGCAGTGACAAAAGAAAGACTATTGTAAAACATGCAACAAAGTAACTATGCAGGTACAATTTTTAATGAGCCTTTAAGCCTGGCAAATGCTCCTCCTGCCCCCCTCATGGCTCCTTCCCTGCTTTCTCCAAATAAGAGTTTTGCTTATTTTCCCCTCCCTTTGCCAGAGAGAAAAACCTGTGTGAAAAATCTTTGAATTAGGCTGTAGGAGAATAAATTGTGCATCTCAGATAGGGTATATGGTGAAAGGCCACAGCCTGTTTCACCTGTACCCTAGCATTACTAACACACGAAGCAGCCTAGGAAGCTTTTCCCCACCGACTCTGCACAGATGTCAAAGCTGTGTCACCTGGTGATACCTCACCTGCACAAGTTGACCAGGGGCTGTCTTCTGCTGGCTAATGGGAGCTGGAAGTGTTGCTCCGTGCCATTGGCTTTTCCTTTCTCTTTTTTTTTTTCTTTTCTTCAATACTCATGAATTTTGCAGTGAGACTCCAAATAAACTTCTGAGCGTCAGCTCAGCAACAGGCAGTACAGTGACTGGTCCTATTAAAAGGCCAGAGACTGACAGATAAACACCCAAAGTCCTGAGCAAGATACATTTAACCAATAATGATAGAAATTTATCAGAAAGAAATCATGAGCATGCAACTTGTTCCTCCAGGCAGTCAGTTGGTGGGTATATATGTGAAAATAAGCGTGCTTGCTGTCACCTCACTTGTCACCCCATCCGCTACGAGAAGAGGTCGGTTGCCCTCTGTGCACACACGCTCCTGCAGTCCCACGGCCCTTTGCCTCCCGAGGTACCTGGGCCATTACAGCTATTTCCCTGCGCTGCCCTTTCCCTGGCAGTGCACTCTGCGCGTGAGAAAAAATTACAGAACAGCAGTAAGTGAGCATCCTTATCTGAAGCTGTCAAAAATATTTATTTATTTAATTGATAAGAGCAGCTGTCTGTTTGTGGAAATAGCAATATATGCTTCAAAATAAGGACACATTATTCATCCAATGTTGTATATTATTTTCAGGCAAATAATACCATTCAAAAGGCTGTCTAAATATATACTTGGAAGAGTCATTGTTTCAGGTACCTGGATGAAGCAATATACATTTTAAAAGAAACGTTCATAAAGGGTATTTTTTTTAGACAAATACTAATAAAAAGAAATACCACCAAAGAGCGTTCAGCTTAATAAGAATTCAGCAACAAACCTGAACAGCACCAGCCAGAGTTCAAGGGGAGTATCGCTATTGACTTACCCTTATCTTTGCTTTTTTTAAAAAAAAAGTTACTAATATTAGCATCATGAGATAACTTTTTGTGGACCTGAGACTGGTGCTCTCATGTCAAGCTGTGGCCAGCATCCCCCCACACCCCAAGGGCTCCCTGGGGGGGCCGTGGGAGGGGGGAGCACCCTGAGGTGGGCATCATGGGCACATCTCCCCTGTGCTGCCAGTGTGGTTTTGGGCATTTGGGGGTAAAGAGCTGCACCAGAGCGATCTTCCCACTCGCTGCACCGCAAGGTGCTCAGGGAGTTCAGGGCTGTGTCTGGCACAGCTCCGGCACAGCCACTTTGCCGTCGTTCTGCACTGTGCTGAGCAGGGAGCTGGGGACAGCCCTGCTCAGTCCCAGCCCTGCTGGGATGCCTTTAACCGGGCAGCTCTCATTGCAGTTTTAATTTTAAATGTGACAAGGAGTGGAATACCGTTCCCCTTTCAACAGTCTCCACATTATTCCCAGGGCTGAATCTCAAAACTATTAATGTAGCAGCCTGACATTATCTAAGAGGTTTTCCAGCATAATTACTGTTTCTTTAGCAACATGCTCCCCGGCAGAGTTGCATGATCAGAAAACAAGATAATGCATTCATCAGTAAGAAAATAATTTCTGGGGGAGTTCAAAGAAAGATGAAAATACACACTAACTCCCAAAAATGCAGGCTTTAGCACCTTTTATAAAAGCCCCTGGTAATTAGTGCACACTTCTGCAATTTCTAGTTGATAAAGCTACTATATAGAATAGAATAGAATAGAATAGAATAGAATAGAATAGAATAGAATAGAATAGAATAGAATAGAATAATTTTGCTATGGCACGAGGAGGAAGAGCTGGGTGCCCCAGGCAGGCACCACCACGCGTCCCAGAGCTGCCCGCAAGTGGGATTATCGACCCTGAAGCTGAACTCCTTCCCCTTCCAAGCCAGCTGCGGTTAGCCTGTCTGCTCTTGCAAGCAGCCACAGCGGCTTTCACCAAAAATGCTGCATCCCCCCAGTGTTCTCAGAGCTCAGAAACTCTTCATACAGAAAAAGCTGTAAAGTATATACCATTGAATAAATTTTTCAGTGGCTGCTATTCGTCGAATGGCAGGGCTCATAAAACACTCACTATGTCTCCGGCTGCTCAGCTTTACCATTATTTCTATTAAGGGGAAGGAAAAGCGAAGATGGATTAAAGACACACGGGGGACGTGGAGAAAAAACATCCCTGTGCTCTGCCTGTGGCCTACGGGTTTCAGGCAGGAGGGAGGCAGTACCGGTAGGAGGCAAGGTCACGTTCCCCGTGCGAGTACAGCCACTCATAGTCTTCAGCCGTTTGAAAACCCCATAAATCAACAGTAATTGATCGGTCTCATTGGGATGTTTAAAAACTTTAAAGAGAGAGCAAACAAGGGACGCTGGATTTGATCCTCAAACCAACAGGGTACTTGCATGCATCAAATCAACCTTAAATGACTGGCCCTGGTCTATAGCTGATAATCTTTTTCCACTCCGAGGTCGAGTGATGTTCTGGAAGAGAGTTCCCAAAGGAAGAGGCCTGGGTTCCGAAGGACAGTGCAGCTTGTGTGCAGTCACGTACGCTTCGCTGTGCACAGGCATGAGCAAATTTCTGGCATCTAAGAGTGCCTCTTTGGAGAGAAAACCACCATGACTCCAGCTGGCATTCAAGCTGTGCGCAGGCTTCTCCCTGTTGCATCCCATCCCATCCCGTCCCTGCAGCTGCCTGCGCCCTCCCGCAGCCCCAGCAGGCAGGCAGGCAGGTTTTGGGTGAAGAAGGCTTGGTGCCTCCATGGTGCCCGGTCTCCAAGCGCCCAACATGGAAGCCGTTTGCTTTGCAGAGCCTGTTGTTCCCAAGCTCAGCCAGCGTTGCAGGAAGATGATGCTGAGAGCTGCTGCAAGAAAGCCTCACCCACGCCCGCTTTCTTGAAAGAACAGGTCCCCCACCTCTCTGGAGGGCTGGCTCATCTGGCATGTACGTCGCTAGAAAGCACTTAGGGGGCAAAATCTCCTATGCCTGCTGTGGTGCTTGACTGTGCTTTGCTTTGCTCCAGCTTCTTTTTCTCCCTGATTATCTATTTCACCTGAAGCAGACGTATCTGCAAGGGAACTCTTCCAGAAGCGTGTTCTTCCCCCAGGGGAGGGTCGTGAGAAATGAGGCGACGTGCAGCTCACCGAGCCTGCCCAGGGGTCTGGGGTCCCCTGTCCGGCAGGAGGAGGGACCCCAGCAGGGGACAGCAGTAACTTTGCTTCACAGGACAAAAGCTGAGAAGTTCCTTCCTCCCATTGCCTCTGCCCTGCCGCTCAGCCCCCGCAACACAACCCCTGCTCTGAGAGGAGGCGGGGAAGGTCAGGGCATCACCTTCAGAGGGACCCTGAGGGTTCGGGGAATAGTGACATGTGGCTTCTTATTTTGTTGATTGAATTGAATAATCACATCAAGAAAAATTTACTAACACCCACAAGCCTTAAAGCACTTGAAGATGAGCGATCATGTCATTAACCAATGTGCAGCGCACAAACTCAATCGGCACAAAGATCGGTGTGTTCCTCATCCGTACCTATCCTTGCCACTTAAGTCTGCCACCATAGATTTTACGACAGCATAAAAATCCTGAATTTCCAACTGGAGTATTTCCCCCTGGGATTAAACTATCCAACTGGTGCAATATAAATTTGAGACCATAAAAATCTGCTGCAAGTTTACAACAGTTAAGAAATAAGAGGCCATAAAAGCACATTATGTTTGAATAAATGGATAGGTGGAACATTTCTCTGTGGTAGGAAGAGCCCCAAATCCGGGGAGAAGCTGTGCCGTGCCGAGCAGAGAGGAGCAAAGCCGCTTGCCAGGTGAGCTGAAGGAGGCTTTGCCATCTTGCTGTGCCCACTGCAGCTCTGGCACGGGGTGATGGGCAAGTCACGGTGAATCTGCTCCTGGCCCTGCAGATAATTTCTAAAGCTAAATACCTCTCGGTGATTAAGCACACTGGAAGTTTCTCAAGAGGTTGGTGTTTATGGCAAGCCAATAAGTCGCGACTTCTTTGCTTCACATATCTGCAAACGACAGGAGTAGTTAATACGGAAGAAACAAAGTGCTGGGGCCATCCCTGTGATAAAGCCTGTTTGTGGTTGTACTTCGTGCCCGTGACTTTTCCCAATACTTGTTCTATATGTATCTGTTTGCTTAACAGATCTCTGTTTAAAAGGTACAAAGCTCTGACTGTCATCCAGATAACAAACTATTCACTAGCACCTGCAGAAAGCTGCCATGTCCCTTTGCGACAGGGTGCAGGAACAAGGACAGGTGAGCCAGAGCCGGCTCACCAGGACCACCGGAGCGAGGCACACGTGTGTAACTGAGTGCCCCACGTTGTGCAGCTCAGCCAAGCCTTTATCAAGCTTCTCCCGTGCTTTGTAATTAATGAATTTCTCTGTCTGCCTGTTAAGCACTCAAGCACCAACCTGAGTCTTGCACTACGTGAGTTCATGAGCCACCCATGGCTATTCCCTCGTCTCACCCTGCCCATGCTGGGGGCTCTCAGAGCACTGCAGCCCCCAGCCTGTAGCTGCACGGCCCATCCCTCCCTCCAGGACAGGGTAGCACCAGGAGAGCAGTGGGTCAAAGCAGCCTCCTAGCTCCTGTTCAATCAAACCTGCCACCTCTGCCAACAGATTCCCATGGAAAGGAATGACAGCCACCTCGAATTCAACTTTTGAGGCTTCCTTGCATCTGAATAAAACAAAATGCAAGCAAAAAGAACTCCTCCAGAAACATCCCCACAACCCCAAACCTTTAACGAAACAGTGGGACAGGGATCAATAGCAGATGATTAATGACGAGGATAAGAACCGAGGTTTGGGAGGTCCTGAAAAGTGGGATGACATCTGTAGCCCCAGAAGGCAGGGGTCTGCAGAGATTTCGGGAGCCAGAGGCTGTACCCAGACCTCCAGGTCTGATGGTCACCAACGCACCTGTTGCCCAGGAATTTGTCCATTCTCCTGCTGCCTTTAAAGCGTTGGTCTTCACAACATCTCACGCAGCTGAGCTTGCGTTATAGTTCAGCACAGTGTGAGAAATACCCCATGGAGGAATAATTGTTTACTGCCGTTTCCTTTCAGTCGGCTCCTTGGTTGCTGTCCTGGGCACTGCCGCAGCCTCCAGCAACAAACAGGGATGAGCTTTTCCCCGCTGAGCTGCTCCAAAGGGATTTCAGACCAGCCTTGTCTTCCCTCTCCCTATTCTCCTTTCCAACAGGAGCAGCTCTGGACTACTCTGTCCCTGTTCAAAGCTCAGCCCACAGCCAAGGTTGGCTCTGCTGTCCTTCACTGCCCAGGTTTTACTTCTCCTGGGGATGCGATGACCGGAATCATTCCTGGTGTTACAGAAGTGCCGGCACTGCTGGCTCACAGGGAAATGGTTTATTTTTCTATGCAGGAAAGATCGCTTTTCTGTGTAGTATCAGCCAGAGCCCATCATTGCAGATGTACAATGAAGGTTCTTTTTCTCTCCTGGGCAACACTGTTCATTGTTAAATGAAATTTCATCAGCCATTTTATTTCACAGTTATTCAGTATCACAAGAGCCTTCTGCAACACTTAGCATTCAGCTGTAATTTTGATTAACCTGAATAATTTTGCATTTGATCTGTGCAAGCATCACAAAAAGCAGTTACGTTTTCATTGCAGTAAAAAAAATAATCAGTAGATTATTGACCATGTAGGCTGGAGATTTTATAAATATGTATGACTTGTACCTGTATATGTATGTATGCACACACATATATATAATATATTAACTAAATATGCATGGTTTATTTGTGTATTACACAAACATCTTGAAAAGATGCAATCATATGAGTTTCTACATTTAATGGGTTGCACACAATGCGTTTTCCCCACGTTCAATGAACTCTTTCTGTAATTTTAGTAATTTTTTAAAAATGTACCACTGCTCCGGCTCTTGGGCAGCTGCAGCCGCTGAGAAGTGCAGTAGCTGGTTTCCCTCGTCATCTCGTGGCGATGCTGTCGTCTCCTGCTGAGCCAGGCTCTCCCTTCCTTCCCTTTCCTAGGGCAGAACAGGAGACATTTTAGGCAGGAGGAGGAGGGAGAAGAGGACAGGCACCATCTCACACTGCTCCCGTGTGCCACAGCAATGTCCCACTCCCCCAGCGATGCTCTGGTTCGCCGCAGATAGTGGTGCACAGAGGAATAAAGAAGGCATGATTAATGCACCTACTCTCCAATAATTAACAACAATTAATCATGGAAAAAACCTACCTCAATTGGCTGGATCTCCCGTTCGTAATCTTCAAGCTGGACCCGTACCTGCAAGGTTACACTTGGGCTGAGCTGCTGCTGGCTGTGCCGAGCGTGGTGCTGCCCTGGCACAAACCCCTCTCAGCCCTGGGCACGTGCCGGGTGCCTGGCACCGCACTGTGAGCTGGACATCTCAGTGCCGTTGAGCTCCCCATGGACCAACACACCCACTGGGCTCTTTGGTACACCAGAAAGGCTGCGGGGGGTTCACCGGGAGAAGAGGAGCAGCTTCCACAGCTGTAGAGAGGAGAACAGATGAATTAACAATGCAGGAGAAAAGGAAGATGTAAGAAAAATCACTGAGCAGTCTCATAAATCAGATATGCCATAGCCATGGCGGGGAGTCCAAAGAGAAACGTGCCAGGAGAAACCATTGGCAGGAGAGGTTAAAAAAGGGGGCGTTTCTGATCAACCCCAGCCAGGGAAAAGGAATGAGAAAGATGAGACTGGGCGGTCACCAAGGAGCCTCACGTGGCCAGCGCTGTACCCCGCAGCAGCAGTATCTGGCCACACCATGTACATGAACTAACACCTTTCTAGCATACCCAAAGGCGGAGTGCCCACAGCAATATTAACACAACTCCTTGGGAGCATATCCCAAACGTTGCATTTCAGCAGAGGATGTTATTTCTCCGGGAAGCTTGCTCAGACTTTTAGGCCATTTTGCTACAAAGCAGCTGCATGAAAGCGAGCTGGCGTGTGAGCTCAGGGTATGGGACTCAATGTCAGACCGCGGAGCGCTTCAGCGAAGTGAACTGGTCATCAGCAGGGGGGTAGCTGAGAGTCAGTGGTCCAGGCATGGTGCTGAGGCACGAGCATCTTCACCTCTGCCCTCCCACCCCATCCTTCCTGCGGCCACACAAGAACCGAACCACGGGCAGGCTGAATTACTTCATCCCTCTTCCCACCCCAGCTAAGCAGAGAAGCATGAAATAAAGCATGCTGTGAGCACACAGAACATACGTGCCTGGTTTCCTTCCTATGAGTATAGGTTTGTGTATACGTATAGGTATGTTTCCTTTGCTATTAGAAATATACTGAATTGTAACTGTGATACCTTACACCTTTACTGGGGAATTGAGTAGAGACAGCAGAGGGTATTCCAGCCTCATGGAAGGCAGCGTGCCCAGGGGTCCGCTTCAGATGCTGGAGAGACTCCAGTATTATTATTACTTATGCTCATTTTAGCTCATGCTCAGTGAGTAACGTGGAAGACAGATGAAATTGGCCTTCATCAGCCTGCGATGAAAGGCTTTTCATTTCAGCCAGTCTGACTCATGGCCCTCTAGCAGCTCTTGCCCATGGTGATTTTACGTGATGATGCAGGATGAGGGAATTTCACAAAAAACAGAAGCAGAGCTAGAAAGAGATAGAATAGGCTAATAAATATATTTCAAATCAGTTTTCATTTTCCTGGTTTTCAGATTAACGTCACCATTTATTCTTCCTTTTCCACATAATAAAATAGTAGACTTTAATAACAAGATAAAATTTCAACTTTCATTTTCTCCCCTTCTTCCATTCTAGTACTAACAGAGATGTGTGGGATAGAGAAGGGAAACAAAAGATAGGAAAGTGATGACCGCAGTGATAAAAAGTGGAGCACAAGAAAATCCATGTTTTCATATTAAAAGTCCCAATAAAAGGATAATATCTCTCTCTAGGTAAGGAAGAACCTGAGAGAGCCATGGGATTAGTTTAAGGCCTATAGTAGTCTTTAAATTTGCACTAGCCAAACAAAACACTTTTATCCTACTTGTCCTGGACATTAATCTTGTGTGGCTGGAAGGTGGGGTATAGAGGGTCTCAAAATAATATATAGGTATACAGGTGGGGCATATAGGGTCTCCTTCTGTAATTTTAGTAATTTTTTTAAATGTACCAAATCCAGCATGAGAGACAAGCATAGTAGCTATCCTATGCACAATGGAAGAGCCATGGTTATGGAGTAAACTGTACATTTTAAGTGACTTTTCTTTAAAAAAAGTTTATAATACTATGAACTTGAAGCCCAGGTTCAATGATATATTGCAGCTAAACAAGGGCAGCATTTTCCAAACCTGGTGACAACAAATGAAGTGGCAGTGAACCAGAAGACCTCTTGCCCTGATGTTGAAATATGTGTGTGCGCAAGTCCACTGAATTAGTTATCTGCATTCATTTGTTCAGTTAAAGCCAAATGGATGCTCTATCCCCAGCATGGAGAATAAACCTGGGCTGTGATAACTGCATTCATTGGTTCACTCCAATTTATAATAATTTTTCATATTTGGAAATTACCCCAAATTTCTCGTTCCCCTTTATTGATAGCAGTGACTGCAGAACTGGAGGAGTCTCAAGGGGCCATTGTACACCACCTCGTTCAAAAATGATAGATGCATTCACCGTGTCTTTTTCTCTGTTGAAATTAAAATTAATACACTGAAAAATGATGTAACAAACTGCTTGGCATAATTGATTTCCCCAGCAGAGTTATCGTTTCATTGCAAATTCACAAGAGGCTGCCATAAACAATACTAGAGAGATTTAAAATGCTATTAATAGCTCCTTAGACCTCTAGCATATATTCTGAAGGGTATTTAAAAAGCCATTATAATAACATTGCCGTGATATATACAAAAGCAAACAGATTCTGGCACCATTTGGGAGGGTGTGTGGGGGGGTGTCGGATCTGCCCCAGTGCCCGGCGTGGGGGCCACCCGGCTCAGCCCTGCTCCTTGATGAAGAGAGGGAAACACGGGCCAGCATCCGAGTGGGATGCCCTCCATCCGCAGGGGACCGCATGCCCCTCCAGACTCATCTTCTTCAATTAAGTGGCAAAATTGCATGGCACAGCCCCAGGATGCGTTGCACCTGAGCAGCATTTTGCATGGCAGCCCCGTTCCTCGTCAGCCGAAGCTGCCAGGTAACACAGAGCTCCTTGCGTCAGCCCATCTGATGAGTTTGCAAAGGCTGTCACGAGCAAGAAGTTTCTGTTGCTTTACCTTTTGGGAAGGATGCCAACGTTTCATCATTAAGGTGCCTCACATCATTACACCATGAAAAACAACATATGGCACAACGTGCCTAAATGTCAAAAAACGGGCACTCTACTGAAAGGAAAAAAAAACCAGGAAGACAGAACTCCTCTAAACGACATGTACAATACCTCAGCTGTGGCTGCAAAAGCCTCCAGGAGCTACTGCCTGTGCTGAGTTTTCGCATTCCTGTGCCACGTACCACAGGCTCAGGACACGCTGCGCCCGGACCCCGAAGGCGGATGGTGTCCACGGGCTTCCCAGGGAGCAGGGCGGAATCTGGCCATTCCCAGGCAGAAAGCACCAAACACTTCTCCTTCCATCAAGCCACAGGCAAGTGTATCCCCGCTTTCACGTGCCAGAGCCTCGGAGCTGAGAGTGCACTTTAATGCTTTTATATCCCAACTCACCCATATTCTGGTATCGCGCTCAGGTCTTTTTACCGCTTTCCAAAGGCAACGTTACCTGAAACGCAGTGAGCTTGCAGTGGAGGTGCTGCCCGTGCATCACAGGAAAACTGCATGCACCTCCCTCCAGGGACTATTTCTTAATTTCTTTGGAAAATGTGCCCAGATCAGTGATAGATCACAGTCCTTGGGCATACTGATTTTTTAGTTGCACCTGGAGATGCACTCTTGGGAATCTTTTTGTGCTTTTGGTATATTTTAATCTAGTTTCTTCGCTACTCCCAATAGCACAAGGGAATGGTCTTTTCATGGCTTACTCATGTGAGTCTAGCAAAATGCTTTCTTTTACAAAGAAATTACGATCTTCCCTGGAAGATATGTGTTTTAAGAGAGCTCTGTGAAAATACCAGCTCTGTGCTTAGCAGAAATCACAAAAGCCAAAGTAGTATTTTACAAAGCTAGGAAAGGAATGGAAGAGAAAGCCAGAAAACATTATTAGGCCACTGTACAAAGCTGTGGTGCCCGTATACATTGAATATGGTATTAGAGCCTTGTCACTGTCCCTCCACTGCAAAAGGGTGCAGCAGACCTGAAAAGCCACAGGGGCTGCCCAGAAGTACAGGACACCTTTTACCCCTGGCAGTAAACAGACCGTGCCTAAACCCTGAGCTCTGGTTCCAGACATGCTCCTGCAGGCTGGGTGCCCTGTCCCCGGTCCCAGGAGAGCAGCGGGGGCTCTGGGGGCCACTTGAATCCATCAGTGTCCTCTCCCTGTCTTTACCCATGGTCCGGCAAGGTCAGTCGATGGAGAGACATCCGTGCCCCGATGTCCTTGAATCAGTCAAATCGCGTGAGTTTTGCTGTTGACTTCAGTGGTACCACGACAATAAGGAAGGTTTGATCTATCTTCTGGAGGCTGAATCTAAGCCTTTTCCTTAAAGAAGAAATATCAGCCCAGAGGGATGATTTATAATACTAAATGAACTGATATTATCCTGCCCAAAGCAATATCCTACAAAGAAAGAGGACAACTGATGGCAATCCTTTGTTCATGTGTCACTGGGCATTAGAAACAAGTCAGCATTAAAAATAAATCCAATTCATTTGCTCTGGGCTTATCTTTGAAAAATATGGTCATTCATCCATGATTTAAGTGCATTTGAGATCAGTCAGAGGAAGTCAATGACTTTGTAGTCTGTAATATAACGTATAGTAAAACTTCAAATTACTAGTTGCCAAGAAAGCGGTAGCTGAAGTTGTATATTGCTTATCCTTATCCGTGACACGCAGCAGTAAAATTAACCAAGGAAATCAATTCTGCACATAAAGGACAAGACATTGCTAACAGCGAGCACCTACAAGACATGTGGGAAGTGCCTGGAAAGCAGGCAGGAGGCAGGCAGGAGTGGGAGCCCTGCCTGTGCTGGGCTGCAGCACGGTGAACCCAGCCAAGAGGCACAGACCCCGTCCCACCATGAGGGACCGCAGGCCTGGGCCACTGCTCCAAGGGATGCAAAATAAATAAATAAATAAAAATTTAAAAAAATACTGAAGACCAAGACAAGTAGCCCGACTGCAGAGAAACTATGGCTTGAGTGCTCTGGTTGCATTGCCTCATGCCTCCAAGGCTTGGTTTAGTTACAGTACTGAGGTAAGCAGGTTAACAGAAACCTTACAGAACTTATCAAAGTGTCAGCCTGCAAAAAGAGGTCAGCAGAGCCGAAGGAACCAGGCACCGTTTCCAACGACAGCCTCTGCAAGGGAGAGGCCAAGAGCCAGGGATGACCAGTTGGGTGTGCAAGGGAAGAGGAGCACAGCAAACCGGGGACCGCTTGTTGACCCTGGAGACCTGGATAGCTGCTCCCTGTGGGCAGTGCACTGCAGGGGATTGTTGGCAAAAAGCAAATATTTTTGTGCTGTGTACAACTATTTCCAGAAGGATTTAATTAGTGAAACATATTTTGTATGATGCTAGATCCCCAGTTCTTGGTGGAGAGGAAACACTGCTGACAAGTAACAGGAAACCAGAGACAATGACATAGTGCATACGTCAGTGTTGGAAGGGTTGGCCCTAGAAATCACCCTTTCATTTCCTGTGGTTAATTTATTATTTACTTTTGCACTGCAGAGAAGTAGTACAGCTTACCACACTGAGCATTTGCACTGGAAAGAAACATTGCGTGTTACCATACTGACTGTGCCACGCCATCACCAGCACTGCTTCAAAGACATGGGGCAGGGGGGAAGTGGGAAAAAACAAAAAAATAATAATTTTCTGTGGATTTGAGGTTTGCTTTTAAAAAGGAATCAGCAAAAATGCCTCTCTCTCCAGTTCAGTTTGTTTTATTCTTACTTACACCTTCTACAGAGCCCCAGGTGTCAGCGGTGTGCCCAGGTGGCAACATGGCCAAGCCCGACACCCCAGACCACCAGCCCGGGGAGGCTGCGGCAGGTCGCCCAGCGGCTCTCACAGAGCACGTTTTGCTGTAAGAATGGTCTGAAAACAGACAAACATTCGTATAGAAACGAGGGCGTCCTCCTGCAGTTCTGTCTGGTCCCCGCTGACACCACCCAGCCTTGCCCTGCTCTGCAACTGGAAATGTCGAGGGGACACACTGGAGCACACAGCAGACAGCTCTCACGGCCAGGGCTTGTTATAGCAACCAATCTAGGACTTTCTAAAGAAAAAATGAAGCACCCTTGATTACAGTCTAATCACACACCAGTTCCTCTCCAGCCAGCTCTTGAAACTGCTTTCCCCTGGAGCTGATCAATGAGCGACAGATTTTGTAGTCCAGCTGTAGCAACTCAGATACAAGAGAGGAGATGTTGGAGATAAATAAATCAAGTTCTCCAAAGCACATTACAAAAGGACGAGGAAGCCATGGCACCAGATCTCAGTCTGAGAAGCACACTGACTAATGAAGTTACATTGATTAATCTGATTAAATATTTCATTAGGGTAGTAATGGCAAATTACCAGCTTCTTATAGCAATTCTACCTTGAGTATAACATAGCCAGAAGGCCAGTTCCCAGCACAGCCAGACTGTGATGAGATTTTAACTCCCATTTATTTATGGGGTACTGAGTGGGATGCCTACCAGGAGAGCTGGAATAAATGGAAGCAGGCGAACAATTAATTCTTTTCTGAGCCATTCCTTTTCAAATAAATACTGTTTATGTCACCAAAACCATTATAAATTAAAAGAAAACATAGAATCTGGGGCCAGTTCAGTCAGAGCTATGGAGTCCTTATGTCATGAGAGGATACTGAGTGAAAGGCAAAGCAAAAGAGATAGGCAAGAAGCATAACTTTTACACTGCCTTTTTGAAGGATGAAGGAGGCTTACAACATGTCAAACTGCTGATGCGGCAGATCGAAGCCCTTTTTGAACCACCAATACGTCATCCTCTCTGCAGATTTCTTGATAGCAGCCATGCAGACAGCAGAGCACCATCGCTTCTCCTGTCCATCAGCCCCCCTCTTACAGCTGGGAATTTCAAGGGACATTGCTCCTGGGGAGACACCTCCATCTCCGGCTGCGCATGGCCCTTCCCTCCCAGCAAGCCGCGGGGTGGGGGTGCAGAAACACTGCTCTGATACCCTCTCACATCAAGCACTGGGAAATGTGAGACCCTTTTTTAAAGGCATTGAAGCCAATCTTCACCTTCTTCCGAAGGGGCACAGGCAAAGCCGCTGAGGTGTGTCAGTGTTGACTCTCCAGATGCTTGGAGACATCATTCTGTAACTGCATTTATCCCAGTTACATTCATCTTAATTTGGATAATCAGTTTGTTGGTCTCAGAGCACCATGGCTCTTTTCCCTTCTTGCAAGCATTCAAACAAGAAGCAGAGCACATACAAGACAGAGCTCAGCCTATAAATGCCAAAAATACCAAAACAACCTGGCAAGTTACATACATCTTTTGGACATTTTGCCACACAGATGTGCAAATGCAGTTGTTACAGTATACCTAGGAGGAAGAGTTGGATGCCTGGGCACCCAAAGCAGTTGACTCCCGTCACGTCTGGCCTTACTCAAGAGGCAGCTATAAGCTGTGTATAGTGGGACTGATGGGAGGTTTGCATAACGCCTCTTAACGCATGGACCGGCAGAAAACATGAGGTCCAGAGGAAGATGCGTTCTTGCCGGAGAATGCCTCCTGGCCACCAAAAGGAGGGGAGATGGTTGCAAATCTCATGGGCAGGAAATAATTCTTTGCTTCAACGCAAATGTTTTAAATGACTTCTTGTATACCAGAAGTGTGTAAATGTCTCCACATACAATTGTGGAGGGTAGTCAAGATGTCTCCTACATGCAGGCAGAATAAGACTTTCAAGGTGAAAGATTAAATTAGACTACAGATCCCCAGAAGATGAGAGGGGAGGACTAAACATCTCTGCCAGGTGCAGGAAGAGGGTCTCCCCTACATGTATCGCTATCTGTTTTGAGGGAGTTTGGCCCTTTTTGGACCATTGGGTAAGGCACATCAGAACCAGCTGACTCCACCAGCCCCTAGCTTTTCTCCTTTGCTGCTCCAGGCATATTCCTAGAGGTTTGCCCACCACAGCCCAATGCCTCTGCCTCTCTCTGTCCTCTCTGTTCATCAACATTTTATGGCGATTTTTCCCCAGAATGACACATAAGTGAAACTTTCCCCAAAAGCATGCAGCATGAAAGCTCATTAGAACAAGCCTTACTCAAAGAAGACAGAAAACTGGTGGAAATTAAAACATGAAACACTTAAACCTACAATAAGAGAGGGGACCAAAGTGCTCGTGTGCCCACTACAGGTCTCCTTGCACTCATCTCTCAGACTACCCCGACAGCAAACCTGTCCCACAGAGCACTTCTGCCATGCACTGCTCTGCAGAGGTGCCAAGATTTGCTCATTAAGCTCTGGCCTGGGAATCAGGTTAAGCTGATCAGGTCAGCCAGGGGCTCTCCCCAGCCCTGCATACTGGTTTTGTTTTTGGACTTGGTCTCACATTCTGTTTGCAACAAATTTAGCTTGCTTTAACTGAAAGACCAACAACTGGACAAGAAGGGGTGGCACAGTGGGCATGGCAGAAAAGGAAGCACAAGCAAGATTATCCTATGGTTTTCGTCTGTCCTCCTTTCAGTTCAACACTGGAAATATCCATATAGCTTCTCTTTCTCTATGTAGTACCATGTGCTATAGATAGCACCGTGTCATGCAAACACACACCCCTCATTGACTCTAGACCCCCTTGTTCCCAAAACTTTCTTTCACTGGTATGTCTGTCAGGGTGGGAGCAGTCCTAGGACAGCTGCCTCCATTCCACCAATCTTCTTTTCAGTTTTACTTTGAGCAATAGCATGGTTGAAACTTTTTTCTAACACACAGTTAGGAATTAATTAGTTAGGAATTAAGCCTGTTGCAGATTCCTTGTTTCAAGTGTGCATTGAATGCTAATCAAAACAGGAACCAACATGAACGTAAAACGGAGTAAAATGATTTAAAGTTGAGTTACTCATTATTCAATAACAATGACTCCCTTAAAGTTTGGTGTGATGAGAAGGCTGGAAAGAAAGGAAATTTTAGTGACTTTTGTTTCCGCCTGGAAAGGTCAGAGTGAGCTGGCCTTTGGGAAAGGTCAGCGTGGGCCCAGGAGCTACCCAAAGCACTCGGATGCAAGCAGGCAGGCAGCTTTTGAAGGCTGTGACTAGTAGCAGAATGATTTATGGCCTCTTGCTTCCCCCCGCATCACACGTCAGAGAGTTGGCCCTGATGGAGAATAACCTGACCTAAATAATGACTTTTCCCTGCAGCGAGCCCCGTCCCCAGCAGTCCCCAGCACAGCGGGGGAGTGGCAGGCTGGGCAGAGAGGAGAGAAGGACCCTGCAGCGGGACGGTGCCCTGCCCCAGACCAACCTGCAGCCCTCGTCCCACTCTTTTTAAACACCAGAGACTGGCATGTCCCTACCAAAGAAACTGTGAGCTGAGATGATGCTAGTGTCAGGAGACTCACAAAACTCAACATACCAGAGGTGGTGCACGGGAGAAGACAGCGATGCCGTGCACAGAAGGAGTGCTGTCAGCATCACGCCACCTCACAACAGATCGGGTCTGCTCAGGACACAGTGGCTACTCAGTCAATACAGCCAAGGGAAAACATTTCCCTTCAAGCTTCCCAGCACTTTGCCAAGGTCTGTGGCTGTACGTTGGGTCTTTCACTCTTCTGGTGTCTCTGCGATCTGACACCACCAATCAGCTACAGCCTGTCCGGCATACTTTTACCTTGGTTTCATTCCTGCTCTCCAAAGCATACCATAATGGTCTGTGTGATGAGGTAATAGGCACTTCTAGGACATCCTAATAGATGCTACAGGCATGATGCCAAGTTAGCGTAAAATGCAAGTCCTCATTTCTTTTGACTGGTTGTTAAACTGACTGAGAAAGGTCAATTGGAGATAAGAGATGGCTAATAATGCATAGCTCTCATCTGGTACTTATTATTTCATATATAGAGCTCAAATTGCTTTGCGAAGGTGACCAAGCATTATTTCTTAACCTTTCCATGGGCTAGAGAGCCCATTTCCCTCCTGTAGGTTACTGGAGATGATCTGAGCACAGTGATTAAAGTAGCTGTGTCGTGAAAAAGCATTTCAATATTACTGATGCTTGGAGAATCAGACAGGAGTTTGTATTAGAAGAGGTAAAGAAATGAAAACCATTATTGTTCTGTTATAGACATCCAAAAAAAAAGCTTCAGACACACCTGAAGGTCCAAAGATTCAAAGCTATCCCCAGTGCAGGAGTTAAGAGCTCAGAGCCTGACCCCACTGCACGCAGATACCTGTGTAGCGCTGTAAACACCAAGGGCAAGCAGTGCCACGAGAAAAGTGATGAAGGTGGAGCCAAGATAGCTCTTCTGGACTTTGCCAAGTACAAAGACACAAATCCTGTAGGCTTTTGGCAATGTGGGTCTCTGTAATTTGCTCTGACCATCCATCAGTATCAGAAAACTATTGCTGTAGGCTCCTATCACAGACCAGGCACCCAGCCCGGTGACACCGGCTCTGCCGGCTGCAATTGTGAGCCATGAAATGGCTGTGCTTGTGGATCTGTTTCTCATGCATGGGTGAGAGGACGTTAAATGGCAGTGGGAGTAGGAGGGACCACAAAGAAGAAATATTCTCGACATCACTCTGCTGGGAGAGGAGATCATGGGGAGGAGCAAGAACTGGTTTCAGGGGCTGGAGAAGATGCACCTTGAGCACACAGAGGGCACAGAAGGAAGAAGAACATAGGTCACTGAAGGACGAGATCATGGCTTAAATTTACATATCCATCCCTCGAGCAAGTAACATCCATATGCATTACAATTCCTGAAGATATTCAGACACAGAGCTGTTTTGCTGTCGCCTCTCACCACCACAGACTTCATTCAGGGAATGTGCAGCTTGACCTTGTCCCGCCCTCACCCTCGGCACCCTGCCGGTGGCTGGGGTGGCATTACTACATGCACCTGCCATATAAATTACCTGGCATTTAACAACAGCTAAATCATGTCAGCCAAAGTAGGAAAGACATCATCATGTACGTGATGCAATTCAAACCGTCTCTGGCACTATTTACTAGCCCGTGCATCAATGCTACCTCTGCAAGCAGCAGACAAACCTGCCAGGACTCCGGTGGTGCTGGTCCCCATGGCCAGTGTGGCTCGGGGGTCTTGCAGAGCCAGGGATGCCCCACTCAGCGCTGCCTCCCTCCCCCTGCTGCGATACTGCTCCCAGCGCAGCGGTCAACCTGACCTCGCATCTTGCATTTTGGTGAAAACTCTGGTAAATGAGAAGTTTCCTGAGACAGAAAGCAGGCTGCGCTGCACAAAGATTCATGGGCGACCCAGCTGCAGCACTTGACCTCCCCACAGCCTGGGAAAACATCCCATTTACCCATCTCACTCAGGAGAGTCCCTCAGGGACCAATAAGCCAAAGAAGCCAGAGGGATGCAGAGTTATGTCCCAGCCCTGACGGCCGCTCCTGTGCGTGCTGCCTTCCCTGCACTCACTGCTTTAACTGCACTGCCCAGCACTGGCTGCAGACCGCTCTGCCATGGCTGAAGTCACATTTTCAAGAGGCAGCCTACTTTTGCCTTTTTTTCCCCCCTACCTTCCTCGAACCCACTTTCCTTTCATTTTGGTTGTTTTCCCCACTTTGTTTCTTCCCATTCGACTCCCTGTATGAGTCTCCCTCTGCCCTGCTCTAGCTCTAATCACAACGTGAGCCATTTCAACCCACCAACCCAGCAGCCAAACCTTGGGGTTTTGTCAGGTGAGTTTTCTGCAGCTGTTGCAACCCACAGAGCTTCAAAGCAACCGTCCAAGAAGCGGCAGCCTGCGCCCAGCAGCACACTCGTGTCTGTGCCCTTCACTACACGTCACTGACACAGTTTGGATTTTTCCTAAGGGGGTTCACCTCTTTTATTTGTACTTTGAAGACAAAGCCTGATTCTATTTTCTTAAAAGTATGATTTTTTTTCCCCCCACCATCAACTCAGACCACAATCTTTTGTGTAAAGTTACAGTAGCCAAAGGGAAGGGGAACAGAGAAAGCCCATGAAGCACAGCAGCCGAGTGCGCTGTGCAAGAGGCACGAAGGAGATGGGCACCAGCCCTGAGAGGTACACCTTTGTGTACCCCATTTGCACGTTTCTGGCAGAGCGGAGCACAGCGATACCCACGTGAGGCAAGGATGTGCCAAGCCTCTCCCCAGCTGCACGCTGCTCTGGGGACGTGGTTCCTGGACCCGCTACCGGCCCTCTTGCCGGAGGGACATCTGGTATCACTGGCACCCAGGGTAGGGGCTGCCACCTGCCTTGGTCCCTGGGGAGACTGTTCCTCCATTTGCTGGCCGCAGAAGAGGCCACCACACGGACCACACAAAGAAATTGCACTGCTCTTGTACCAGAGCATGGAAAACACGGGTACCACCAAAGCTCCATGAGACACAGCCTGGAGGACAGGGGTGGAAATAGACTCCCCACAACATCAGCATGACCAGCTGCGAGGGGGGTCCTGTTTTAGGAGCTGTAACATTCAAAGCTCTGGGCTCCAGCAGAAGAGAGCCAGGTCCCTGCAGAAAACCAACACTGCTAACCTGTTCCCAGTAAGTCAGAGGCGCCTTCGGAGCAGGTACAGACACTGATAAAAGGAGAGCTGCAAAACACATGAAGCTCAGCAAAAAGAGCCATGAGCTGCAAAAGGAAATATTTTTGAGGCAGCACTGGGAAACCGGTCTGTATGCGCACGACTCAAATGCTAGTAGCAATTGCAGCATCTTTGTAAGCAGTTTTGTTAACACAGAGACAGTTTAGCTTTAGAAATGTGGAGTCTTTTCACCTAACGCATTGAATAGGAAAATAATTTGTCACAGAAATTAGATTTTCACATGCAGCAATACAGACAGCTATTAGAATATACTGAAATGCAAAACAATCACTTTGAAGATTTAAATAAAGCTGACAGTAGTGAGCAAAATACATTTTATACAGGCCTTTATTATGCTCTCAGTAGCCTGCAATTGCTTTGTTTTCAAGTCTGTTACACAAACAAGGGGCTGTTTTTTTCCCTTGGAAAATGTTCCTAAGGTGTAGTTGCTGGAGCTACCCTTCATCGTATGAATCAAAGCACCAGGTTAAACTAGAAAGTACAAAAATTCAAGTTCTCAGGGTATCAAAACCATGCAAGTTGTGAACAAAATCATTCTCCAAGCACTACTTTTTCCTGCTCCAAAGATTTATGCTGAAGGGTTATTCAGCTATGTGAATCTGCAGCTTTCCCTTAAAATTAATCTCCTGTTGAGGTATGAGCACTGTAAGCTCCTTCACAGGGCATTAAGATTTCAGGCAGAAGCGCTCAACATGCGGCAATGCCAACATCAGCCTGCAAAAACTGCAGCGGGTTCCTCGTGGCGATTGCTCAGGGCAGAGCTGGGTGGTCCCCAAGGGCTGTGGGACCCCCTGCCCCACGGGAGGGCAGGGGACACTCCCGTGCTCCCCATGTGGGCAGGACCAGCAATGACAGATGAAAAACAGACACAAGTTATGGATCCTCCAAAAATTCAAATTTTGTGGCTTCAAGCCATAAAATGTGGAATAGGGTTTTTAATTGCCGGAGGAATGAGTTTCTGGAACAGCGTTCCCAGCAGGCAGAGGCAGCAAAGCCCCAGGTGAAGCTGCATGGGGTGGGGGACAGGCACGTTCAGCATCACCAGCTGCAACGGGTGGAAACTGGGTCCATTTCCCAGTCCAAGGGTCCCAGGAGATGCAATTTTAACTTGTGAACACCTCATGCTAATTATTTCAAAGTGCTTATGAACATGCCAGACCCCTATTTAGAATGGGTTGTGCTGGCTCGCACAAGCAATCTGCTCCAGGAAGGGAGTCCCTGGGATACTCCTGTGCTGTACGTGAGGGCACCTTCTCCTCTAGCAGGAAGGCTGCAGATAATTTGCCATCAGCATCACTCTTGTACTGCAGAAGCACTACTTTTTACTGCCATGAAAATTGAGCTGGCAGCATGAGGAAAAAAAAAACCCCACAACATTAGCTGCTAGAAAGGCTTTTGCATTCCTTACTTTCTGTCAATCTTTCTTATTATGAATAATCCTTAGAGGGCCACGGAGACAGTCAGATAACAGAAATATATTCATAAATCATCAATTCATCAGCTGACAGGGAGAAAAAAAATGTCCATCTATTTGTGAACATTATTCAAACCAGCTTGAGCAGAGACACAGGATGTCGCGGCTGCCAGCGACCATGCCGGCAGACGAGCCATGCCGCTCTCCCCAGCCTTGGCCCCACCAGCGCCCTTTTCCTTCCCGCAGCGGAGCCTCACCACGGCTACCGCTGGGTCTGCACTGCTGCAAACAAGCAAAGCAAAACGAGCACTTTGGCTTTTGTTAATTGAAGTTTAGCGTGGTCACACCCAGCCAGTCCAGCCTATTTTTCTGCTAATTCCCAGTTTTGCCCCTGCCTTCCCTGCCATGTACCAGGAACACACTGCTGCAGGTCGGGGCTCCTGGATGTCTCAAGAGAGTGTGCTACCCCATGGAGAGCCTCCAAACAGGGTGCAGTCTCTGAGATTGAACATTTCTGATCAAAGAGGCAGCGCTGCAGACAAAGGCTGGTGTCCAAACTGGAAGACAGTGTCGGGGAGCAGAATGAAGCCCCCCTAATCCAAGGGGAAATGGTTAGCGACCTGCTACACCACTTAGACACGCACAAGTCTATGGGGCCGGAGGGGATCCACCCAAGGGGACTGAGGGAGCTGGCGGAGGTGCTCACCGAGCCACTTTCCATCCTTTACCAGCAGTCCTGGCTCACCGGGGAGGTTAGCCCAGTTGACTGGAGGTTGGCAAATGTGACACCCATCTACAAGAAGGGCCAGAAGGAGGATCTGGGGAGCTACAGGCCAGTCAGCCTGACCCCGGTGCCAGGGAAGGTTATGGAGCAGATCATCCTGAGTGCCATCGCATGGCACGTACAGGACAGCCAGGGGATCAGGCCCAGCCAGCATGGGTTTATGAAAGGCGGGTCCTGCTTGACCGCTCTGATCTCCTTCTATGACCAGGTAACCCGCTTAGTGGGTGAAGGCAAGGCCTTGGATGTTGTCTACCTAGACTTTAGTAAAGCCTTTGACACCATTTCCCATGGCATTCTCCTGGAGAAACTGGCTGCTGCTCATGGCTTGGATGGGCGTACTCTTCGCTGGGTAAAAAACTGGCTGGGTGGCCGAGCCCAAAGAGTTGTGGTGAATGGAGCTAAATCCAGCTGGTGGCCGGTCACAAGTGGTGCTCCCCAGGGCTCAGTGTTGGGGCCAGTTCCGTTTAACATCTTTATCAGCGATTTGGATGAGGGGATCGAGCGTGCCCTCAGTACGTCTGGAGGCGACAGCACATTGGGTGGGAGTGTCGGTCTGCTCGAGGGCAGGAGGGCCCTGCAGAGGGATCTGGGCAGGCTGGATCAATGGGCTGAGGTCAACTGTATGAGCTTCAACAAGGCCAAGTGCCGGGTCCTGCTCTTGGGTCACAACAACCCCATGCAACGCTACAGCCTTGGGGAAGAGTGGCTGGAAAGCTGCCCGGCGGAAAAGGACCTGGGGGTGCTGGTCGACAGCCGGTTGAACATGAGCCGGCAGTGTGCCCAGGTGGCCAAGAAGGCCAACGGCATCCTGGCTTGTATCAGCAATAGCATGACCAGCAGGAGTAGGGAAGTGATCGTGCCCCTGTACTCGGCACCGGTGAGGCCGCACCTCGAGTACTGTGTTCAGTTTTGGGCCCCTCAGTACAAGAAGGACACTGAGGTGCTGGAGCGTGTCCAGAGAAGGGCAACGAGGCTGGTGAGGGGTCTCGAAAACAAGTCTTATGAGGAGCGGCTGAGAGAACTGGGGCTGTTTAGTCTGGAGAAGAGGAGGCTGAGGGGAGACCTTATCGCTCTCTACAGCTACCTGAAAGGAGGTTGTAGTGAAGTGGGTGTTGGAGTCTTCTCCCAAGTCACAAGCGATAGGATGAGAGGAAACAGCCTCAAGTTGTGCCAGGGGAGGTTTAGAATGGATATTAGGAAGAATTTCTTCACCAAAAGGGCTGTCAAGCACTGGAAGAGGCTGCCCAAGGAAGTGGTTGAGTCACCAGCCCTGGGGGTATTTACAAGACATGTAGACGTGGTGCTTAGGGACATGGTTTAGTGGTGGGCTTGGCAGTGCTGGGTTAACGGTTGGACTCAATGATCTTAGGGGTTTTTTCCAACCTAAACGATTCTATGATTCTATGATCATCTGCCTGCGCCATCCCTCCTGGCCCTGGTGCAGAGCCCTGTGCTCTGCTGTCCTTTCCGTTCTCCTTAGCTGAGCGGAGAAGTTATCAGCAGGAAAAGCTGTTTGCACAGTGAGTGCACAGGGGGTGAAATCTAGCAGCAATGGGGACAGTACACTCACGTAGGACAGAGCCCATCTGGAGCGGAGCGTGGTGGCATATGTGGTGTTCTCTCACTCGCCTTTACTTCTTCCCAGGGAAAAAGTTATTTGCAAATTCAAGTTTAACAGCCCCCTTGGCTACTGAAAGCCACATTAAAGCAGATCAGTTTGACGTTCCAGACTATTTCAGGGTGGACAAAAGCATCCAGAAAATGTACCAACCTCCATTTCTGTTTTGAAGCCCAGGGACCAGGAGATTAAACTGGGGAGCAAGGCTGCCCGGACACCATCTCCTCTGCAGAAAGGGACATTCCTCCCCTTGTTTCCCACATGTTGATTTTCAGCCTGCAGCTTCGGTCCACAGTTCAGGACCCATCGTCCCTTCAGCTGTCCGTGAGCGTGGCCTCTGCCTCCAGCAGCAGAGACGTGCTCAGGCTACTCCCCACTTGCTGCAGCCAGTCCCACCTACCGAAACCTCAGGAGCAATTGGGACCATGGGCTGGAGCCAGAACCTGGCCACCGAGGGCAGGTGAGCGCAGGCACTGCTCCCATCTCCAGCAGGAATGGTCTGGGCTTGCACCAAGATAGCTGATAGCAGCTGCTGTGGGAAAGAGGATCAGGGAGGAAGGAGGCTGGTCCCTGCTGGGGACCATCGGCGGGCTGCACAGCACGCAGACACCTGAACGGCACCTCACTTCTCCCAGCAAAGCACAGGCTTCTCCTAAACATTACATATGTTTAGGTGTTAAAAAAGGCCAAATGCAAAGAAGCGGAGAACCAGGCTCACTGTTTTTGAAAAGGGGAAATCACAGGTTTGAGTAGTGTTTTAAATGAATGATACACATAGTGATTGCATTTCCATGAATGCTGCATGTTTAAATGGGAAGACAGTAACAGCTTTTATTGGGGTCTGGGACTATTTCTAGCTCTCAGTCACTATTTCTGTGATCCTACAATTCACTGTGCCTCTTTGCAATGCCATCACTAGCTCTGGCCTTGCTGCTTCCGAAGACATGTGCCATCTGCCTCTTCCTTTTTTTTCATCGTAAAATTCCAGGAGTTTAGGCAATCGCTATGAAAAACCTCCTCCCCCCAGCGTTGCCACATCCAAAGCAGTTGGAGCAGATGCCTTGTCAAGGTTGAATTCTCCAAAAGCAGCTGCTTACAGTCTGAGACATCACTTTGGAAGAAAAGCTGTCATTAGCAAGACACTCGCAAAGCCCTCTCCTCTTTCATTTTGTGCATGTAGGCGTTGAGGAAGGTGGGGGTAAGGGGTTTGGAGGAGACCTTCCTTTTCCAGAGTCACATATTTGTTTTGCTTTCTCAAAAGAAGAATAAAAAGAACTACACTTCCAAAATAGCCTGCCAAAAGCTCATTACAGTAATTACACTACTCTTGACAGAGACTGAAGCCGGCTGCTTCCAAGAAAGCCAGTATCATACATTTTGCAACCGTAATCTGTTAAGAGGTTTATTTCTCATCCTAGATAATGATTTCTAATGCATAGCATTAGAACGGGTAGCCCTTGTAATTATAAAGCCATCATAAAGTCTGCAGTATCCAACTTACCCTGGCTACACGCTGTTACGCACCAATATGAGGCTGCCGCAGTTTTTGGCTTTCTCACATGATGTCTCCCTGGTGAGCTCTGTAAACTGACGGCACCGAGCACAGGCGTGGCAGCTTTTCTCCAGTTTAAATATCCTCCCTCCCTTGCAACACAGAGCAGCGTGAGGAGACATGGCCTTTTCTCCCACAGCCTTTGGGAGGCTGCGCCAGACCCCGTTACTCATCCACAGCACACAAAGGGGAAAAAACCCCCAAACTTAGAAGCAAATTAGAAAATCTGCTATGGCTGCATGATGGAGAGCATCCATGGGGCAGGCCTCCTTCGCTGTCACCTCAGGGTGACGTTCAGCATCTGCCAGGAGATGGGTGGGAAGGCAGCCCTAAAAGGCGTGGGGGAAGACACGTGGACAATTTTAGCCCCACCTGGTACCTCTGTCCCCTAGAGCCTTCCAAACAATATTTCCATCCAGCTCTCAAAGGCATTAAGAGCTATTGTCATCATAATCTTTGGCTTCACCACCCACTTTAAAGCAGAATGATGATTTTCTTAAAAGAGAGCCCTTCTCAGGACGGGGGGAGAAGAAGGACCCCCAGCGCCCGCTCCAGGGCCCGTCCTTACAGGCTGCAGCAGTCCAGGACAATGGACACGGCTGCAGGAGAAGTGGACTAAGCAAGCAAGTGCCAATCTGCCTGCAGATTTCTAAGCAAAACCATTTCAGAGCGAAGAACCTGCTAGCAGTGCCCAGCAGCTGCAGCTCTCTGCAGAAAGCTGTCAGCGCCGGGTTTGATCAGGATGCATGCTACGTTCTCCACCGTTTTCCTTTCCGGTCCCATCTCTGGATAAAACACAGACGTAACCGTCACAGAAGGTGTTTTCAAAGCGTGGCACAACCCATGACAAATGCGGTCACCATAATCCGGGTTGCCAATGTACTTGCGATATTAGGACATGAAAAAGTTTCCTTTCCCTTTCCGTTTCACAATTCAGCCAGCCCCTATGGCAATCAATTCTTTAGAAAAGAATAACAGTTTTTAACTTGCAAACCAATTTACTATGTTTTAATAACCATGAGTTTCCAGTGATTGGAAGCCTGCTACTGTTAGGAAAGAGAACAGCAGTAAATGCCATTCAGATAAGCTATTTATAAATGGCACACTTCAATTAAAAAAAATACAATTAATATTACAATAATTTCATTTACAGCAGGTGGTGCTGCAATTTTTCTCTGCAGAAAATGAGATGCACCTGTGCAGCACAGAAGCAGAAGCAAATGCCTTGGCACAACAGACCTCACCACATTTAATTGCAGTTTTGCTCACACCACAAGAGGTTAATGACAGCCAGAAGTAGTAAGAGCAAAATAAGTACAGCCCATTATCAAGGTGGAGCATTTATGTAGATTTTTAATTGCTAGAATAAAAAATAAAGCCAACAGTGACATCATCTCTTGCTGTCTTGATCTGAGCAAGCTGCACCCTCCGCAGAGAACCTTGCCTGTGCACAGCACTGCCTCGGCTGGTCACCGGTTTCCCCCTGCAGCATCGCCTTTGCTTCTCTCCGTGGGAAAAATCCCCTTCCTACTCTGTTCATCTGTGTGGAAATCAATCCCTCAGCAGCAGCGTTTGTCTCTTCGGTGACAAGGCAGACCCCAGCACAGCCCTCCTCCAGCAGCAGGTACTGATGCCACCAGAGCCATGCCCAAGACGGGGCTGGGAGGGCATCGCTGCAGGCATGAGGCTGTCCAAGCGCCCGTGGTGCTCCTGCAAGAGTTGCCCTGCACCGGAGCACGGATGCTTACCCTCCCGCCTCGTAGGTGAATTGCTCACCAGAAATGTTATGCCATCTCTCTTAGCTCCAAGTCCTTCACCCCAACACCTTTTGCCAGGAGAGAAGGAATTGGGAAGAAATCGCTGAGGCAGGACATGGGGATGCTTTCACCTGCCCGGAGAGGACCACCAGGAAGCCCTGTCACCAGGTTCCCCTTAACTTGCATCAGATCTGAGACTAGTTTCAGGGCAGAGTGCTGGCCCTCCACTGTCGCCTTCCTCCAGAGTCAGGTGGGGGTCAAGCCCACCTGAGGACAAGGCAGAGCTGGTCATGGGGTGGCATTTTCAAGTTTTTAAGATTTTTTCTTCTTCATTTCCTCCACATTAGAAGAAAGTGTTTTGAATGCCAGAAAACCCAGTCCAGGAAGGATCCGAGTGTTAAACTTCACTGCATCGCAGAGGAAAAATACGTGCTCAGTGCAACTTCAGTCATACATTTAGTAGGGAACTGTCTCCTTGCACGCATCCACAGCTACTCAAAATGCTGGAAGAGAGGAGGGAAGACAGAGAAAATGCTACCACCAAGTGGAGGTAAGCATGCAGGTGAAGCCATGACAGCAGGGGAAGGTAGAGCAACACAGACAGTTCTTGTAAACCCCTGTAACTGCTTCTGTGATTTATTCAGGAAGAAGAGCACCACGTTATATTTTCTGGTTATCTTCAATATGGAAGAAAAAGGTTCTCTTCAGGGGATTTTCCCCTCTGACTTGCTGATATTCATACGCTCAGTAGCACCATACTGAAGCTCAGGATTACACACATAGAGGCAATATGCATGCATGTACATACACAGAGGATGGCTGGATTTATGAAACAGTTGGTATGGAGAAGCATTTGTCTGCCGCAAGGTATTTTCCTCAGTTAGTTTGCCAGATGTGAGCTTGCTGCTTCAGTGTTATGGCTCCTCTGCCCAGACATTTCCAATGCAAGAAGTATTACATATTATTTTGCAAGGAGATAGATAGCAGGCCTTCCCAATGCAGACTGGGTAAATGAGCAGAAACATCCGTTGGCAGTGGAAACGCAGCACAGAGGAGCGCAGCCCTGGGGTCCTGTTGGAGCCTCCAAGCCCACAGTGGAGATTCCTAACGCGTACTCAGAAGATTAATTTGTTTTCCAAAGCTCACCTGTAATTTGAGCACTCACATGTTTAATAACAGAGTCTTTCAAATATTATTTATTTCCTAGATTGCCAATACAAATGGAGTCAATAGAATGCAATCTAAAAATGGCATTATTATTCTTCAAATAAGAGATTATAGGAACCTGAACTATGTGGGTGATCAAACCAACAGTGTTCAGATTTTTTTTTTTTCCTTGTGGCTTCTCTTCCACCCCAAGCATTTCACACGGTCCTAAGAGTAATTTTTTCAAAACACATCTATTCTGCGTCACTAATGATTGTACCAGATAAGCACTTTTTTTCCAATCCATTTTATTAGACATTGCTCTAAAAACCAGGAAGGCTGAGGTGTGACGGAAGACCCAGATGTAAAAGGAGAAACCATTAGAGAATGCAGAGCAGAACGGCTCTGAAGGCTGGTGGACTGGAAGAGGTCCAAAGCCGAGCCAGACGGCAGGCGACCATTAGCAGTAGGCAGGCGATGTGTTCAAGTTTGGAAATGCAGAGGATGGGGATGGGGCAGTAGCTGAGGGGGCGGTTTGCATCCAAGCCAACTAACGCTCGTGGGGACCCGGGGGACCCGTTTGCAGTGGGGCAGGAGGAGATGGGAGGAGAGGAGCGGCTGGGAGGGAGGCTGAGCTCCCCGCGGGGCTCCTTCTGCAGCTCCTTCTCTGCAAAGGTCTCCCGATGTCTCTCTACCTAAATAATTCTGACAAAATGTCTGTCACTATGGCAACAAGGGAAAACAAATTGATTCGAGAGGTGTCTGATATTAGTAATGCATAGAAATTATTGTTGCTATGGCAACGTGATTTACAAATGAATTGGAATATTTAGGAAACAATTAGCAATCGAAACTCCGCGGAAGCAAGGTGAGTCTCAGCCGGCTCTGAGCATCGCCAGCTCTGCAGAGGCCTCTCGCCTGCCCAGCTTCCAAGTACTTGGGCACCGAGCTCCAAGAGGTTTAAACTCAGTGGACTTCTCAGAATGGGTGACTCAGGAATTTGTCATGGACTTGAGAGGAAAACACCAAACAACGCAGACCACAGTGACACAACCGCTGGTGGCAGCTCTGCCGCCCAGGCACGATCCCCTGCGGGGTTACTACCCACTGGGATGTTCCAGCTCCACTGGTTTTGGGCTTGAGCCAAAACTACTTTGTTCTTCAGCTTGAGCAGCAAAACATCATGGCTGGAGGGGACCAAAGGAATGATGAGAAATGCATATCCCCAGCTACCCCTCCCCTGGGGACACGGGCGAGCGGTGCAGAAGAGCCTGCCGGGGCAGCGATGCAACACCTCCGCCCCTTGGAAGAACAGGTTGGACTCCTGTCCAAAAGCTTTCACGGAGGGAGCAAACAGCACCGTCCAGGACCTGATGTGTTGTGCACCCTGGAGCAAGCTGTGCCGGTGTGCACCCAGCCCTGGGTGAGGACCTCTGGCCTGGCCGCAGCTGGTGTGCCCCAAGTAAAGTGCTTGTGACCTTGCGTTCTGAAGGTCAGCACTTGCTCTGTCCCTATCCATGCTCAGATAAATGTAATGACCTTTTTGCTTGTCCTCTCCTTTGGGAGACGCTTCCGCTCATCCAGAATTTAGCATCCCTTCAGCCCAGCACAAGTGTCATGGCTTAAAGGATGGCTCGTTCAAAAGCATATGTGACTTACATAGGGGACTGGGCCAATTTCAATGGATCTGGTTTGCCTTGATGCTGGAGAATCCCTTGGATGCCAAGAAACACCTCTCACTGGGGAAATTAATCTTTCATATCTGTGTTTGTCTGTATCCATGTAGGAGGTGTATGTCAAAGCAGAATGTAGTCAGAGAGAACTGGGACAACGAACACTTTTGTTAAAAAGACAAATAGGCTCAAAATGCAATTAGGTAAATTCACTGAAGAGTAACCCATCAAGAACTTTTAAAGACAAAAATGCGACCTGACTCTGGAAGCCCCTGAGCTATGGATATATGGATGCTGGGACTGTCTACCAGCAAAGCTTCACTGTTCTCCATCTCTGTCCTCATACTCTTCCTTCAGCATCTGCTGTGGGCTGCTGCCAAAGCGGGGTTCAGCCCAGGTGGGTCTTTGGTCAGATCTGGTAGGAGCCCTGCCCTCATAGAATCATAGAATCATAGAATCATTAAGGCTGGAAAAGACCTCTAAGATCATCAAGTCCAACCATCAACTAACACCACCATGACTCCTAAACCAGGCCCTGGAGTGCCACGTCTACACCTTTTTTGAACGCCTCCAGGGTTGACGACTCCACCACCTCTCTGGGCAGCCTGTTCCAATGCCTGACCACTCTTTCGGTAAAGAAATTCTTCCTAATGTCCAATCTAAACCTCCCCTGACGCAACTTGAGGCCATCCCCTCTCGTCCTATCGCTAGTTTCTTGGGAGAAGAGTCCAGCACCCGCTTCACTACAACCTCCCTTCAGGTAGGTTCATGACGCTGATGAAGACCTACAGGAAACTCCCCCATACTTGAATTACAGGTCTGCAGTACAGCAACGGCTATGAAACAACATCCCTTCCCAGACCCTGGCTGTCATTGAGCAGTTGGCGTGTGGAAGAGGCAGCTACAAGGATTCGCACTGCGGTTTGTTTCCTTTCATTTCACCTTTACCTCTTCTCTCCTCTCAACAAGGCAGGTCAGCTGGCAAATAACATCTCTTTCACACTATTCCTACAACAGGCTAATGAAAAGCTTCACCTGCTAAAAGTAGGGGCCTTTACCACAAGCAAAACACAGCGAAATGACCGGTGTTGTTCTTGCTTTCACAGAAGGCAGCCAGAAGAGCACTTAGCAGAACTGACAACAGTCGATGCATTTAAATACATTTCTAAACACTGCCTCGGAAAGCACTTTGGGGATTTAGGAATCTAATAATTGGAGGGAATCCACATAGCAATTAGTCAGTGGTGCTGACACTGACTGACAGGACATTGCCCCCACCCGAGGAGTAGGTACCGATTGTGTAAAAAAATTCCAGTTTCTGACCCTCCAGGTTTTCAGTCAACCCGATTCATTCAATACTTTGTAGGTGTAATTACAAGGAGCAGAGCATCCCCCCGGTTCCCCAGGAGGGGCTCCTCCTACGTGGAGGGCACTGCAGAAGCACCTTTCCCGGGGAGACCTGGAGGTCCTGCCCCCGTGCTGGGGCCGTGCCAGGGTGGCTCAGAAAGCTCTGCTTCAGCAAAGCCATTTAGGTCGATATGACATGGTTGGAAACAAGGATTAACCAACTATTAGCTAAATCTGCAAGAGGGACGTTGATATAAACCAGAAATCACCATTACTCCCAATTTGTGATACTGGTCTGGGAAAGACCTGACCCACAGAAGATTTCCATGGATATACAGATCAGCAGTCTTACACCATTATCTCAGGTTAAATCACAAATGGAGAATCTTTTTTAGATTATTAATTTGGTTCTATAGGCAGCGATATCTGACAATAGGGGACCCAGTGCCACACAGAAAAACCGAAAGCAATTTTTGTAGAACATGATAAAAAATAAAACTAAACTGACATGACTAAGATATAAGTCCCTAATATGAACTTTTTATGCAACAGTAAGCAAACAGGAGTCTCCTTCACATAATTAAGATTTCTGCATTTATAATCTTCTATGCTATCTTTTGCTTAACAGTATGTAATTTAAAAGAAAGCTTCAGGCTTACAGGAGCACAGAAAACATCCCGGGTTTTATTCACAGGAACAGCAGAAGAAGAGCTGATAATCCCACTTTAATTTCCAGTGCCTCATATCCCTAAAACTCCCTTCCAAGTTCAGTTTTTCTTCCCAGACCTCGAGCAGACCTTCCACAGCCACACAATTTTTCATCTGAAAATTAAATTTCTGCCTTTTCAAGAAAAATAAAACTTCATTTTAACAGTCGAAAGTTACAGCTATCAGTGACCCAAAGAAATCCTCTGGCAATATTTAAACAGAAAATAGCCATTCTATCACGGCACAAACATTTCGGTCCTATTATCAAACTGTGCATACATACATACATAATCACACCTATTAGAGCAACCAGTTTATATCAAGCAACTCAGTGACTCTAGCCTGTCTGCTTGCTGAATATCTGTGATCATGGCAAAATGTATTTTTAACAACAACTTACCAATTGTTATGCTGTAGATGAGTGTTTGAAATGTATGTTTTGCTATGTAGCCAAAGATAAGTTATGTGGTACTTGCTGGAATGATTGGACAAACTGATAAACTCTTTTGACATAAGTAGTTGTGCATACGCATTTAGAAACCTATTTTCACAATTTTTTCACATAGTTGTATCATTTGTTTTCTGAGTGAAATTTATTGGTGCATGCAAAACCTACTGCTGAAGCAGTTAGAGATGGCTTGGGGTGAATTGAAATATCAGAGTGAGTAGATAAGAAACTTTTGCATTCACAAAAATTGGCAAACTCAGAGTGGTCACAGATGATATTATCCAGGAAGGTGGATTAAAATATTCTAATGCAGTTACAGCTTGGCATTCATTTAATAGACATTAATAACAGTTTCTGCTCATCAACAGACGTATGGACAGCGCTTCTTTACCAAACCGGTTAGGTGAAACAGCAGAAGACTTCACGTGCAATGATGTTCACCCAAAATAACATGGATCCAGGAATTTCCATAGCTGTTGTGTCAGAGAGGCGAATGTGTGTCTATGTAGAAGAAACGTAACAGAAGTTCAGAGGAGTGGGAGGTACCACTATACACAGTAATGCAGTCGCAAGGAAACCCTAGACGCCTAGAGACCCCGACTGCTCCTGCCAAGAGGACCCTGCTCTGTGAGCAGCCGTCTGTGCCTGGAGGGCGGGTGAGCTCACCCCACGCAGCCTCGCTGTGCTCCGCAGGGACACCCGCAGCCCGGAGCTACCCGAGCAGATAGCAGCATCGAGAGTACATGATTTCAGGTGGAAGGCACTGTTCAACTCCCATCCATAAACAACCAGGCTGCAAGAAAAAATCCCCAATTCAATGTGAATGTATAAGCTCCAGGCTATATAACTAAATATTAATGTCTCCTTTGTATTTGGTGCACTGCAGCAGGATAGCATTCCCCTTCAAAACATCCACGTTTTTCATTGGGGCATCTCCCCCCCGAGAAAAATGTTGCAGGTGAGTAAGAGATTAACAAATGAAAAAGAGTATCCCTTGGTGGTGAGGAAAAGTCCACTTTAACCCCGAGGACAACATAAGCATCATGATATGAGGAATGCTGAGCAGAAATCTAGTACTAAAATCAAAACATGGGATGTCTGATCTGAGACAAGGTGCGGTCCTGAAACCACCCTGCCCTTGATCCTTGCAGGCAATTAAACCTCTGATAAATTTCCTTGGGTAAATTCTGACCTACCTTCCACAACACTCTTGCAATGAAAGGAACAAGGCAAAAAGATCTGTAGATCTTCCCAGACACATCTGAATGGGTTGCCAGACCCTCCATCCTGAAGTCAGTGTGACCTCCTCGGTCCTCTGGGCTGTAAAGAAATCAATATTGAATTAACCTGAATTGCAAGAGACATCTCAGTCCTCCCATGTGCAATTTATCTACCTAAAATAGTTCAACTTGTCTTCTAAGGCATTTAATACTTTTGAAATGCAACCAGGCAGCAAACGGATCTGCTGTAGGTTACACCACTTTGTTTATGTAGAGGACCATATCGGCAGTGGCAGTCTCCACCTGAATATAAAGCTGCTGATACAGAGCTCACTTCCCAGACGGCTCGCATTTCCAAGACGTTTGCATGTTAACAAGCCTTCTTAGCAGACGAAACGCCTGAAGGCACCGAAGATCCGAGCGTGTGCCCATCTCACTGTGCTGGCACCTGCTATTGCTGCCGTCCTGGCGGGAGGCACAACTTGGAAGGGAATTTTGCTGCAGATGTTTGCTGGATCTGCAATACAGCTGGGGGAAAATAAGGCCATGGTCTGTCCCAAAACCAGCCTAAGTTGTCTGCATTTCTCAGAAGATGGTGAGGGCTTCAGGTGCAGTATTTTCTCTCCTACTCACAATGAAGTCTTGAGAGTTTTCCATTACTAAAAGACAAACTCCCTGTACGCAGAGCAGTGAGAGCTGTAGCAGATTCTCCTGAGATGGTTTCTAGGAAAGGGTTGCAAAGACGGCAGACAGGGAGGCTGGGGCAGTTGTAGTGCCAGGATTGTAAAGCACATGCTATAGCTTGGCATGCCTGCACAACAAAAAAACCTGCTGAAATGGCTGCTGAGAGGGGAATTAAAGCATGGGAGAATGGACTGCCATCTCCCAGTGCTGTTTGGAGCTCGTCAAAATGACAGACTAGATTATAAGAAGCAATCGACACCATTGCAGGCAATGAGCCACGCATCTGGAGACTGTGCATCGACAGGCCACGTCATCAGGGTTTCCTACTGACAAATTATCTAAGGGTGCTTTTGCGGTCTTCCTGGTCAAAACAGAGATGTACACATCAAATTAAAAATACATAAATATATGCTGAAAGAGTACAATTCTTTCTTTCTCTGAGCATCCTCCCTTGTGCATTCCTTGCTAATCCTATTACTACACAAATAAGCTATCTGAAGGTGCTTTCAGTATTAACTAAACCATGTGTGGGAGAAGAAAACCTGTCCTTGACACCAGGATGTGTCAGAGTCACTTGCTGAGCAGGAGCCCAGCAGGGATGCACCAGGGAAACCCACCTGGTTACAGGTGGTTGGGTTTGAAGTAGGGCAGGTCAAGACGGAGATGCAGAGTCTGTCGCCGAGAGAAGGACTTCGCGCAGACTATAGTGGTACTTGGAGCTCACTTGCCACTTCCTTGTAGAGGTTGGTGGAAGCCCGAAAATTGTCTGACAATGAGACTTCCCTGAGAGTCTTCATGCTTGGACGAAGAAGAAAATGGTCTCTGACAGCTCCTTGAGGCAGGAAGATGTGAAGGTGAAAAAAAGGACTTTTGAGTCAGGGTTCAGGAGCACCTCCTGGGCTTGGATCTCTGCCTGGAGTGAGTCTAAGGACACCGAAGGGAAGGACATCTTGCTGTCAGAGAATGCCCTGATCCCATTGCCGAAAGGGCAAGATCAAAGTGGGAGAAAAGGGGACATCCTTTGGCCATGCCACTGTGCCGGAGAGCAGTTGTGACTTGTACCAGTGCATGTTCTGCTTGGTGGTGCAGGCAGGCTAAGAGGTATGGGAAGACTGATCTCAAGTTGAGGTAGACCTGGAGGAAGAAGTCCAACTCCCTTCAGTCAACAAGACACGGAGAAAGGTGACACACGGATTTTGCTTTCATGACTGGATCTCCTCTCATAACAGGACGCTCCAGACTACTTCGGGCTGGGGGACACACAGCAGGAGGAAACAGAGATGCAGAAGCTACTTTCCTCTGCTGCCCCAGAGAGAAGTCCTCCTCTGGTATTGCAGTCATGACCGGAAGACTCTTACCTCCTTCCAGAAAGAGTTTGGATTGAACACATAGATGGATCCCCCAAAACCAAGATTTCCCAGATCTAAGGGAGAAAGATGGGACAGCCTCGCAAACAATAGCAAACACAGCCTCTCCTTCTTCTTGCTGCAGGCCTGAGGATTAAAGCCCCTGCAAAGTGTGCATTTTCTGGGTATGTATGTTCCTCCCCAAGGCAATAAAGTCTTCCTGTACACTCTTCAGATGAGAGAAATATGTCTCTTTTAGATGAGAGAATATGTCTCTTGAAAGAGACAGAGTTTGAAGACCATCTGCTTTGAGGAATTCATTAAAGGAGAAAAGGAGCAGAAAAAACAAAACACAAACAAAATCAGGAACTGAAACATCTGAAAGGATTTCAAAGCAACTCAGGGCTAGAAGCAAGGCTCGAGAAGGGATTCAAGCTGCAAGCTGCACGTGAAAGCTCCCATCGAGCTAGATGCAGAGAAACTGAAACGGGAGACTTGGCGTGTGCACTACGCACAGAAAGGTGGGAGATAGGTGCTCCCTGAGGGGTACTGGTGGGGCTAAAGGTGTCTGGGTTTAGCGCTTGACTGCAGCCCGCACGAACATGCAGGACAGTCACTCACAGAGGACACCATCTCAAATGATCCCCATCCTTATAGATGAGCTTTGCACAGGGGTCACTGTGCTTTGGACATCCTAAAACAGGACTTCAGTGCACCCCAGTGCACTCGTTTTGTTCCAGCAGGGTCTGCTCTGAGCAGGAAGTTGTTGCGTCAATGACACTGTTCTGGGAACGTCCACCAGCCCTTTATTGATCCCCAGTTGTGGTTTATCTGATGATGTGCAAACAACAGAGCGTCCAACCTGAACAAGTGATCCTCTGTGCTTTGCAGAGGTTACATACTCTTTTATTGAACTGAATTTCTTGTAAACCACAAAAGCTTAGGTAAAGCTTATTCTGTCGGCATAAGTTTCAGCCATTGTCCAATGTTTTCCTTGAGTCTTTCTGATTATATTCAGAATTACCTTCCCAGCCTGGCTGTTGAAATGCTTCAACCTTTCTATCAGTTCCTGTCAATTCCATGATAAAATACCACGTAAAGGTCCCTGGTGACCTGGGGTCATTTCAGGTGCTGCGCTGAGCACCCAGTAGATATCTCACAGATAAGGATGAGGCTCAGTTTTCTGAAACGTCTTAATTAGAATTAACTATGAAAAGATACAAATTCCACAAAGATCAATATTCAGAAAAAGTGTTATTTTGGGTCTAGAGACAAATCAGAACTCGTTGTTTCAGTAAAATGTGTATATTATAAAAAGCACAAGGAATTTTTATAAAAAACATGTTCCGAAGATGTCAAAACAGAAAACTGATCCTGACTCAATTTGTCTCCTAGCTTTCTTTCAAAATCAAATCTACTTAGTTTTACATGTTTCCACTTCTTTAGAAATGCATATTCAAATTTAATATCATTCTGCTGTTTTTTCCAGAAGAATTGTTGACCATCAGATTATCCTACAATCAGACGGAGACCCAATGATTCCTCTTTCCTTTTGTTAGGTTCACAGCTGACCGATCACACGGAAATTATTTCAAAAAAGTCACAAAGTTATTGTGACCAAAACCAAGAAACAGGGTTTACTGCTGATATTAGTAAAATCAAAGACGCATTTTGTTTTCAGTTTAAAAACCTCCTACCAGTTTGTTACATTGATGATCCTTTGATCTTGCAAAACAGCAGGATGAACCCTTGGTACAAGTGTTGCCTCGGAGGAAGCTCTGAATTTTTCTTCTGTATCTCAAATCGTTTTCTTTCTGTATTCATTTAAATCCATATGTGGTCACTTATCCATGTAGGATACTTAATTCCATTTATCCACTTTTCATCTCTCTCCTATTAAGAAGAAGTCATTATCAGCAGGCTCTCAGGGATTTTACAAGTATCTTAGAAAAATGATGGGTGTTATTACAACTGTCATTCCCCTGACTAATGTAAAAAAATCTGCAACATTCAATCCGTATACGTCCAAGTCCCACAATGAACACACACTTTTACTGCCTTACCATATCACATACTTTTACTGCCTCTACCCAATTAACAAAAACATAGGCTCCTTCCTTGTGAAAGGTACCTCGTTCTGGTTAGTTCAGCTGCACAAAGTTGGTTAAGTCCCCGACTCCAGCCCCAACCTCTCCTCCTCACGTCTTTATAAAAAACCTGTAGATGTTCAGCAAGCTGCAATACTAATGTGCTTTCCACAGCACCGCTTCCTCCATCCTTTCTAATAGCTCCGTGAATCTATCAGACATTCATTTCATTAAGAAAAAGACCACAAGGTTATACTACTCCTTTTTTTTTTCTCCTGTAAATAATAATATATTGTATGCCAGGAGCACAATGATTTAACATTAGACACAGCTATGAAATGTAGTTGAAAAACAGCTTGAGAAGAACCTTTAATTCACCGATTCCCTTCTTTACTTATTGTATAAAAGTGGAGTTTTTTGGTTTTGGGTTTTTTTTAAAGAGAAGGGTGCGTAGATGCATAAAGACTTCGGCAATTTTACGAGGTGTGTTACTGACTGCATCACAACTTCCTCAGGGCCACCAGGAAACATTCAAATTTGATTTACAAGACCTACACAGCACTGAGGACTGAGACTGGCTTTGTGGATGCCGGGACGTGGCTTCTTCACTCTTCACAGGAGGATCCCACATGTGGACCGACAGCCCTCCTTATAGTCCATAGCCGACCTTGCCAAAGATTTGTTTACAAAAACTTAACTGATTCATTTTATGATTCATTAAACACTAATGGCTCCAGAGGCACAGCCGTCTTTCCCACATGGAGCGACTGATGTGCATCCACGCAAAACAAGTGTTTAAAATCCGTGGACATCACATTCGTCCCAGCGAAGGACCCCCAGTGCTGACACACACCGTGACACCCAGTGCCAGCCCCAGACTAAGACCCAGAGCAGTTGGGCGCAAAACATAGCAATTTAACTGCACTATTTGTTTTTTTCTGTAACAATTAGATCTAAATTAATAGTTATTAGAGTCCTAAGATTTTAATTATACTAACATTACATTATTGGCTTTACTTATATAGGTGCGCATCTTCTTTGCCCAAAACCAAGACTTTCTTATGCATCTGAATGGAAATAAAAGTACAGGTTTGTCTTCCAGAGGAGCTATCTGTTTCTTGTTGAGACTAGAGGGCAGAATTAAATCCCTTCACCGACTTCAGAGAGATGCGTGAAATCTGGAAATCTCATTCTGGGAGACACTTTCTTGCCTTTACGTTTGTGATGGACCTTGTTACCAGACACGTGTATTTGCTGCTGTCATTTCATGGCAAACTGTTTAAAAGACAGGCGGGAAAGGAAACCAAGAGAAGCAGATAATGGGATACACCCTGGATGATTTTCTAACCTCTTAAAGGTTCAAAATCACTCAGTTTCACAGGAGATTTTTCTGCTTAATATTGCCTGAACCAGCTCATTCCCCCCTGCTTTACTTTAGGGGCTTTCTTTTTATCCTCACTGAACAGTTCCTCTCAAATTTAACTGTATTGGTGCCACCAGGACAAGTCAAAACTCCCACGGAAGAACAAGTCCCTTTTTTCCTGACGCTGGGCACCTGAACATCCCAAATCCAGAAGTGCATTATTAGATCTGGCAGGAAGGTTTTCAGAGCGATCAGGCATTTAATTTTAATGATATTATATAATCCTGTTTATAAATTAATTTATACTGAAGGTATTTATGGTAAATAATTATGAAATACTACATTGTTTTATTTCTACTCTCCAATTATAACTTTCATAAGAATGTTTTTTAATGCATCTCAGGGACCACTTTGCAAATAGCTGCACATAAGTCTACCTGATGGGGTCTAAATGTTTAATATACAGAAGAACAGAGGTTAGTACCATCAATACAGGCTACAGGAGAGCCAGGTCAAAGCTCCTCCCTGCGTTAGTCGCCCCTTCCCAGGCCAGACCCAAGCACAGCCATTTGGTGTCAGAGTCTCTCCGTCCCTTCAGGGTCCGTGCGCTGAGCAGGGGGATGGGAAGCACCGGTCTCTCTGTTGTCTGGAGAATCTTCTGCCATGCAAAAAGCCTTCAAACTCCCGGTTCATGTGAAAGGTTAGAATTCAACCTCTCTAAGTTCCGATCCCAAAAGCATAGGCAAGAAAATCCTTAGATTAAAAAAGCCCTCAACATTTCAGGTATTTCTGTGTGCAACAGAATTCCAGTTTTTAAATGTTGGTCACATCCCTGGAGGTTGTTATTGTACTGAAGTGTTTGAATGGATACTGAACACTAATAGCTCACAACTGTTCCAGCCAGTAACTTAACCATTTTTCCGATCCCAACTAGGCAACCTCTAGTGCAAGAGAAAAAGGAACAAATTATAAAAAGGGAAAAGAAATCCTCAAGATTTTTTCACGACTAGATATCAGATCAGTAGGTTTTAGCAAATATACAGTGAAATTCTGTGTGATCATCATACGCCCCAGCAGCCAGCGCAAGCAGGGAGCGTCCTTACAAGCTGCAGAAAGTTAAGCTCTGCGCCTGTCGCACGTGCAGTCACTGCAGTCCCACGGAGCTGAAAATGGAAATCCTGCTCCTCTGTGCTGCGAACCCTCGTCCCTACTCCTGTGGGATGGAAACCCAGAACTGCTCCCAATGTCCATCTCAGCAGCTCAGGGACTGGCATCGCTCCCCCAGGGTCGGATGAGCCATGGCCCAGGCGGCTCCACTGGCTGCTTTTCAAAGGGAAAGGAATAGCTCCCATCTCTGAGGTTTAGTTGTGGGAAACCAGCCCTGAGAGCCCACCGCCGGCTGTAGGAGGGACTACCCCTCCTTCTATCCAGACCTGTCTTTCTGCCACAGCGTGTCCTGAATCACCCCATGAGGATTTGGATGCCAGACGTGCTCTTGCCTTGCCAGAGTTTCTACATTTTAAGTTAAAGGAAACGATTTGTGGTTTAGACATATGGTATTTTTGAATATTTTGGACTGAGCATGGAGGATGGCATCAGGGAGCCAGTGTAATGTTTTATCTGTGGAACAATTAGGGTATGAAAGCACATGCTGCACAAAGGAGATGTGCTCTTGTCTCAACTATTTTTTTTTTTTTAAATTTTCAATTCAGAAAAGGCTTTGAAAAAGAATTCCTAGTGCAGCAGAACACCCAAGGGGCATGCAAATCTGAACTGAGATACAGCTGCCACTGGATTTCACGCCACAGCTATCCCAGTTTTTTATTACAAAATTTATTTTGTAATTTATTACAAAACTGGAAGTATAAAGATTATGACAGAGAAGGCACTGTGGATAAAGATTTAAAATTCACTCTCTAAATACGTGTTTAGCTATAGTGAAAATGTGATTTAGCCTTGCTAGGATAGTTACAGTCCTGAACTAACATTGACTACTAATTAGAAAAGCACTGCAGGACATTATTATAATGAGTAGTTTTCCAAATCTGAAGTGTTCTGGACTGTTTCTATTAGGAGAAGAATTGGGGGCATCAAATGTATCTTTGAAAACATCCTTAAACAAACCAGATTCCACCAAAGAGTAAAAATTAAATGAAAAAAACCTGTTTGCCTTCAATTCCAAGTCACTCTCAACTAGCCAACTTCTAGATTTCCCTTCAATGGTTTCCCCCTGCTCATGATGTCCCTGATGCTTACCCGCAGCTCGTCCTGCGTCGCTGCCCCAGGAACCGAGGGGTGGGTGTCCCAGTATCTCCAAGCCAAACGCCCTCCCCTGCACCCGCCAGGATGGGGGGCTGCCTGAGCACCCACTCTGCATGCCGAGGGGGGCACGGCAGGGACTCCCCACATCACACCCCACGCTCCAGCAAAGCTCCAACTCCAGAGGTTTCATTTCTGCACAGCCCCAGTGTCATTTTCATCTCTCCCATCCTTTTGCTGTGATAAAACTTCTCCCCCTGTACTTTCAACCCAGACCTGCTGATGCTGTTACTGTTGGACAAGGGAACCAGGAGTGGAAAATTAGTTTTATGGAGTATTCAAACAGGTAAGCCTGTCCTCCCTACTGAGCAACAAAAATACCCAGAGCTATCGCCTGCACATGTACAACCAAATCTTTTTGAAACACAACTCATTGCATAACTTTTTTTTCAAAAGTCAGAGGTAATTCCTGTGCTGTTTGAGCAGCCGACCCAATATTCGTAACTAACACCAACTTCCCCTGAGCTGTAGGTACCAATTTCTCTAAACGTTACTGTCTGATGGTATTAAAACGTGTGGTTATTATTATTGGATAGCTACAGGGAGAGTGCTGGGTCACTGTGCGCACCCAGCTCTGCAGGCACCACCAGTTCCCCGTGCCCAGGGGAGCCCACCTGGCTCCTCCAGCCCCAACCTGCCCCCCCAGACCTGGACCCCCACCTTCTGCTGTGACACTCCTCCTTGGGCAACACCACTGGTTTCCAAACCATTTGGAGACCACAGTTCCCATCTGTCTCCCTTCGTGGTGTGTGCCTGGGACACCATGTGCTGAGTCAGGTCCTTGGCTCCTGTGGGTGATGGGCAGCAGAAAAGAACTTGGGCATCACAGGTGTCCCCCAAGGATGGTACCGACAGCAGCGCTCTCCAGCCTGGCTTAGCATTCTGGGGACGCTTACAGAGGTAGGAGGCTCTCAGCTGCTTCCCCTTGCTTCTCTTGACCAACAGGTTAGGAACTACAGAGCAAAGAGACAGGAAGGGTGACAGACATAATGCAAGTGCATGGCAAAATGTTTACAAAACCTATTAAAAAAACCCTGAAAAAACCCACCCCAGACATGTGTGCCTAGAAGCGTGAACCTCATGAATATTGTCCTCTTCAGAATTTGGAAATGCCCTAATCGGTCTGTATTGGCAGAAGACTTTTTTTTTAAATGCGTTAGGGTTTGGAGAGCCTATGGGCACCTGCAAATCGTGCATCAGTGTCGGGAGTTTCATCCAAGGGTTGGGAGACCATTCAATGGGCGGCACAGCTCCTGCCTCTGCCTCCCGCCCTGGGCATCTCGGGAAAGCCCAGGGGAGCAGGGACCGGGGGTCCCCCCCAGCACCCAGCCGGGCATCATGTCACCGTCCCTCGTACCTGCAAGATAAACGAGCAGGGCCCAGAGGGCATTGCCTTACCTCCTTTTATTACCTCTGCAGCTCCGATTTGCAAACATTTCTCACAAATTACATTTAAAAAGTATGAAATGTCACCGCTCGTGTATTTAACTGTCTCATAGTGACTCGGTGACAGATGGGATGCGTAAGACTGAATTAGATGTGTTGACCAAAAGCATTAATCGCTTTTTTCTGCTAATAAATAGGGCCTGTATTCACATGTGGAAGTTATTTAAAGTTCATAGATTTCCAGCAGCATTTGCTAAGCTTGGTCTGACAATTTTCTGTGAGTAAAATATTTATGCACCAGACTCTGTTTTGATTAGAAGCAGCGCTCGCTGTTATATACCAGACAATTACGCCGTTAAGACAACCCATGCAGATAACGAGCATTACTCCAAAATGGCAGCAACAAGCTGCTGGTGGGAGCGGTGGCCGGGGACGGTCCTCGGCTGGAGCGTGTTCCACCACCGTGCCCAGCAGCCAGCGCAGTTTAAGAGGGGAAACCACATCGTCCTCAGCAAGCCCAACAGCCATTTTCCTCTTGCTTCATTACTCCAGAACAAATACTCTCAGTGCTACAAAGCTGCGTCTTTTATTGTGGAAATCATCCCATGCATCCAAGGCCTGGTTTTCCTGGGTGAGGAAAATAGAAATACTTGGCAGACCTTCCCACGTGCGACAGAAAACTGTCACAAGTGTAAGAGAAAATATGGCCCCACCTCAGCTGTGTCTGATACAAGCCAGAAAAGCATGAGGAACACATTGCAGCCCACTGAAAGGACAGCGCTTTTTCCTGTCTGGGATGTTTATCTCCATTTCCACACCACCATCTGAGTTCCTCATGACCAGTGTGTTTATGGGAGGCTGAGCAGGGCCAATTTAATGGATGGAGAAAGGAGGCAGCGAGCGAGACCGTCTCACCCAGCGATGCACGGGACTGCCGTAAGAAACGGCCTCAGGTTTCCCATGTCCCAAAATCAGGTCCTGGCTCCCAGAGTGTCCTTTTTGTTTGAATAAGGGTGCACACACATGAAGGCACACAATGAGCTTGGCACTTGTCCTCTGAGCTCTTCATGGCCATTTGAGCTAATGGCTCTCCTGTGCTTGGCGTTGAGGCAGGACCCCGCTCCGGGAACGGGCAGTAACTCACCCATCCCTTCAACAAGGCGGCTGGCGACTGCGTGAACTACCCATTGCTAATGTGGTCAGATTGCCCCTCAGTCCTGATCATTTCTAAGTACTTAATTCACTCACTTCCCACAAGGTTATTAGCAGCATGTAGAGTTAATTTATCCTCCATGGTTGTGTTTGATGAGTATTTAATCGCACGCAATTTCGGCACGGCAGCGTTTAGCATCTTGCTGCACTGCACAGCTCCGTACAACCCATTGCCCATAGTCATCCGTTTTGAAGCTACAAAAAAATCATCTCATCTTGACTTATTTCCATCCATTTCACTAACAACGAGAAGTTATTACTGAAATAAAACATTAACATTAAACTCTTTTGCCTACAGTATCTCTCCCCATTGAGTCTATTTTCCATTTTTTAATTGAATGAAAACTATTAAAGTTGCTGTTCTTCAGTTCAACACTGAGATTACTTTAATAAAACCAGTAAGTTGGTGACCTAAGGCTGATCATTCAAGTGGTGAGCAGTCACTTGAAGGGGAAGGAGGCACATCTTCAGGTGCAGGTAAGTTCAACATTCTCCACTTCCACCCCAAACTGTGGCCACGCCAGGCGGAAGGCACATATTCACTGGACGGTCTTGTCACTAGTGCTTGAACAAAGCAGCAGAAGCGGCTCGCCGTTCCGCTCAGCAAACTTGGGTACAACGGTCAAAACCCATTTTTTCTTGCAGGAGCAGCCCAGTCCACCCGCAGCGCCGTGGCTCGCAGCACCGGAGCCTCGGGGACACCGGCAGCTGTGGGGACTTTCTTGCAAGAGAAATATGATGTCTTTGCAGGCCCCTGCTTCTTTGCCTCAGAGCACGTATTTCCCCAAGCTGAGAAAGAGAAACAGGGAATACAGAAACGTCGTCTACAAGGCCCCAGAGACTGCTTCACGGTTTTGTGCTTAACACCTTCAGGGAGCAGAAAACTTTGCTTTTCTAAAAGCGATTATTTTCTATGAACACAGAAGACATTGTGACCAGGCAGCTGGACAGAGCAGCTGCTTGCACCGGGCTCGGCAGCACACGCCTGCAGCCAGGAGGTTTTGAGGACTAAGGACCGGCTTCAATTAAAACGCGAAGCACGGGAGCAGCCTGCAGTCTTCCCACTGCCTCTCCCCAGATCCACTGAGAGTTCACAAAATCAGTATTTTGAAACCACCCTTCTTGCAAATCAGGCTTTTTCTTTCAGATTTAAAACTGCGAATATTTACTTTGCAAGTCACAGTCCCCTAGATGCTCTGGCAGTTTTTATTCTCCCTTGGGAATTTCCTCTGTGATCAAGTGAGCCAAATCAAATCCGTGTGTAGCACGCAGGGAGCAAAAGACTCAGAGAGGCATAGCCATGCAATTTGCATTACCTTTTCACTTATGTAAGAGATTGACAGCCTGAACTAGCCAGCGTTTCATCCGCAAACGCAGGGGGTGCTCCCGGCAGGAAGGTGCCCAGAGGAGGAGCGGGGTCCGTCTCGCCCTGCCGCCCACACGATGCTGTGGGGAGGCATTGCCCTTGTGCTGCCCCGTGATCTTTACAGTATCACAGCACATGAAGAGCGATGAGCACCACCAAACCAGGCAGAGAGCGTGTTGCATGCAAAAATATTAAGCCTGGCGTAACACAGCTTCCATTAAATAAAACCTCTGCATCACGTGGGTGCTTTAACTGGCTGCTTGCTATAAAAATGGCCTTGCATTGCAGCAAGCTCTCTCTTGCTCACCTGTGTCCAGCACTGCCTTGAGACGGAGCTGAGAACAGAGGAGAAAAATGCCTTGGAAATGGAGAGAGCGCCACCCAGCAAGTTTAGCTGAGGTGCTCGCTGCCATCCCCAGCCCCACGTCTCGGGGGAAGCCCCAGCATCCTACGTACAAAACCAGCAGATCAGACACGACAAATCGGACATGCTGCTTTTACCCACGTGCAGCTGAGCCTGTCACCAGCTCAGGGAGTGGGCAGACAGGTCACTGCGCACCACTGTCCTGTCCCCACAGCCCTCCGTGCCACCTCTGCACCCCTAGAACCGATGCCAGGCTGGAGAGGGTGTGACAGCAGGATTTAACACCCTGGTTTGGCTTTCTGAGAGGGCTTGTGCCCGAGGAAACCATCGTGGAGATGCTAAGGACATCCTGGGACGCTTGCCAGTCTCCATAAAGGGGAAACTACTGAAAGAAATGTCGGGGTCCTTCATTCATGTGTAGCACCCCTGTAGACATCGGCTGGCCCAGCAGGACCTGCTGAAGAGTCCCTGAAGATAAAACCTTCAGTGCAACCTTGCTGACATTGCTTTGGTTGTTATTTGGGGGTTTTTATTAATCAAAATCCTTGCAGCTACTTTGAAAACTGAGTTCCAGAAATGAGGTTGCTTTTGGTACGGGTGTTGTCCAAAGATTTAAACCTCAAAGATGTATGCCTCGAGTGAAAAAGTTCACATACATAAATTTCTCTTTCTTTACACACAGTTAACGGGAATGGCCATAGGAAGGCATTTCTTTTCCAGTACTGATCTGCACAAAAGCTTTTTAGCAAAAACTTGAAATGCTTTAGCAACATCTCATTCACACCCAGATGCCAATGCAGTCACTGTACAGATTCACATGCAGAGTCACATTCCTGATCGGGCTCTTCGCTGGTTCCCTGCTGAAGACCAAACCATCTTTTCCAGAAGGAACTGGGATTCTGAACTTCCAGTGATACCAAGCCTTGTTTACACTTATACAGTGATCAAAAAAATACTTCAAAATATTTCAAACCGCTTAACAGATGAATAACCCACATGCTACTTGTGGCTACAAATCAGCTCTCTATTATTTTTGTATTTCTAATACAGCTTTCTGAAATCTATGTCCATTCTTAAAATCTCTTTTTGACCTTTATTGTTTTCCATTATTTTCTTTCTGCCAAAAAACAATACTTCATACTTTCATACTTCATTTTACATGACCCCTTGTATGACAGTGTTTGCTGGATGATTTCTGCACATGTGATTGCAAGAGTTTTCACTGGATGGTGATAGAGAGAACGAAGCAACATGTTTAAACCAAAGGTATAGACTAGTCTAGGTGGGGAAGGACATTTGGAGAACACCTAGGCCAACTCTGTTCAAAGTAGAGCTAACTTTCCACTATGCTTCACGCAGCTTTACAGTTCCTAAGACACCTCCTGACTTGCAGAGTCAATGCTGTTGATTGCACTGCAGAAAAGTCACCTCCTCTGCAAGTGACAGAGCAAGGATGGGGCCACCTTGGTCCATAGTTCCTGTATGTCAGCCACTGGTATACCCCAGCATCTCCAGTGGCATCACCTACCTTCCAGTTGATGGCTTTAACTCCATGAGAAATTATGACTCAAGAAACAGAGGCAAAAAGAGAACGTAGGACATCATTGTCTTAAAAAGGCACTTTCAGTAAATACATCTATTATTACTCAAAGAGCAAAGTGTCTGTAGCAAGAACTCGATTCATACAGCATATGTATGCCCTGACTGCCAGCTGCAGCAAAATTACACTGCACAAATGTCTGTGAAGAAATGTGTAACCTGCTGCTGACCCGGCCACTCAAGCAGAATCATTTCAGCAGGAGGTTTTGTACGGATGCAAACAGGGAACGCCACTGAGAACGGCTCAGGGCCAGGCTGCCACCAGCAACCCGCAGCTCAGCCTTTTCCTGGCCAGGGGCAGCCCAAGCAAGGAGAGGAGCTTGCTGCACACCCCCAGCAGCAGCCGGGGACCTGCTTTGCAGGATTAGGCACTTGCCCCACCCACCCGTTCACTTTCCAAACTGCAGGTCAGGGTGGGTGAGAGCAGACGCCCGCTCCTGTGCTCAGCTCCCCTCAATCCCTCCCGACTGATGATCCTCTCTGAGGACCAGAGCTCATCAACCCCAGCCAGACTGGCAGGGGAGGAGGATGCTGTAACTGCAGCTTCTCCTGCGGGACTCCCCGTACAGCAGCTGCACCGGGTGACATCTTGGACATGTACTACCCAAACCGACGTGGACTGCATGAATTACTTGGGAGCAGACAGAATAATATCTCCCTTTCCAGTTGTCTGAAGAATATGCTAACCCTGCACTACAGATGAGGAAACCTGCCAGCCTGGGTTGGTAACGCCATCCTATTACCTGAGCGGAGCCACCCAAGCAAAACCTCTTGTGACTTACACATGCAAGAGCTGTAGGGTCAGAACATGCCTATCCTTTAAGCGGATGTGCATAAACATGCAAAAAGTCTCTGTCTTGCTCTGTTACATGTAACAGGGACTGCCAGGACCTCGGTGTGGTTAATGCAGAAGTCAGGCTGAGGCTGTGCTCCCCGCACACGTGGGTACCCATTGCAGAGGCGAAGCAACTCAGGCACAGCTCCAGAGTGGCTTTGTGGTTTCAAGTAAAAATTGTTTACAAAACACTATAGTCAATAATTAAAGGGTTTGCACAATTCTGAGGTGCTCAGAACTGTTTCTTCAGTACTCCACATGCTCTGATGTAAGGTGAGGATATATGACCTGCTGCCTACGTGTCCCCTCCCCAGCCAAGGCGCTCCCTTCTCAACCTCCATCCCCCTTGGATCTGCAGATACCCAGAATGGTTTGAAGCAAACTGAAAGTACCAAAAAAGTTTCGCATACAATCAAATTACTAGAAGAATGTGCTTCACCAGATAGACTAGGGGCAGCAAACGGGAAATACTACACCTTTGGGAAGCAGCAGAAACGTGTTCAAATGGACTCATTGTTATCAACAATACGTGGGGAATTATCTCTCTTAACATAGAAGCGCACGCATATCTGTCCACAATTATAAAGACTGAAATATAGCAGTAATCTATAGCCATAAGGTGAGATTTCCATCTTTATATGACATGAAAAATGTGCCAGACACAGGTTTGCCCGTAAACAAAATTGCTTTTTTTCAGCTCTCCCTTTAATGTGAAATATCAATCTTTTTGTGGCTTTTATTACACAGAATTTAGCTTTTGTTTTTGACGGATGGCTCGCATTCACTCTGAAGTACAACTGTATATCATCCCCATTATATACACATCTGAATTTCAGAACATATATTTTAAAAAGACAGTAATAAATGGCAAAAAACACCTGGTGAAGTGAGGCCAGTCAGAGAGAGCCACTTGACTGTGGATTTAAAAGTGAAAAGGTTTGTCAACCCACAGCCTCTTACTACGCTTTGTGTCCGTATTACAATGCCCACCCCTTTGGCAGCCAGACGCTACCCCGTTACAGCACGACAAAACTGAACAGAAACATTATTTAAAGCCAGGTTGCAAGTACTGGGGCTGGGCGGGGGGAAATTGCACAGATTTAAAGGTTCACTGATTTTCTTCAATTTTTCCCAGTTTTACTGAAGTTTTCCAAATGCCACCTACATTTCTGATGAGGAAACACTGTGCAGGGGGCAGACCAGGGCAGAGAGCATGGTGGTCCCATCCCTGTTTCACAGATTTCTGGGGAACTGGAGGAAAGGTGCCAGTACAGCCTGACTGCCCCATCACGCCAGCCTCCAACCAGCAACTCCTACAGCATGCCCCTGCGCCCCGGCCGGCACTCCATCATCCTCCTGTGAGCCCAACCTGCCTTACCCTTCCTGTATTAATTCCCACCCTCACCATAATTTTACATTTAATGCCTTTGAAATTATATACTGAAACCCAGCTCTATTTGATCTGTGGTGCTTTCAAAACCAGAAAAAAATTATTTCATTAAAAGATACATGTTAATCAGATTTTCCATTCCATTTAATTTATCTGCCTCTTTAGTTACTCTTCCCTTCTTACACCACCCACTACGGAAGTCAGATGTTCAACTCAACAGCTGCCTGGATCTTGCTTTCCTCCCAGGACCTGCAGGTGATGTGTTTCCTGCAGCTGGTCATACTCCTTTGGACCATTTATCCCACTTCAGACCTTCAACATCTGCCAAAAGCAGTAGTGTATGTTCTGCTTTGCCATCTGCAGATGTGCGCGGGTCAGTCCGCATGAGAGACACTGGCAGACATGCAGATCTGCCTTAGGTCTACGGCAGTAGAGGTGCCACATCATTTCCATGCATGACAAAATTAGTAACTGACCTCTATTTGAAAGACTTTACTAATGCCCTACCCTCCAACGGCAAAGAAATGCTGTCATTTAAGAAATACCATTTATGAAATGCCGTGCAGGAGAGCTTTGTCAACGCCGAAGTGGCTATGCCACGGGAGAGGAGCCAGCAGGCTGTGCAGAAAGGCGGCTGTGTGGGGGCACCTGCGGTCCCTCGTGTTGTGCACCAGGGCCGACATAAATCATTGTCCTGAGGTTTAACGTTCTGAGGACAGCCAAAATAAGGAATGTAAATTTGCCAAGCCCAGTCAATAAAATTATCGATTCAAGAGGACAGACAGAAATCAGAGGTGCAACTGCCAGATCTACTCTTGTCGTGTTTGTTCAGTAATGCGCAGCGAAAACCCTTCCTCGTGCATTGCAACACTCCAGAAATCCCTATTCCGATGCTATTCTCTGCAGCTGCAATGAGACATAATCAACTTTTATTACCAAATCAGAGAAACCTCTATAATCAGTCACACAATTTACGATTTCCCAGGTACCTGCACAAAAATAGTAAGTATATCTAAGGCTATATTTAAAATAACAAACCAAATAGCTTTACATTCCTCATGCAACCTGAGGCAGCTACGGTGGAGAAAGTAAGTATTTAGAATATAAATGGCTATGATGAATCCATCAAGAATGATTCATCTCTTTTGCTATTCAGAACTAAGTTTCAGTTCTCTAAATTAAAACAAAATAGCACCCATTTCATATATTACAAGCTGCTTGTCTTTTCGTACTAGCACACGTGCAGGTCACTTTTACATTTGTAACTTGCCTACTTTTTGTTAATTATCTGGACAGAATGCTTGACGTCATGTGCACCTGGCAAGGTCTTCTAAATTTCAGTAAGCATTTCCCACAGCAAATAGCCAGCTAGAGTCTCTCAGAACACGCGAAAGATGTCTAGAGCACAAACCAAGATGGTTATTCTGGATGACAACTTGTGCACTGACAGACGGGGCAGCGCTGGCCCATGTGAGAGCCCCACGAAGGGCGATGTGAGGCAGGGTACCACGTCCCTGCCTGCCAGAGCTACCTGGCCAAGAGGAGACAGGAGTCTCCATAATTTACAATTTGCAAAGAAAAATTAAGGACTTGAAGTCCGGATGAAAAAAAAAAAATTTATGCTGGACTTGAGAAATTCACTCTCCAAACAAGTTGCCCAGGTTCCCATATCGGAGCCAGCACCCAAATCCAACCCCGTGGACAGCCCTGTGCCTCACCCCATCGAGGTCTGGCAATTAAGTTAGAGACTGAGCATCTGATTGAGCAGGTTTATCCAGACCCATCTGCAATAACAAAACCCACTACTTTATGCCACTTCCTTTAGGTGTTTCTTCTGCCACTATTTTTAAGTGTTTTCTTGATCCTTGAGGACAAAGGAGTATTCTTTGGCAAAAGAGATATGTAAAGAACAATATGTACCTAATGCACGTAGGGGAAACCCCCAGGGCAGTAAGTAGCACCGACCACCGAGCTGACCCGCTGGGGAGAAGGGTACGTGCCGCCACGATCAGAAGTAGCTCAGGTGCCGGCACACAGCCCTTCCCAGAGGGGCGGACATGCCTCCAGGCTGGGACGGGTCTTCAGCCAGTCTCCTCGAAACTGCTCTAAAATGAGTAAAACACAGGTGAGCCTCAGCCCCAGCAGTGACTCTTCCAGGGTACCTGCACAAAGGATGGGGCACGGATAAATGCATTAAAGACGATTACATAAAAAATCCGAGGCTTCCTACGACAAGGAAAGTTGTGTTTTCTGGAAGAGCTCTGGTGTGGTTAGGCATGAGTGGCAGCGTGAGCCCGGGGCTCTTCCTCACCTCCGCACATCTGATATCCGCGCAGCCAGACCTGCCCCTGCTGGGATGCAGGGCAGGCGCTGCCGGATACCCCGGGCTGATGCACGGTGCAGTGCGCGCGGGCCAGCACCACCGCTCCTCCTGCAGGGTCGTCTTCCCTCTCGCCATCATCCCAGCCCACCGGCACCGACCTCGGCCGGCGGGAACCTCAGCATCCCATGCTTTGGGGTGGGACGGGCTGGCGGTGTTACGGATACATGACACATCCCCCAGCCTACAGTGCTTGTGGGATCCATTCTCCAGATGTATCAAAATAACACCGATGACTTTGGCAGCTTTCCTCTAACTCATGTTGCTAGAAGGAAGTTCCTACAATTTCACTTACTACTGCTGCAGCTTTTGTAGCACAGGCTTAGTGTGCATGCAGGGATACTTATTTTCCCATATATAATTTACATTATTCTCTAACCCGTTTAATTTTTTAGCAGTTGTCTGAAATTTAATGCAGATAGTAATTTCTAGGCTATCCCATTCTTCGTTTTCTGAATGCACACACCATGGTTGCTCTATCTTTGCCCTGTGGCACACACAGAGTTTTTCGTAAAAAAGTGGAAATTATAACAATACTCTGAAAGTAATCCTCTTTAATATCCTGAGACTCTGCTTCCTTTTCCATGCCTTTAGCACTTAGCCTAAAATTAAGGACCTCAGATTTTAGCATATGCCTCACAGCTATTTGGTTAAGCCATGTAAAAGTTGTTTGGTTAATCCCCAGAAAGCAGCCCGTGATGTACTGTGTGAATGCCTTGGTGATGTGGGTATAGAAACCCGGGGGCTCAGGGACCAGCACACGCAGCTCCGGGTGCGCAGCAGGCACCGGGAGAGCTGCGGAGCCCTCGGGGCAGCACTGCCAGGTTACGACAAACCCTGGCAGAGCGGGGACTGCTGTAAAACCAGTCACAGACCAAGGCTCCTCCTGAATGAAGTCCCATACCTGGCAGCGAGCGCATTTCTTCAGTCTGATTTCAGGTGAAAGGAGATATGCCCAGGGAGCCCTGCAAAGGGAACTGCAGAGCCGCGTTTCTGCCTATAAGCCTCAATTTTGAGAAACACCCCTGCACACAGAAGAACTGGAATTTGTGCTCCACTTGTGATCTTTTACAACATTTGGTATGTCTTGTCTTTGTTTTACCTGAGGGTTGTGTCGTTATTATAGACAGCTTCTTAAGCATCCTCCTGCTGGCAGCCAGCTTCCAGCGCTGCCATCGTCGGCATCTGCCTCGGAGGGAACCAGGACCAGAAGCCCACTCCTGCAACCGGCTTTTGGCACCGATTTCATCCACAGGCTTCAAGACTCTTCTCCCACCCCATGTCCCAAGGTGTGCAGCCTTCCCAGTTACCCGGCTTTCTCCCCTCTGCTCCTGCGGTGCTGGTGCTGGCTGGTAAACAGCTATCACCACGCTCTTTCAAACCCTGCACCTTCAGGGCTTCATCTGCAATACCTAGCAGTCATTTAATGCCACTTGTAAGATGTGCCTACCCTGAGCTCCAGACTTTTTAAGTTTCATACAACGATAATTTAACAAAGCAGAAACCCAGCTGTGCCAGGAGGGTGTCTCTTCCTTCAGCAGCAAAGGAGGCAGGATACGGCCCTGTGGGGCAGGGGTGGCCCCAAGGACAGTGTGGTCTGCTTGGTGGGGGGAATCCCCTGGCCCCGTTCACTATAAATTGTTCACTTCATTAGTCAGACTCGTGTGCATCATTTCACACATATAAAATAGTAAATGCATTCCCAGGAAATCTCTGTTTGATATATTAAAATGTTTCGCTAATTCAAGTTATCAGGAAGGTTGGTCTGGATTAAAATCTCCCACCCTCCGCAAGGTTTTACGCTCGGGCTGTGTGCAGTGGAAGAGCCGTCCCACCTCCCTGTTAGGATGCTGAAGGATGCAAATCGGTCTCTTCCTAGACAGCTGACTAGTCAAGTTTCAAAATACTCGAAGTTTTACATGGAACAAGAAGAAGGAAGAATGTGCATTTGTCTGCATTAATAAGCAGCTTTCCTCCTGGTGGATTTGAAGCGTGGTGGGTTTATTATTATATAGCACAGGATTATTACAGAGAAACAGATGTTAGCGTGCCACCGCTTGACTGAATCTGTCTTTGTTTTTCTGTAAGCATAGGGACGATACAGGAGCAGTCCTCTTCCAGACTGAAGCACGCCCTCTGGTCCCAAACCTCTCAGTCGTGTTTGCCCTGGTGCTTTGGGGGGCTGGCTCAGGGGACCACGACCACGGTCTCCCAGAGGAGGCACCCACAGGAGACACGAGAAAGGCTTGTCGTTGTCCATGCCACTGCCTTGGCTTTGGGGGAAAATGTCCAGGAAACAGTTCGTTCCTGGTCTTTTCTGTGGACACTGCCATTGAAAGAATTTGTGGGCTGGGGTGGTTCCCTCGCACCTTCAGGTGGAAAGGGCTTGAACTTCAGTGCTGGCAATGGGAGGATGGGAGAACTGCAGATATCCCCCAGCACCGGCCACTGAGCGCTGGCAGAGACCTTGGTGAGCCGGCACGCTCCGGGCAAAGAGCAGCCAGCCATTTCCTAACTTCCCCAGATTGACCGGGTCTCGCTCCATCACTCACACGTGCAGCCTCCCGTTCCAAATTCAACCTCTCAGTGCAAATGCAGAGACCAGAAACAGGGGAACGGATCAGTCTCATTTGAACACCTGAGATATTTCAGCCAGGAAGGAAAATCTGAACCTACAGAATGATGGAGCTGAGAACCAGAAATGGAGCTCCGAGAAGGTAGGGCTTCGCCAAAAACACCTCAGTGCTTTTCATTTACTGACCTACGATTTATTGTTACCTTGGCATCAACTAAGATATAAGTCTTTTCATATGGAGATTGATTTAGTTCCACAATAAATTTGAATAACATGCTTCCTCTGGCTCTCTCCAGCCCTCATCTCCCCAGCTGCTAGGGAGAGGTAATTGAATTTCAGATCTACAGAGTGGACATTCAGCAAAGGCTTTAACACAGAGAGGAAATCATTTCTGGATACAAGTTTAAATTATGTGGTGTGATCTTGGGTTTAATGAGTGGAAAGGCCAACATACATTATGCAGAAAAAAAAAGAAGTTCTAGATTATCGTTAACTTCAAGGGAACAATATAGGACTGAAAAATCTATATTCAGAAATTATTTGAACAGGGTTAATTAAGCTGGCTGGTGCCCTGAATCTTTCTGCAGCACCCAGCCCTGACCGCTCACCCAGATTTGCACTTTCAGGCAGGAAATAACACTTTTCCATGTATAATTTTACCCAAAGCTTTCCCATTGGTTTAGCAGTTGCTTCCTCTGAATTGTTATTTAAATGCATTACCCACCTTTGAATAATTTCTTTCCTTAATGAAGGAGATGCATCTGCTTCCTTCTCAAACATTCAAACTCAGTTTTTCTGTTGCTCTTACCAAATCTGTAATTTCAGCAGCTGTGGCAGCTCTCCACCCTACAAACAAAATCAAACAGAAATTAAGAGGCATCTCCAAGAGCAGCGAGACGGCGAGGCTGGGCTCAGTGAGGGCTTTGTCTGAGGGCTTTAGGACTGATCGGGGTAAATCAGATTATCTGCTGTCCCAACCTAATGAATGAAAACATTAGGTGCTTTCTCCTCTCGGCAAGGCAGCAAGAGCCGAGGCTCCTCTTTGAGCAGTTCAAGCTTTTGAAGCCACCAGCCCAACCCTGTCTCATCTCAGTGCCGCTGGCTGCAGCACCCCTGCTCAGCTCAGCAGCATCGAGCCTTGGGGCGAGCGTTGGGGAACCGTCCTCCCCCAGCACCCCTCTCCCCACGCAGGAACGTGGTGCCTGACCCCACTGCACGAGGGCAGAGCTGCTGGGAGCTGCCTGCCTCTGAAGAACACAATGGGTGAGCATGCATGGCGTGAGCAGCTGGAGCCTGTGGTGTCACCCTCGGGCATCACCTACTCTGGTAAAAATAAGTCAAATGTAATGTCAAACAGAAGGTTTGATCAAAAAAAGCAGTGCCTGAGCTGTGCCGCAGTGGCATGCAGTAAACAAAGAGAATGTGGGACCGAAAACCTCCGCAGAGAGCTGAGATGTCAAAAATTTTAATTTAATTGGTAGAGGAAAAAAGCAAGAGGATGCACCGCTCTATCCAAGCTCTCATGGTTATTAGCAGGTAGTAACACCAGGAGAAAGATGGCTGGAGAGGATTTGTTTTAGCATCATAGTTGCTTGTCCTATTACAGTTTGAAATCTCAAAACCTAATATGACATTAGTTGGGTCTTCATCACACTGAGAAGGAGACACTCCAGTGACATTGCCCATCCCATGGTGTCACTGCCTTCAGTGCTGCAGGTAAGATGTGACTCACTGCCTGTTTTCATACTCCCCTTTATGTTTCTTTTCCCGACTCCAATTTTTTTGCTCTATTTTTTTCCTATTTACAAAGCTTTGTCTATAAGGCATTGAAATGCAAATTCGTTCCCACAAATCTGTGGCACCAAAAGCAGACAAGTGTCTCACTATTAGTAGAGCAAACCTGGAACATAGCTTCTAATTTTGAATGGTCAGCATGATTCCTTATTGCAATTGCCCTTCTGCTTCAGGAGGAAGCCAAATAACAGCTGGCTGTTACCTGAGAAATACAGATACAGCTGTTTTAGTGGAAAATGCAGCCCCTGACTTTGCCAGCAGTCACATTTGCCGTAGCAGTCTCAGTTCAGCTTTGGGAAACAGGAGTGGGCTTCCACACCAGCACAGAGGTCAGGCTGCCCGCCCATCTCAGTTAAGCTGTTTTCTTCTTCAAAAGGCAGAGATGTTCTGTTTTGAAACTTTCTCCATCTACAAAGAAAGGGAATACAGGATTTTAGAATGAAAGTTTTATTTAACCCTTTGCATTTCCCATGCTTTAACTGTTCATCTGTATTTCATACAAGCTTTTTTTTAGTCTTTCCCATGGAATTAATCACTCTGAGGGTCTGTAGTTGAAGCCTGAAACCATATGTACCTGTCTGTCCTTGTACGTGAGGATGCTGGCCTCTACTGTGAAGACCTTTCATTTTGTGGGCCAAGCTCTTTCCCAAAATGAAGACAACACAGCTCAGCAGGGCTGTCAGAACAAAGACACAACAAGAAGGGAGAAGCAACAAACATTAAAAAAGCAATTTTATTCTCCACGGGGCACTACACATAGCATTTATCTCCCCAGTGCCCTCATTTCAAAGGGATGAGGGCAACCTGCAGAAGGTGCAGAAAAGAGCTGGAGAAGAGTTTGCTGGAGAAAGCGCCGTAAATGTAAGAAGGTAGAGCGCATGTAAGAGAAAACCCTGGGGATTAACTGTTCTTCACTCCAAGAGAGAAAGGCAGAACAGGGAAAAGGGAAATTTCAAGAGGGAACTCAGATATAGCTTTTACCGGTGAGGGCTATTAACCCCCGGAGCAACGTGTTGCTGCTGTTCCCACGCGCCGGGCTGGACTCCCACAAGCTGGCCCCAGCCGAGCAGGCAAGGCATGGAGAAGACACCATGTACAGGCTAACTAACCCTCCTCCCGAGAGCCGGGCACTACCTTGCTCTGATGCTCACCCAGGTCCAGGTCCCTGCATTATCTCCATCACTTGGCATTCTCCAGTCAAACCTGGGAATCTCACTGGGGTATGTGTCAGCCAAATGCAGGTGCCCCAACTCCACATAGGAATAAACCAGATGAAACGTGGCTGATATAACCAAAAATTTCTGGCTGAGTGCCATTGTTGTCCTATGAACATCCTGTGAACCCTTATGTATACACATGAATACATACAGAGAGGATTTGGGGCTTAAGACTTATTAGAGAGATGATAAGTTTGTTTTGGTATGCAAAAGTTTGGTAATTCTGATTATATTAATGTTATTTGCACTGCTTAGTTATAGATTTTTTCCCAGTTCTATATTTGCCTGAAGCCACAGTTTGTCAGTTTATGCTAATTTATCTTGAAACTACCTTGACGCAACATATATGTGCGTGTGTGTATATCTATCTATCTGTCTGTCTATCTATCCAAAGATCACATGGGGACATAACAGTGTACAAACCCAGTCAACAGTGAGGGCTAACATGATAAAACCTTGATGTTTGAACTTAATATTTTACCTACCTACTTGTACTGCAAGGTTGTACTGTTTAGGTTTAACTCTGCTGATCTCCCAGTCTCTTTTATGCTCCATTTTTCTACATTGCAAAATTTCTCCTATGTGAGTCTCACATAAGGATACATCAAGTTATGTGATATACGCACACATTGGCTATTCCTGGCTCTGACAACTTCTGATTCAATAAAATATCTACATTGCAAAAGGGAAAATGGAGTCTTTCTCTTTAAAGGAAGGAGCAGCAGGAAAGAAAAGACTGAGTCTGGGTTTCAGCAGGGTTCTCTCTGACCAGACACGCGGATCTGGACATAGATCCTTGACCAGAGAGAACAGAGGACTCAGAAGAAAAGTCATAATTCAGCAAAAATAAACAGGACAAATAAGTAAGGAACTCAGGAAAGGGTTACTCTCTCTCCTGAATCTGAACATCTACAACCCATCTTGCATTTCTTCCACGCCCTTGGCTCAGTCATGTTACCTTCAGGATTGACATAAAACAAGACTGAAAACACCAAGAACAAAGGTGTGGGACTGCATTGCAGGAGACTTACGGTGCTACATCCCCCTGTCCACTGCTGACCATGGTCTCTCCTAAGGTCTGGTGGAAATTGGGCATTTTCCCACCCATTTTCTGCCCCCAGACACTGCATTCCCGCGTGCTCTTGAGGCTGAGCAGGGCAGGCGCTCCCCATGAGTTTCCCCTGTGCAGCACTGCAATGCTGTCGGCACCTGCCTCCACGTTGACACGGACGCTTTTTCCCTGTACCGCAGCAGGCAGATTTTCACATCCCGCATGTCCACGGGTCTGCCAGGCCCCAAGTGACCACTGGTCAATTTGGGCAGAACCTCCCAAAGTCACATTAGCTGCCATCATCCACCCCTGCCACTGCCGCAGCTCTTCTCAGCTGCTGTCCTGACTGTGCCAGCTGGAGACGATGGGTTTTTCTACAGCAGGTGGATGGAAAGGGTGAGATTACAGGAAGAAAGAGGAGGAGGAAAAAAAAAGCCTTGTGCCTAGAAACCACTTGGTTGGCATCAACAGTGAAAGAAAATGACTGCTGGGCCCAAATAACAGTGGCTCCCTGTCTCCTCGTGCTCAGCAGCCGGCATACACAGCAATTAACTCGGCTGGAGATGCCCCAAAGTGGCCATTAGCATGGAGAGAAGTGCTGCGGGGACAGCGCGGTGACACCACCAGCTGCCACTGGGCAAAACGCACCATGGCCGCTTGGTGGAAAACACGGGTATTTCCACATCACCAGGAGCGTTACACACGCTTTTTGACAAAACCCTTCTCTTTGGCACCGGTGACCCGTGTTTCTGCCTTTCAGCATGCAACGCAGTGCATGAGCACCGCAGCAGGACTTCACACCAGACACCTTACATCAAATGTTCTTCGTCAAATTCTTGCTATACTTCTGAATGAACTTTTCAGATGCCATGAAGCTCCCACGACTGGAGGTGTTGTGGGAAGCAGGAGCCCATGGCAGCCAGCCTGCTGGGAACCTCCACGCTTGGACACCCAGGCAGAGGTTTCTCCCATGGGCTGCAAGGGTGCTGAGGTCCCTCTGCCCGGGAAGACACTGACAGGTCTGTAGAAGGCCACATGCCGCAGCTCGGTGCATGGCAGCCTCTCCGTACCGGCTGAGGGGCTCTCACGCACCACGGCTTGCAGTTCTGCGCACTGCTGACGGAAGGTACATTTTCTTCCTTCTCTCTGGCTTTGAGGTCACCGAGCCTGCATGTATTTTGGCCTGATATGAGAATTTACTGATGCACTTTTACCTTTTCTCTTTCATCTTAAGCCTTTTCCTTTTTGCAGTTTGGCCAAAACATCCCATTTGTCTATTCCTTAAATCAAGTACCTGATCGTTCCCCCCATCCATTTCTCCTACCTTGTAGTTCCTACTTCTACCTAAACAAGACTCTGGCTTCACTGACCAGACCAGCACGAGCCCAGCATCCAGCAGCCTGAATCCCCAAACATCCTCATAATTTTTGAGGCGTTCCCTGCAGGTCAGACCACACACTTGTGTCGTCACTAATTGCCTTATCCCTAAGCCAAGCGCACAGGGAAGCTCCCCGGCAGCACACCATTCTCAGGTGTTGCTTTTTGCCCTTAACGCTGTGTTTCAGCTCTCCCTGGTTTATGTACGTCCCACGCTCAGTGTCAGCCCTTCAGTAGGCTACAGGCCCCGTTTGCAAGACCTTTTGGCTCCTCATCAGTCACACTCTTGAGTCTTTCACTACTTGATTTGCAGCTTTTCTGTTTTCTAATCCACACAGCATTTCTTTAAATTAAACATCCCTTGCATGGGAGCACGCATTGTGCTGGCTGAGGCTAGCAGGGAAAAAGTAAGGGTATTTTCACCTCCCCATAAGCAAACAGCCCAGCAGGAGCAGGAGACCCTGGCCAGGGTGGGTCTCCAGCAGGAGGTCATCCTTTTGGTGGCTATGAAAAGACCGGTAAGGCTGTGCATTTAGGGCATAGCCGTGTCCTTATGCTGGTTATTTTAAAAGGCACCCATCAGCCAGGGCAGTGGCAACAGCAGAATAAACTCTTGCCATAAATGCAGACTGAGGACAGAGCGATGGGCTGTGCACCCTCCCGATGCGGCAGCACCGACATCTGCTGCTGCTTTTAACTGACACAGCTGAGAACGTGGGAGGGCGTAGTACTCGGTGCATTTTCACAGCACATTATTAAATCTGCCAAAAAAAAAAAGAGAGGTATGTAAACAGCTAAATCAAAAATATATGTACATAAAAATGATTAAGCTGGAGTGATGAGAACTGGGATGTTTTTAATTTTTTTCAAAGATATGTAAATATTTTTATATACACCATTGCCCTTTCTCCTTCCCCCACCAGACTTTGCAGCTCCAAGTGATTTTTTTAATAATATGACTTAATACTCTAGCTCAATAGTTTGGGGTTTTTTAAAGTCATGTAATCCTCTCAGCTTAGCTTTTTAATTAAAAAAAAAAAAAAAGAAAGCAAATATCTGAGCTCAAATAGGTTAGCGACTACAGTGACTCTCTGTAGAAATGGTGTTACCTTTGAAGAAGGCAGGAAATTCTTCACACCACTTAGGTTCTGATTTGAAACATTTCACCTCCTGCCATGTGCCCCCTTTCCCCCACTCTGTAATGGAAAAGGACTTTAGGTAAAATTTTCAGAACAGCTGAAAAATTAATGCGCCTGAAATGTCCCAAACACCAGCCACAAAAGACAGCTGGGTGCTTCGGGTTCTCCGAGCGGGGCCAAACTGCAGATTTACAGCCCCCAGGCACCGGCTGACAGCACCGCAGCTGCGGGGGGGGAGCGGGGGCCCTGGGCACGTGCCCAGCTGCTGAACCCCGCAGCATCACGGCTGCTGCATCCGTAGCAATGCTCCCTCAGGCTAGTTTAAAGCTTGCTCATGTATAATTACATGAGGTGCCATTGGACCTCTAAACTGCAGATTGTCTTAACCTATTTTTCACTAAAAAGCCAAGAGCATTTTAGTGAAGAATATGTCAAATACAAGCTAATATAAGGAAATGTGATATATCATTGCTCAGGGATGGCAAGCCTGCTACTGGACTGCAGCTGGAGACCATGGCTCCTCGGGCACATGGGGGTCCTCGCTACCTTCCAAACCCTATACATGGTATACTGAAAATAAAGTTAAAAAACCCCAGCTTCTAAAAGGTGGATCTGCTTCGCTTGACCACCTTCATAACTCCAACCAACTGACAATTAAATGACCTCAGGTCAGGACCACCTGTTCGTTGTCCCTACCCCAGATGCCGAGGGGAACAGCCAGGCCGGCTTATAGGTCCCTGACCAAACTCGACCAGGGATGGACACCTGTGGGGCCAGGACCCGCAACCTTGCATAAATCTGCAGCGTTCAGCACACCAACCCTTAGGTCCCAGTCTTACATAGCACTGGCTAGCATTTTGGGGGGAAAGAGAAAGGTGGGGAGGACAAGGAAAGATGTACAATCTCCTTCCTTCTGCCCCCATAAACCAGAAACCCAATAGGTAGGATGTCAGGTCACTCGCTGGGTACAAGAACTACAGATTTATGTCCTTGTTCAACACCGCCATGCAACACCAACAGTGAGGACCTTTAACTTTAAGGACCTTTTCTCCAGCCCACCTGAAAATCTTGTGGCTGTTTTGTTCTCTCTTTCATGGCAAATTCGTACAGTTCTTGGTTTCAAGTGCTACAAAACAAAAAGTGTTGAAGTCTAGAAAAGAGTTCAGAGACAACACCTCAAGCTCAGATCAGAGATTTAATTATAAACATTTTGTGTTGCTGCACTTTAGATGCACTGTAAATCTTTAACTGTTTTTAAAGTTCCAATACCAGGCAGCCTGTTCTTGTGCCATCTGCTGCAGGGTCACTCCTATCCTTGCTGTCTAAAATAAAACCTTGGTTCCCTGGAACATCTCTTTTCTAAAGAGGAAGAATATCCTAAAGGTCTTCTGGTGAAATTCATCCACTCGCACTTTCTCACATGTGCGGCTTCATCCAGGACCCGAGTTATAAAATACTTGCCATTAAGGAAAGCAATACTTAAAACCAAACACTCTTAATACAGTGAAATTTGAAATGTTCCTGTTAGACGAATGTAATATTAGGCTGTAAAGTGCATTTGGACTTTTATAACAGCTATTATCTATATAGACTTGAGGTCAGCAATGACCATGCAGCATATGGGTAATGTCATGATACAAGTTATTCCGTCTAGTCTTTAGCAGTAATAAAAACCAAAATGCATAGAACTGGCAATTTATTTCCTCATTTCCATTACAACTAAAATCTCTTTGAACTGGAGCTTTGAGCTGGAATCGTGTTACCTAGACAGCTGCAAGGACAAGAGTTTTCTATGCCTACAAACGAGGCTGAAGAAAGTATTTCCGAATAGAAGTTCCCAGCTTGCAAAGCGAAGACGCTCTAGCAGCGTTGGGGGCTTCTCCACGGGGGTCTTCAAGCTCTGTCAAACTGAGGAGACCCTACTTTTTTCCCTTTATATCCTTCCCATACTTTGGGGGATCACTTTTGGGTTAGAAGCAGTAACAACGGAAATCCTGGCATGAGAAATCGAGCCAGGAGTGCTTGGTCTGACACTGCTTGAGGAGGAGAGGAAGGTCCTGAGGCTCAGCTGGCCCAGAGGCCCAAAAGTTTGGATCAAAGAAAATAGGACTGGTGTACCTACAAGGGAGGAGGTGGTCAGTTAATACAGATACAGACGTAAATCTTTTCGAGTATCAGTGTTCCAGTTATCTGTGTTTCATCTTCGTAAGATACATGATGTCACATTTGCAATTTTCTGATTAATGGCAGAGTATTTTAGTTTTCTGCTCCCTAATTTTGGGTAAGACCTAGCAGCTTCGGACAGCACTGCCTTCCTGGGGCACGTCAACAAGTCCCAGGCTTCCCACTCCAGAACAGTACAAAATACACATGGTACAACTTCTCCTATTTTTCTCTTCCTACCATAGGCTGCGAATTTCAAACCTGATCTTCAGGCAGCTTTGTTTAAATACCCTCAAGTTCAGCTGCGCAGCTGAAATTCTCATCTTCATTTTGAAGGTGACAGAAGCCTCATATGAATGACCTGGGGCTGCTGCTGCCTGGGTCTGAGTCTCTGCCTCCCACCTGCACAGCACGGCCACGTTCCCGAGCCTTCCCACGGATGCTGCTCGGCTGTGGCCATGCTCTCACGCTCACTGCCCCACGGACACCCCACGGCAGAGCTGAGCTGCAGCGCCTGGAGCAGAGGACATGCTACTCTATTACAGCAAGGTGAAAGAAGGCTGTCACACCTAGGAGACAAGTGGAGCTGAGTAAATTACGAGCTATGGGACATGCGCAGTGTCGTTATCTGAGCTGTAACAGCAATTATTTTTATCAGTTGGTGTGAGCTGGTCTGTCCTTCCTCTGGCAGCTCGGTGGCGAGTGCACTGCATGCAGGCGGTCACAACGCTGCCCCGTGTGCCCTGAGATTTTTGCGTGATTTTCGCCTGTTGCTCCCCACCTTTGGCAGGAGAGGAAGGAGCTCTGCACCAGGGAGGGGGCCGGACCCGGCAGAGGAAGGGTCAATGCTAGACAAGCTCTCTGGTTATAAGCTCCAAAGCCTCTTCCTTCTTACAAAATCTTACTCCACAATTATCTTGGCGGTCACAGGACTGGAAAAGTCTTTCATTAGGATGCTGAGCTGTTCAAGATGAACAGCTGGAGCCAGTGCTCCCATGATAGAGAAAAATAACCATAATTCCCCCCTGAAAAACACTTTAAAAGGCATTGAACACACCATTTCTGGTCCCTCCATTCTAGGAAAAGCTGTTGCATCCAGGTGAAACATGAGCATGGGTGATGGGCTCCATGATTTATCTTCTGAGCCTATAGGAACAGCAGCAGCACTCTCCTCTCACCAAACCTCAGCCCAGGTTGGCCATGAGCTGTTGGCTGCTCTTGTCTCCCAGAGGTGCTGCCAAATGGCTGGGGCTTCCACATCAGAGCTTCACATCACAACCCCATAGGAACGTTTCTGAATAAGTACTCGTTTGAGTATTTGGTCTCCTGGGAAGAGCCAGTCATAGCAGCAATAGTCAGAACGCACTGAGATGACCGGCTACACCATCTAACTCCTCTGCAGTTTTAAAATATCACTGGCTCCAGTGCAATCACCCAGCCCCGTGCACAGCTCCATCACACCAGAGTCAGCAAAACACCCACCAGAGCGGCCCAAGCATCAGAATTAGCTGCATGCACCAAAACCTGGCAGCTATTTTCACAAATGACCTTAAAGCTCAAAGAGGTCAAGTGCTGCCGAAAGCCAGCCAGATCTATGCTGTACCAAACCAGGGCATTACAAGAGGGGCACGCACATCCCGCACGGCTGAGTTGCTCCTGAGCTGCGGGGCCCAGCGGGCAGGCGCAGGGTCCAGATCTCTGCAACAGGAACCCGCATACTTTGTGCAAGGTCACGGGGCTAAAAAGCCCTGAAAACCCAGACAGCTGCTGGGCTAAAGCGAACGTGCCCATGCTACCTCCAGCACACCTTTCTAGTTATACCAAAAGTACTTTTTCTTCCAGCCAAGTATTTCCAAAGTGTGGTGAGTAGAAAAGTGCTGAAACTTAAAAAAAAGAATTTAATATAACATAGTTAATTATTAATCGTTCTGTATGAGCTTTATCTGTAGTCCCAAAAGTCAGCTCATTTCCCTGAGTACTGGATGATGGACTGCCGAAGTCTAACATCTTCGGATTTGCGGTGTTCTGCAATGCCTGTTTGCCCATCCTCACTTCTGGGAAGAGGCACTTGACCTGGCAGGACCACTAACATGTGATGCAGATTTTTAACCCAGGGTCACATTCTGATTTTGCAGCGGAAGAACCACGTTGGCCGCCCGTCCTTGTCTGCTTGTAAGCCCTAGCTCCAAGGAGAGGCAAGTGAATGCTGTGCGAAGGAAATTACAGAAAGAAAGCTTCAATTAAAATGCCAGTGATGCTGTACACTCAGGAGAGAATAACTGCACCCAAGCATTTTTTTTTTTTTTTTTTCCCCCAGGCATTTTCTAAGTCTTGAAGTTTAAAAAAACCCACCCTGTATCTCTCAATGTTACTCGCTGGTTTTGTTCATGTCGCAGTTTTTCCAGTCTTCTTCCCTCCCCCAGGGCCTGGAGACAAGAGAAAGCTTGGATGCACAAGTTACCAGCCCAGCTCCTGATAACAAAAGTCTTCATTAAAGGCTGCTCCCTCACAGGGCATGCCTCACCCCTTCTGGGCCAGCAGCTCTAATTTACATTGAAACACAGGTAGTAAAAAAAAAAAAAAAGTCTTAGCTGTCAGCCTGCTAGAAACACCCACCGGCAGGGTCAGAAAAAGCTGCTTTCTGTTCTACTTGTGGACTTAAAAAGCAATGGGTAAAAAACAACAGCAAGGAAAGGGTGAACGCCTGTCCCACAACCCGGAGCGATGCTCCGGCAGAGCGCACCACGGGAAAGTCAGCTCACGGATGCACAGTGGCCTTCCACGGAGCAGTGTGGCATCGCCTCGGCAGTACTGGGATTGCTCGGCTTCCTGAAGCCCTGGGGACCACTGGTGCCAACGCAGCACAACCTGTGCAGGGTCTGATGGAGGCATTTTACTCACGTTATTTTAAAGCACTGAAGAAAGTGGGCCACTGGGAAAAACAAGTTATAATGAAATCCTTGCAACAAAAACAGGCGAATGAAAGAGTCAAACAGCTGCCAGTGGCTGAAGCCCCAAGTAAAGCCCTCACAAGCCAGAGCGGGCTGAGCGCTCCGGGGAGAACCGGCTGCAGGGAGCTCACCGGCACTGCAGCCGCATCTCCAGCCGGGCTGCCACCACAGCAGCAAAGGTACCCGAGACGTCACCTGGCACGGGCTTTCCTGAGCCCACTCATTTGCTTCTTGAAAGGAGCTGCAGGACTAGGGATTTTAGGAAAAGCACAACTCAAGCCATGAGATATTCAACCAGGAAACAGAGCCAGTCACGGGGCGGACCAGGCAGCCGGGGAAAGGCTGAGCTCTCTCTATGAATGTAAGAAGTTATGGCCAAAGAGACTGCTACACATTTGTGTCTGAGGCCAGCAGTTTAGGCAAGCTCAAAGCAAGATCTCCAGTATTTGAGCTGCCAAATAAAGGCACTTAAGTCCTGGAAGGTCTGCGGACTTGAACCTGGAAAGGCTGGCCACCTGGAAGGCTGGTTTGGGTGGATTTTGGGGTTTCCTTAGTTTTGAATTGTTGTAATAGAAATCCTACCAGCATGGAAAGCCAGGTGGGTGTTGTACACGTGTGAATCACCACTACAGCCTGGAAGCCCGACACCAGGCTCATTGCTTCATCTTTCAACAAAGTGTTTTTTCTCACCACCAGCAGTGCTCCTGTGAGTGTCAGCAGTGATGCTGAGGGGGCACCAGGACCAGCAGAAGACCTCTGTCACCCAAGGGACTAGAATAGGTTCCACCAACTTACTTATGGCACCACAGAAAGGGGTATTTTATCACAGAAATCTAATTGGACTCCACAAAAGGATGCTGAGTTGCAAATAGGCTCTTGTAGCAAAGGGCTCACAAGAGCTGCCAAAAATTTCCTCAAAAGACCAAATGGGTTTTTCTCCACCATCTTTCAGTAATGTACACAAAAGCGTTCAAGCCATCAGTTGGACTAGTGAGAAACAAAAAACCCAAGAGCTTATCAATACAACACACCTCAGACAGAGAGCGGGGCAACAGCCAGATCACTCAGGCACACGTTTAGTGAGGGCTTCCAGGGAGATGAGACATGGCACATCAGCATGGGAAAAAGCACACGGGGCCTTGTGGAGGCGGAACAGACCGGGGACAAGTCACAAGGCTTTAGGCAACTGTCCACCCTCTCAGGGAGCACCAAGAGTAGGGCTGCTCCATGGGGGACGATGAGCCAGGGGCTAGGGTGACCACAGCACAAGCAGAGCCCTCACCAACCTGGTGCATCCAACAGCATCCCAGCCAGGGCAGGTTGAGGGTAGTGGAGGCATCCCCGAAAGCCCAGTCATCCTCAGCCAAGGTGAGGTGACAAGCCAGGTGTGGAATCCAGGGCAACAGAAGAGAGGACAACCTACAACATGGGTCTGAGCTCAGTCAGGAGACTGGGCACAGGCACACCAACAGCAAATTTCCAACCAGAGCAGGGACCCAGGCTGGAGCTTAAATGGAGCCCAGCTCCTGACCAGGGCAGGTGGGGCTGCAGGGTGGTGAGGCTCCAGATGGAGCTGGTGAGGGTGATGGGGCCCCAGGTGGGGTTGGACAGGACAATTAGGACCTACAAGGGCCACACACTTTGTGGTGCCCCTTGCCAGGAGGCCTGGAGTTGGCTTTGCTGCCGCCAACCCCGCATGTTATGCGCCAAGGCAAGCAGAAAGCTGGTGCGGGGCATTGGGGAGCAAACGTTGCTTCTTCCCTGCTGAGCTTTTTGGGGTCTTCCTGGGAGCACACCCTCGACTCTGTCAGATGCCACTTCCCTCCCCTGCGGGGAGCAGCACTGGGATGCACCCAGCCGATAGCCCCGAGACTTGTCCCTGAAGCCTCCAGGGATGGATCCCTCCCACCTGAGGTTTAACACCCAAAACCCATGCATGCCCCAGTGCTCCAGGCAGCCCCAAGCAGCACCAGCGATGTGGCAGGGGTGGGGGGGGCCCAGCCGGGCTGTCCCCGAACCCCAAGGATGCTGCCTCCCAGCTTGGGGGAGGCAGAGGGGTTTGCAGCGGCTGTTCTTGGGGGATGCCATAATTTCTTTGTTGTAAACAGCATCCACAGCTCTGACACAGCTGTAGCATGGGGACCTGAACAACTCCCTCAGATATGAGAACAAGCCATCACCTGCTTCCCTTTTTTATGAAAATGAAAAAAGAAACCAGCAGCTGTTTTATTCTCCTGAGTTAGTTTACCAAAAGAGCATTTCTCTTGACTTTGGTACTAAGCTGCTACCACAGCCTTCCCCAGAACCCTTCATTTCCAGCAGTGAATAACAAACATGTAAGATCCAGTCACCTTGTAGTAAAAGTCAGAAATGAAGAACTTCTCTGTGGTACTAGGAAGGAACATTTCGGAGCCAGTACCGCAGACTCTTGCCGCTGCATTAACACTGAGCATCTACCGCCCCGGCTTGTTGTTTTTTTGAGCCTTTTGAGATGGCCGGGGGGGCTTGCCAGAGCAGGGCAGAGCCTGGTGAGGAGTTGGCAGTTGCACTTCTAAGCCCAGAGGTCCACGCACGGGGTGGACATGACGAGATGGGTGATGAATTCTTGGTCATAAGGAGGCAGCATGAGAAAGGGGGGTTCAAGGGACAGCTATGACTCAATGGCAGTCTCATCCCAAAACTGTACGCTCTCTCTGTGGGGGCTGCGTATGCCCCCGCGGATTTGCGGCTGCTGCCACGCCACCCCTGGAGAGGGGATGCCTGCGGTCCCCTACTGCCTCATAACCCCGGCGTCAGATTGACTGCAGCCCGTGCAGCATGACCTACTGCTTGGCATTTGTGGTCTCACGGGGAAAACTCGTTCGCTGACCGCTCTTTGGGCCGGTGGCAAACATAATTACTCTTACTGATTAGTTAGGAACTGCACGCATAGCTATTGTACCTCAGACCGGTGTGGTTAATATTGCCATCCATCTCCCCCAAGCCACGCACCTCATGGACTGTAACCTCTGAGAGGCAAAACCTGCACGTCTAGAAATGCATAACAATGTCTTTGGGCATCTTTGTAATAGCGCTGCTATTTACTAACCACGACGGCAAGTGTGTTGTATTATTTATAAAAGAGGAAGAAAGCACAGCAGAACTAGAGTGCCCATCCTCCTGCCGAGAGCCAAGATCCATCGCAGCATTGCCCGGGCTCACAGGCAGCATCTGAAGCCTGCCCGGGGCATCTGAACAAGCCTCCTCGTGTCCAGGAGTGCTGAGCATCGCTGTCCCAAGGACCTGAGAAAAACGCTCCCCCACGCTTGACCAGCCCAGCTCCTCTACAGTTTACCCCACAAAGTCTGCAGGAGCTCAGAGCAGACTTTTTCTGGGTTATGGACATTTTGGGTGTTCACCATGGGAATGGGAGCTAGCCTCCAGCTGCCTGTAGTTACCCAAATGGGTTTCATATCGCCTACCTGTAGCCTGCACATGTAACAGAATTCATATTTGCAAATGCCTGGATATATTTTGAAGCATACACAGCCTAGCCACTTTCTCTGATCCTTTTGTTGTGAATTATCTGCCTGTGCACACAAAAAAGTGCATGCATGCAAATGCTTAAATTCCTTAAACTATAACCCCATTGTATCATCAGCTTGGTATTTTTGAATCTATACATCCACCTAAAGGCTAGCCCATTTTCAGGATTAAAGAGGAAAACAAAAATAACTCAGTAGCTTCCAGCTAGAAGAAAAATATATTATTCACTTCATTAATCAAAATCTAGGTCACTTGCCAAATACACATACTATTAAGGAAAACAAATTAAATTTTTCTCTTAATAAAAGCCACCATTTCAGAAGCTTGGTTTTATGGTAGAAAGCTGATCTGCAAAAATTTCAGTACCGTCAGCCAACTCCGACACATTGCTAAGAATTAAGCCTCTTGCTGTCCTTTTAATGTGGATGTAATGACAGGAAAAGCCTTTTCACTGAACATGCCCACACTGTGATGCTCTCCTAGAGGTGTACCAGGGATAAAGCCATACGGAGCCCCCAGCGCCACCTGCGCTGAGTTGATGAGGCTGTTCACGAAACAGGTCTGCGTGGAGGAGCACTTTCATCCTTACCTTGGATGAAAGCGCTGCCCTCATCCTGTGCAAGGGGCTGTGACAGAGCCTGGGGAGAGGGGACGGACGGGAGCGCAGCATCCCCTTGGCAGCTGGGGATGTCCGCGGCGTGCATGGGCATGGGCCAAAGCTGAGGACGGTGTTGTTTTCCAGGGAACAGGCTGCTGAGATGCAGCTCACTGCTACGCCAAGCCTCGGAATAACGCAAACTCACTGTGTCTGCCCCAGCAAACCCCCAGCATCGGAGTTACATACCAACAGGGGCACCAGATGGACTAGATGCTGAGTCTTCTGGTGCTTATTTTTCAATATATTCCCTGAACGGTATACACATTCAGGTCTATGAAATGATGTAGGGCTGCAGGGACCAGGAGGAGTGACCAGCAGGTGGAGGGGGAGCAAAGCAGATGCATGTCTCTCCCTGCTCGTGGAAAACATCTTTTCCCATGAAGGGCAAAACTGTGCCCACCTGATACCTCTGAGCATCTCCCTGCCTGGGCCAAACAACTCCCTGGCCAAGCCAGTTCAACATGCATAAAGAAAGAGTTCAACACGCATAAAGTAAAAAAGGTGAAGCAAAACCCAAATCAGGCTCTCTGCTGCCACCCAAGAATCCTTCTCCCTGATTTTCTTTAATGATTTTGAAACATTGTGCTACAGATCTTAATTAAATTCACATTTTTCAATGTTCAAGTATGTTGCCAGAAAATGTTCAGCTAGGTCCTTCCACGGGAGCACAGAGAAGCTTTTTAAGTTTTTAGGACTTGTCTTCCTATTTTCATTCTTCAAAGGTACTTTATGTTCTTCATTCTTTCAGATGTAGACTCCAGGCCCTCAGGTTTTGCAACTCGTACAAGTTTTTTTTCCATCGTAACAGACGCAGTCTTAAAAAAAATAGCTATAATTCAAAAGTTTCTGTTTTTCACTCAACCCTTGTTTTTCTCAGCTGTCTCCTGGGTTGGCTATACTTTTTATGCAAATTTTCTGTGGTTTTGCAAAAAGATCTAATTAGATTGATTGATACTGTCATATCAACAAAACCCAGACCTACTTTCAAATCCCCATGAAATATGTGTACCAGGCAGTATTATCATTTCAGGCTTTTTCTTTGGGGACTCTGTTTTGCATTTGTTATTGTTTCAGAAACAGCGGTTGCTCCTCACACCACCTTGCTTGGAGATCATATTTCTTTAATCAGAGCTTTCATTTGTGGTTGCTAATAATCTCAATTTTTTTCCAGCCGGCTTCGATGCTGCCAAGGTAAAGAGAGTGGTGTTGGGCTGTTGTGCCTGCACAGAGAGCAGCAATAACTGCGCTGCGACCAGGGCCAGGGCCGGAGATGAGCGTACACCAGATTTTCTTGAAAAGGGGAATTCTGGGGGTTACACGCTGAGATCAGTCCTGGTTCCCGGAGAAATAGGAGCTGGCTGGTCCCCAGGTCAGATCAATGCATCTTGTAGCTTGAAAATGGAGTGTTCTTTGGTGGAAGAAGCAGGAAGCACCAGTCGTTAAATACAAGCACGTGTGTGTCTGGTATGTCCCACACACAAGAAGAGCCATCACGACAAAAGGGGAACTTTTGTTTCCCAGCATCATTGGGTCTGGGAGACCCCAGGTCCCCAGTCTGGGCATCAGTGGTACCCAAGCCCTTCCCACACCCTGCTGCAGACCCCACCAGCACCTTCCCGGGAAGACCTTAGCATCGTCTGCACAAGGCAGCCAGCCTGCGCTCAGCCGCTCTCGGCCACTCGGTACCGAGCCAGAGAGGCCGTACGGGCAGGAGAGGGGCACAAAGCCAGGCAGGGAGCACAGAACCCCTTAACTAACTCCCCTGCTCCCCCCGCTCGAGTGCCATACAGACACGGCCAAGGTGTCCAACATTGCTTCCCTTGCATGCTGAAACTCTCACCCCCCAAAAGAAAACCTGTCACTGCTGTAAATCTGTCATAGGTGCACACAAACCCAGAGAAGTGGAAGAGGAACCTGAAAAGAGGAAGGGGACCTATGAAGGCAAATCCCAAGTCTCAAGCAACAGTGCTCTTACCCAAGAAAGAGCATCGCGGAGGGTGAGGTGATCAGTCCCGGCCAAAGTCCACAGTGCCATGGCTGCTCAGCGGCTCTGCCTCCCCCTCCCAAGCCCTGAGGGAGGGTCTGTGCCCCGCAACATCCAGCACAGCCTTTGCTGCAAAGTTACTTGACATGGGATTTGGGGAGGGTCGAGGTTTTGATTGCAGCTCAGGAAGAGCAGTGCGAGGGAGCAGCATCCCGGCAGAGAGCAGCCGTGCCCTCCGGTGTCTGACATGTTCAGACACACAAAGTGGAGGAGGACAACAGCCTCATCTCCCCCTCCTCCTCTCCCTCCCCGGCTCTCAGGAGAGGAGGACAGCAAGCTCAGCTGTGTGATAACCTGGGAGTCGCTGAGGGGGGAACGTCTCCCTACAAAACCCCACCTGGTTAATTTTGGGGGGGAGGTAAGAGGAGCGCAGCAAGCTCTGCAGATTTTCAAAGCAATACAAAAACCCTGTGAAACAGAGGCTGACAATGCGCGTGAGCCACAGACCCCCGTGCTACGGGACTTCCAAGGAGCACGGGGATGGGAGCGCGGGCGTCGGGCAATGCTGTGCCTGGAGCTGCCTGTGCCCCTGCAGCTGTGCCAGGACTTCCTCTGCTGCAGGGCAGCTGCAGGAACGGGTCCTCCAAGGATTTCACACAGCTAATTAATGGCTGCACAGGTATTAAGCAGCTAAGAATATGGACTGTTTTTAACTCAGTTTGCTCCACGCCACTGAGTTTGAAGGGGGAAAGCAACCAGTGTAATTTTTACAGCAGACCTGTACGTCTTACAGGCAGGAACCAGCTGCTTCAGAGGAGACTGGTTAAGCCCAACCTCTCATTTGGAGATACAAGATATGGTAATGGTTTGTTTTTAAGGGGTAGGAGAGTGCAACTGGGCAGTGACAGAGGTGGGAAAAAGATCTCCTGCATCTTCTTGCTTGTTGCACTTAGCTCAGGGCTGTACAGTGGTACAGTCTGCAACGGGACGGGCTTCGTGGGCTGACACTCCAAAATCCCCACTGTCCATGGGGGACATGCACTGGACAGAATAATAAATAACCTTGTCCCATCCACCTGCAAATAACCCCTTCACTTCGCTGGAGGCCTGTGGGTTCTCCGAGGACCCTCTCAGGACACAGGAGTTTTCTCCTCCATTCATTACTGGTGCATTTTCTTTTTCCGTAGAGTTTCTCAATGGCCATGTTTCAGTCTCTAGCTTAATTCAGCAGCAATGATACCAGCTTCCCCCTCGCCAAAATGCAAAACACAGCCTGTGCTTGGGACCCAACATTGCGGTCATTGGCACCGCAGTGCAAAGAGGGGCAGGGCCAGCAGAGGACTTATTTTGCTGGAGGTTCCATGCTGACAAGAGCAGCAAACCTGGCCACTATTCCCAGCCCTGTCACCGACACCGCAGGACCGCCCAGACGCATTACTGATATCTCTGTACTGTCTCTTTCCCCTCTGCAAAAGAAGGGAGAGGGATGCTAATATTGACATAACTTTTCAGAGAGGCTTGGCAACCAATGGATAGAAAGTGATTAAGTTAGCATTGCTATTAATAGATTTCCCTGTTAATTCACATAAGTGGAAAGATTACCAAGAAACCGAGCGAGTGTAATGCTTTGCAATTACCCTGCAAGTAGAGGCACATGATAGCTGGGAAAAATTTGCTTAAACAAACACCAAGCGTGAGCCAGTTCACAGGAGGGTACCTCCAGCTGCAAGCTGACAGTTTTCTCTTCACCTAATTCTTGTATTTTAACATATCAGAAATATGTATGGAGGTAAATATTTGTGTATGACAATAAAAAGAAGTGCCCAGATTAGACAGTGCAAAATAAGTTCTCTCAGTGCTGCTTTGCTCAGAGGTGTGAGACCTGGGGAGGCATGGGGAGCCGCGTGATGCCCGTGGGGTCTTCAGGACAGATGAGGGAAAAGGACGGGCCAGTACCGGCAAATGACCACTGGAGGTTAAGAGAGAAAGCTCTAATTTCCAGTGAGAATAAGAAACGCAGAGGCCTAAAGAAATAAGAGGAATAAAATATTATCCAGTTTGGAAAGCTGCTAGTCACCTACCTGAGGAAATCAGGAGGGTAAAGATAAAAATACTTCATAAGGAAAACATCAAGCCTTTAGGAGAGCTGACATTTTCCCAGTACGAAGCACGAGGAAAAGCTCAAGAAAAAGGAGCAGGTAACTGTCTAGTTAAAAGTGTCTCTAGTTTAAAGCCATGTGTTGAAAGTGTCTAGTTTAAAGCCATGTTTCTTAGTACTTCTTATTATTACTTCTTAAGATACTAGTATTTTACCCCATTTCTGCTATCCCAGTGCTGAAGATCATCCAACTCTTCCTCTGCTAGAAGGATGCTTCCCAGCTCATCGTTACCAACACATTCCCTTGGCATATTTCTGGTTGTTGTACCAGCATTGCTAATGCAAATATTGAATAAAAGTGGTCCTCACTTCTGTCTTTCGGAAAATCCACCAGTAACTCCCTCCAGCCTACGACTTCCACTAACACTATTGTTTTTCATCTGTCCTCTAGGCAATTATTCATCTCCTTGGTCATATTATGGCATTTCATTATTATCCATCCTCTCCAATTTGAGCAGTAATATCTCATCTGGTACGGCAGCAACTGTTTTATTCTCTTAGTCCCTATGTTTAACATAAACCTTCCTTATTGAAATGAGAGATATGTACTTCGCTTTGGCCAGTTTGCAAATTACCTTTAAATTTTGCCTATCCTCTCCACTTCTTCCTTTACTCCTTTTTACTTTTATGAACTTTTTATTTGAACATTGAGTGTTTAATATCCCTTACGAGACACGGCTGAGCCTGTCTTGAGGCACTCGTCATTTCTCTACGTTTCCTGACCTCGGAGCTGCTGGATTTGATGGTTGGTTCTTTCCTTCATTCGTTGAAGACTTTCTGCTTACCCTTAGTCCCTTTCTGAGGTGGATTTGCATTTGTTACCTTGGGACCCAATTTTGCATAGCTTTGGCACTGTGGACTCAAACTGGGGGTTCATCCACATTCAAGTACCCGAGCTCTTCAAACCACGTAACTTTACCAAAAAACTCTGCGGGTTTCACACTTTGTCCCTTTGAAATTCAAAGCTCGGTTGAGAGCTTGGTCTCTTCATTAACAGCATAGCTCCAGTCTGCCTTTTTAATTCTTTCAAACACTGTAATTTAAACTGAAGTGACTTACAAGTGTTCCACTCAGGGTTTTTTTTTTCAAAAAAGACACCAATTCTTTATAATGTTCTTCTCACTGCTTACCCAAACACTCGAAATACTATTATCTCCTATTGATCAACCGACTACCAGGTAAATAAATCATTGGACTACTATGCTCTGAAGTATTATTGACTTGCCATTGTTGTTGCAACTTTTCTGTCTTATTTATCCCTGGGAAGATAAAGCCTCTGCTACTGATTTGATTCTCATTTACCCGTATGAGGTTGATAAATGGCATACTTCCACCCGCCTCCACACCCTCTCCAAGGGCCAAGAGCAGGTTCCTCTGTTACTCCACAGAATCATTTTATCCACTTTTACTTCTTTTTTTAACCTCATCATCCAACCACTCACCCTCTTTCCTTTAGCCATTGCTGTTTGATTATCCTATGTCTCTGGACCATGGAATCAGAGTAATACAATAACAATGAGAAATATCACAAGAGGAGATGTCAAAAAATAAAATGCCTAATGCTCCTTAAATATTTTCAAAAAAATATTCTAAATTGAGGGAGCAGAGGCTGTTGGCAATGCTCCTTTGAATTAATGCTGTTTAAATATGCCAAATTTTGCTTTGATCTTATTAATTCCAACCACAAACGAAGCACAGCTTTCACTCTGTTGGGTATTTTTTCCCAAAAAAGATCAAAATATATCTTGTGTCCAGCAATTAAACAGTTTGTTTCTGAACTCGGCAAAGTTTAATATTCCACTTGAAATGCAAGGATAGGAGGCCTATTAATAGAAATTCTATTAAATACAATTTATGCTGAGCTTAAACATTGTGCGGTGATACAGTAATGTGATTTTGACTTATTTAAAGTTTTCTGAAAAGGGAAAAGGCAGAACAATGTTGCCCTTAGAAGAGAGGTGATGTGCAGTTCAGAGCTTCCGTCAAAACAGTCTGTAGGAAATGTTTCTGAAATTTAAAAAACCCAACAGAATAGAAAATAGGGCATTGCAATGCTGCTCTCCTTGCATGCTGTTTACGTGTGCTTTAATTGTGTACCAAGTGCTTTGTGCAGCTATAGATATTGCATTATGGAAATACTTTCATAAAAAATCCCACATGGAAACAGCCTTTCACCTGTGCAGGCTTTCCCAGGCGGCAGCTGTGCACCAGCTCAACCTCAGACCTCAGAGCTATTGCTTTCATTGGACTTTCTCTTTAGAAAATAACAAGTTGAGCCCTCTGTAGATAGTTAGAACATAAAATCGAAGAATATTAGTTTACCTTACAGACTCAAAGCCAGAAGGGAACATTGGGTAATTTATTCCTACTCCCTTTACAGCAGTGCTCAGGGGCTGTAATTTTTCGTTTTTCCAAAGCCCTTTGATACGCTGAGCTAGAGCACGCTTGCTAAAAGCGTAACCACATTTGATGTGAATACCGCAGGAGATAGAGCATCTACCCAGTTTATTGGTGGTTTGCCCCAATAGCTCGTTCAGCAACAGGAGGGTACTCAGCAAGCAAAACAGCATGTTTACCTGGAGATCCTTTATCTGCCATGATTGCTCTCGGGCATGGGGAAAAGTACTCTATGCTTTGCACGGCTCATCCTCAAAACAGCGTTTCTCAGATGGCAATGACACAGCAGCAGCGGCTATGAGGAGCTAAGATGCTTTCTCAGAGGAGCTTGCATGATTGTGTGGGAAAACAAACGATCAGGTATGTCTCCTGCTGTTCTCCTGATGTACCAGGCAGGAGCGTTCCCCTGGGGTACCAGACCTGCCTGGTTCCTGTTGCTCGTCCTTGCACTCCTGCACAGACCAGGTGCTGGCCAGCCCTGCTCCATGGTGGAAACGTGTCCAGTAGCTCCAGCTGCCGTCAGACGATCCTCCTCAGTTACAGCAGGCAGCTCGGCCACCTGGCATCGCTGCCGGAGCGGCTCTGCATCTTTCATCTGACACGCTCAACAACAAGCATTTATTCTCTAATAAAGTTCAGCAAAAACCAGTATTTGCTTTCTGCTTCAGTGTTTCATCTCACTGCTGACTTTTATGGCATTCTCATAAAGCTTAAAAGCTCATCTTGTAGTGTAATCAAGCTAAAAAGTCATGTCATCACAACAATGTGATCGCTTATGCAATATGTTAGAGGCGTTTTAAAAAAAACGTATGTTCAGTCTGCTATAGAAGAGCAACCGGATGCTGTAAAGTTGATGCCTGTTGTTAAATCTGTCATAAACTATAACATTTTATTTAACTCCGAGTAAAACTCAGCTGACAAAAATACTTTATGGTTGCCTATTAATGTGAGTAGGGGCCATGCATCATCACTAATGCAGGAAACAAATCATGCGGGCCAGCTGTTTAATAAGAAATATCTTTTGCACTGTATTTATCTTTGCCATCTCCCCAACAGCTTTATTTTGTGTAAAGGTCCTTCCCTTGTCTTCTTTGTACTGAATATTTGATGTCACTGCTAAACATATTAATTTCTGCTGAAATATTTCCCTAAGTTTATCCTGGTGTCAGAATACAAACAAAATGGCTAAAACTTACGCACAAAGCCCACTGAGCAAGATTCAGCCTAACCTCCCAAGGAGCGCCAGCCCTCCCTTCCCTGTGCAGTCCAGGAAGAGCAGCTCAACAGCTCAAGCCAGGAGGCATCAAACGTCCCATCCTCTGCTCTCCTCCTGGGCACACGGGTCCTCCCGAGACTGCTCCATCTGCCGCCGACGAGCCACGACAGAAAGCAGACTGATTTTAACATCAGACTCGCCTCTTTGCCTAATTAGGACATGAGTTGTTTTGCAGAGGTGAAAACCTCGCCAAAAAAATCCACCCTTTCCTCTTACCCAGCTCCAGCTACCAAAGGAGACAACCCATGTGGCAGTCACACGAGCGTTGTCTATTCAGGCTTTCAGTGTTTGCTAAGGGGAATGTAAGGTCGTGCAAGTTGTCTTTAAAGTACTGTGACACTACAGTCCTTTAAATACCAGTTTACGGCATAGGACAAAGAAGCAGCAATAAAAAGTTTGTCCAATGAAATATTTACAGATCAATAATCTCTCCACCCAAACAACAACACCGCATCAAAGCCAAAGAATAGGCTATTTGTAAGACAGCGGTAACGCAGGCAATAACACACATTAGTGACACCAGCTACCTGATCGATTGCTCTGCTCTTCAGCCCATGAAGAACTGTGAAGTTCACGGGCCACATCTACACTAATTAAGTAAACAGCGCCAGAGAGCAGCCTGAGCCCTGTCCCGCAGTGCCCCGGTTAGCTCGCTGTCGGCATGCTCCCTGGCGTGGGCTAGGGCGCGATTCGCAGGGCATCACGGGCGCGGGGCCCCTGGGAGCCAGCACGGATGAGGCTACCCTGTCCAGCAGGAAAAGACATTCTGGTGTACAGCCGCGAGCTGTGCCACGATGCTTCCCTCTGAAGCCAAAACGCTGGCCTTGGCCCATTTTATTTACCAGCACAGACAGAGCGAATGGTTACCATGTCCTTGCTAAGCCTGGTGAGAAATAGCACAAAATCGAGCCTGTGGGACCCGTGTCAGCAGAGCTGCCACGCTGCAGCGTGCTGCAGGGCCACCGGGCACCAAACAGCAGCTCCAGGCATTCGCTGCCTGCCTCCTTACCTGCCTGTTTCACAGCTCATGACAAAAATCAAGTGTTAGCTGGAGATATGAAACCCCGAGCCAAACACAAGTTTTCCCGTGTGCCCAGGATGCGTGGGTTTGGTCCATTCCAGAAAAAGTTTTGGGAACCAGTGGTAAGTCTTTCATCTGCAGTTTAGGTTTCAGCTCACCTCTGCAGGGTGTCATTTCAATTGCTTTGAAGAACATTTTCTTATGATATGAGACCTCCTTATCTGTGTAGATTATTTATACTGCTCTAACAAATTATTCAAAAGATAAACAACTGTCAAAGATAACAAAAAAGAAATTATCAGGAGACAATCTCTTAGCAATTAGATGTTTGAAGGCACAACATTCAGAGCAGGAAAAGTGGTGATTTGCACAGCTGGTTACGTCAGCCACCATCAGAAATAGCTGTCCCTGGCCCATCCCCAGGGATGGGGAGAGAGGGAGATCAGCACAGCCCTGAGCAGGCAGGGAGAGGAGCAGATGCCCGGTGGGATCCTGGGCGGCTCCTCCGAGCTTTCCCCAAACCAGATTGCAAAGGAGGACACAGCCACTGCCTGACCTTTAGTCACTTGTCTTGGTTGAAAGATACTTCAAATGAACAGAGATACAGAATTTAAAGTTTGAAGAACTAAAAAACATACGTAATGCGCACAACCGTCAATTATATCAGGTGTATCAGAGAGCAGGCTGCGAGAAATTCTTAGGGACCATTAGACTCAGTACTTACATACATGCACGCTCACGTCTATATGTATGTAGTAATAGAGATATCCACTTACAGCGAAGGAAGGGCTACATTTTCAAAGCACTATGTTTTAGGAGAACACAAATGTAAATTCCTACATCAGCGATACCAGAGAAGCGTTTGCAATGCGAAGAGGAAACAAATGTGCACCCTGGTCTGGGGCATGTATTGACCCGGTCTTCCCACCAAAATGCCCGTGTGAAGCATTAGTGTTGCCACTACCCCAGGTCAGCAAAGAGCAAACACTCCCGGAGTATTTCTGGTGAAAATATGAGGCGATTCAGCAGGACCCTGCACGCTGAAACCCCCACCAGAAGGTAATGGTGACACTTCAGCCAGCCTCAACTGAAACATCTGACAGCTGCGGCTCTTCGAGAAGCTTGTGCAGGACTGTCCCTAGGAAAGGAGACGAGGAGAACACGGACACTCTGTGCCACCTTTTCCCAGCACTAATCAAGCAGGAAATGGGAATGGAAAACATTTTATTAAGCAACTGATTTTGCCACAAAACTCAGCTTGATACGTGATGCGATCGGTGACTCACAAGTCCGATGCACTGTGAAAAGAGGACTCATGCGTGGAGCTGTGCTGCAGGCATGCGTACATAAAGGGAGGGGCAGCATCGGCAAAGCCTGTTTCGGAGCAGGAGGAGGTGGGAGGAGGACGGGCTGTGCGGGAGCAGCTGCTGGGGATGGAAGGGGGATGCTCTGCCAGCAGTCTTTACAGATTCCCTTTGTCCGCAGTAAGCAGAAGTACTTCTGCTCACAAATTTACTTGCAGCATGGAGCAGCACAAGGATTTCTTCTTCCCTTCCTGCACTCTCCTTTCTCACCCGTTGGCATCCTTGGTCAGAGCTGTGCAGGTTCCCACAGGGCCCTGAAGACCCACTAAATCCTCTGCCTGAGGCTGTGCACGCACCCAGCCGCGATGCAGCAGCGCAGCCTACGCAGCAGGAAAGAGGAGCATGAGGGTCGGGCTGGAGGGACTTGTGCTCACATAGCCTCTTTCTGTACTTGACTTTCCGGCCCTCCCTTGCTACGATTCCCCAGAAAGTTTTAGGAGAGGTTGCAGCAAAGCTGACCGCTGCGGAGGGACCGAGAGTGGCAGTGCACCTCTGAGGGCTGCTTTTGCCAGAGGCACTGCGGGGAGAATGAAGCTGGAAGATGCCTGTGGAGCGGTGGGTGAGGAGGATGCCAGCAGAGGATGAGCAGAGGATGCCAGAAACAGGGGAACGGTGCCCTGGGGCGTGCACGGGCTGCTTGCCACTGATGGGAGGTGAAAGGGGAGCTGATACCTACACTCCACTGTCAGAAACTGCTAGGCTCAAAGAAGTCAAGCTGGCAACTTCCATCTCTCCTCGGAGACTGTGAAAAGGTCACTGCGCATCAGTTGCTCTGTCCTCTTCCGTGCCGCTGCAGCGGGGGAGCACCAGATTCTGTGACATAAATGCAACCCATGGACGTTTCTAGCAAAAACTGATGGGATTCGTGCACATCTGAAGTGGAAGTAGTCTAGATAATCGCTCAGAGGACAACTGAACATCTCTCCTCCCAGTGCTTTGTTGGCTCAATACTCACAGCACATGCAATTTCTCTGACCAGCATATCAGAAATAACCACAGTTTAACCCAGAAATAAAGCAGGAGCTAAAAGGCATGGCTGCCTCTCGACCGCAAGGCCTGATCTTTCAGCTCAAGCTGTGTAATCCGAACACAACGACGTTCATTTATTATTCTTCATGATACGATGCATAATGTCATACCAAAGTGTCTTCAGCAGGCTGTAACAGGGAAAAGCAGATGGAAGCCAGAGATGTGCTAATTAAGCTCGATAATAGAAATGTTAATTAAAAAACCCTGAAGAGGAAAGGACATTCTGTAATCTCCTGGTGCTCTCAAGTGATGCAAAAATGTCCAGCTGGAAGAAGCAAAGTCTTGTAAGAACCAGTTGGGCAGGACTGGCAGGGACGGGCTTTCCTCTGCGCTCTGACCCCAAAGACCTCCCCGAGAAGGGAGTGGGGCAGAAGGCAGGACCCATCCCAGGGAGCCAAAGCAGCTGTGCATTAGGGGCACTCTGGGAAGGAGAACCATCGTCGTAGCTCAAACTCATCCCTGCGTCGCCCTGCTCCCCCCACGCCACCAGTGCCATCCCATGACCATGCCACAGCCTGGGAACTGCTCCAAGGGCTGTGCTTTGGGGTGGAGGGGGCTCTGGGGACACACACTGAACAGCAGCGCGCCCAGTGATGCTCTTAACTCCACTGAATGATTCCTGCCACTAAGACAACCTAGGTTCTGACTCCCACTCCCAGGAAAAATTTAAAAATAAGGTTAAAGCTGATTAAAATAGCAGATCATGTTTTATAAATTAGATGGAAACCGTAAAGCAACAGGTCTTCTGAGCCTCTGCTGATTGCAGGAATCTGTCACTTATGAGGTGACTAAGCACTGCTCTTGCTGTGTATGGGACTTAAACAAAGATATCTGACCTAAAAAGAAGTCAAAGCTCTGTTATTTGCAAACTCCTTTATTGCTCTTCTTCTCAGACAGTGCAGCCAGAGTCCCGTGAGTCATTCCCATCCCAGCCATGTGCCCTCTCCTCGGATGACAGCTTCTGTGGTCACTCCCTGCCCTCGCAGTGGCCCCCACACAGGTCACTCCGCTCACTCTTCACAATGGTGCTCAGATGGGCTCAAACTGAGCTCATCTCTCAAATATTCCTACACTGTGGGTAAGGCGGTGACATAATTTAATTCCTGACATTTCATTTGAGGTCCTAGCTTGCTTTAAAATAATTGCAGAAATATGTCAGGGAAAAAAAAAAAAAAATCCAAGAAACTTCTGAGCCCAAACACCTTTGTTCGCTGGATGTAGTCTGCCTGGTGCTGCCCCGACACGCTGCAGTCCCCAGACAGCCCTCAGCTGCAACGAACACCCTGTGCAGCCTTCAAACCAAATTGTCAACAGGAATGTACTTAGCAGGATAACACTTTGACTCTGTAAAAAGTTGCTGTGATAATTGCAGGTAGTTAAAGCACAGTGCCCGGCCAGCGGAGAGGTCCCACTTGCACATCTTGGAAGGGGATGCTCCGGTCACGCGGCTCAGATGTGGGTTTCTGGATGCGGAGCAGTCGGCTCCTGAGCTCTTCCTCCACCCTGGTGGTCACTGCAGAGTTGGTGCAGGAGCAAGGTGGACTCCTTCCACCTGAACGTCCAGCCCTGCCTCATTTCATGATTTAATGCTGCATTGACAATGAGAAAAAACATTTTTTTCAATGGGAAAGTGATGGGGTAGATGCTGCAGAGGCTGCAGCTCCAGCTAGGTGCCCAGGTGTGGTGGGATTTCAAGCCTTCTAGCCTGCCTTTCCCATGTTTTCTCTTTCTTTTCTGCTGCATCTTTCTTTGAGCCACATCAGTGCACAAGAAGCTCCCTTGCTTGACGGAGGACACAGCAGCGTAGATGGAGGCCGTGTTCACCCTTCCTCACTGCCCGTCCTCTGCCTCACCTCTACCCCTCCTGCTCCTGCCCAGCAGCTCCACCGCTCCTCTGCCTGCTTAGCATCACCGTCCGGGTCACCCTCCATCTCCCATCCCATTTCGTTCATGCAGATCAGAGACTGGGGAGCCACTGACGTGTTCAGAAGACCACATCCAGCCCGCCCCTCCTCACCCCACTGTCTACACCCCTCTCTCACCCTGACTGAGCATCAGAGGTGCTTCATGAGTCTCTCAAGAACATGCAGTGTGTTATGTAGTGTGGGAAAAACACTTAAATTACAGTGCCCGAAGGAACATGGATAACACAAACCATACAAGTTCCTTCAATTAATTCTCACGTAGCTTTTAAGAAAGCATCCAATCTTGATTTTATTAATTTCCAGTGATGGACAATCCATTACAGCTCTTGTTAAGATGTTGAAATACCTCATTACTTGTGGGGATTTCCTGCTTCTGATCTGAACTTGTCTTGTTTCAGCTTCAGTCACCAGATCTCAATAGGCGTTTATCTCCTAGGTGGAAACTCTCTGTATAAGGCACTTGGGGCAAGCATCAGGTTATTTCTTAACTCTCTGTTGAACTAACCGTCCTTTCCTAAGAGACATACTCACGCCCTCTTTTCCTTCTGCTGGCTCTCCTCTGAGCCAGAGTCTCTCCTGACTTTCCTGATATCAAAGCTGGACATCACATGCCAATAACATCACTGCTTAGCATACGCTAATATAACCTCCATCCACTTGTTTCTCGGATGCTTCATTATTCTGTAGAAGAATATATTCATTATTATTTTCTGGTTCTAGTCACCAGAAGGCTTCTCCTTAGTTAGAAATGATTCACCAATATGGCTTTAAATTATAGTCAGTAACTATTTAATGTTTCTTTCTCTGTTATCATCATCATAGCATTGTCAATAGCCATGATCAGATACAGCCATTTCACCTAGGAGTCCTTGCACTACTAATCTGACACTTCGTGTTGACACTAATGCTCCAGTTTCTACTTTCCTCCTTTAAAAGTCTTCAGCAAGCCCACATAACTGCCACCCTCCCTCCAGCTTGGCACCAACAACCAGCACAAAGCCAATGGGCCAGACACAGTCTTTTAGACCAGTTCGGTGTTGAATGAAGCTGCCTAACAAAAACCGAAGTCCCTGGAGAGGTGTTGTCTGTACGGCACTCGCATTTGGTGGCACTTCATTTGCAGCAAAGTCATTTTTAGCTTCCTACCCTCCAAGGAACGGTGCTTGCGTACCTGGGTCCCTCTGTTTCAGGAGAGAAATTTAGAGGCAGGTACCTCTGCTACTGCAGTGCCCCTCAACCCCAGGTGACTTCAAAGGGCTCGGAGGGGAAGGGAGATGGGCAATGACCATAGGTCTGTCCTGCTCATCCCAAAGGCGCTGGTGGTGGGTGGGTAACCCCTCCGTCCTCAAGTGCTGTTCCATGCAGGTGTTCAGTGAGGAGAACCCAGCAGTAAGTGTTCACCATCATTTGCTGTTGTCTATGAAGTGACCACAGGAGAGCTCTTCCAAGCACCACACAGAGAGGTGGAGGTTGAGCAGAGGTCATGGAGGAAAATCCTCCCCAGGGAAGCTGTTCACAAAACTTGAACATCCTTTTTGCTAGTGAATCCCATCTATCCTGTCCCACAGCAGCTCACATAGGCTGCTAGCCATGGTGGCTGTCACCATGTCCACATGGGCATCAGCTGTCCTTCAAAACCCATATTCTTTCATTTAAAGCAGGGGCCTTCAGGATTGCCTCAAGGCTCTGGCTGGTGATATTAATACAAAAAGTGAGATTGTGTGAATGGCAGCCAGCTCTAGAGTTATAACGCTTTAGGGGAAAAGAGGCAGATAAGTTAGATGGAACTCATAAAAAAATACGACAATAAATTTAGGATAGGTCCTGAAAACAGTGGTTTAAAAAGTGCTTTAAAAACCACTGTAAGGCCTTACGTGTCTCTCCTGGCTGAAGTATTTGTCGTGGGACACTTTCATAAATGCATAAGAGCAGGAAGCTTAAAGAGAACCAGGTCCCATGTTCCAGCCCCACCATGGGAAGGGGTCCTTCCCAGCAGAGGAACCAATCCTTTCAGGAACATAAGGACAAGCTGAGTTCCCATCCACCGAACCGTAACAGACTGAGACTCCTGCTGCAGGCCCTCCACCACACCTAGGGTCTGGGTAACGTTGCTTTTCCCAGGGAGGCACATTTTACAGTCAGTGGAGAAGGTCTTGATACCAGAACTGTCCCAAGCTGACCAACATAATTAGAGCTATCAGTGGATCTTGCTTTATCTTGACCAAGACATGCAGAGCCAGAGGAATGGATGGACAGATGTATAGCAGTCTTCCTACCCATTAAAACTAGGCAAATTTTCAACAGAGACTTGTGGGACATTTCCTGGGTCAAAATCGAGCATTTCTTGTTGGTTTTCAAAGCAAGCAGCTTAGCTCATCTATACTTAGAAAAATTTCTATGGGGATGCTAGATGAAAACTTCTACTGTCACCTAGCACGCAATTCAACTTGATGAAAATTTGGTCAGTGTTACCGAATCACTGACAGCTAAACACAAGTGTACCTGCGCCAGTTCCACCTACTTCAGACCACACAGTCTCCTTCACATGCAAAATGAAGTTATCTCGTTTCCATGAGCTTTAGGAGAAGCTTTTGGACTGCACCCCTGGGTGAGAGTATCCTCTGAAGTTTTGCCAGGGCTCTACCACCTTGCCCTCCATTCTGCAGATTTACTGTTTTACTTTTCCTCACTTTTTTCCCTTCCCTTTGATGCAAGCAATATTCCAGATGTTTCTGCCAGCTGAGCATGCTCTGCTGCTCAGAGGCACACTCTCATCCCGAATGTATCATTTCTGTGGTGTGACTTAACTTTCATTAAGAAAACAGATGCATTTACCTGTGGTTCCATGGACGGAAAGCATACAAAACGTGGCTTTAGAAGAGACCAGTGGGATGAGATTCACTAAATGGAGAAAATCTGGAGTTATCAGGAGCGAAAACCCCAGATGACGTGATTTCCTGAAGGACTGGCAATTCAAAGCAAGGCAGCTGTGCTGCTGTCAGATTTCTGCCACGGAGCGCACTGCCTCCACCAGGCAGCGTGAAGGAGCCTAGACGGTGCTGGGGATGCTCTGTCTCACAGATTCACACCCGGACACCGGGCAGGACGCTCGTGATGTGCCCTCTGGGATATCAGAGGGTAAGAATGGCCCAACCTCTATCGATAGGGCACATGTACTCCCACAACGTGCGTGTAGACATGGGCTGGCAGCAGAAGAGAGAAAAAAATCCTGTGCCCCCCCATGCTCTCTCTTCTCTCCATCGGTGTCTCAGTGAGCATCGATGCCGCTGCCTGCTTAGCCGGATCTCCATGGCAACCATCCAGGCTCAAATTAGTTAATGACAGAGATAAGCTGGAGAATACTTAGGAAATTCTTATCAAATCATTACTGCTATTCCAGTTTGCTTCATTTCACGGTGTAAAAACATCTTCCTGCTTGTGCAGAAATTACACGAGAATGCATTGAGAAGTGTTTGGTTTGTGGCTTGGCTGATTTCCCCGCAAACCTGAATGAATTATAAAAATACGGAGTGCTTACAGGCACGAGAAATTGAAGTTTTATTTAGGTCATTACAAAAAGCCTCTATTAACTCACCTTGAGAAGAGTGCATATTAAAATGAAAATACGTCTCTTCCTTAACTGCCTGTATCTACTCCCTAAACAGGCTATTTTTCATGCCACATACTATTATAAGTGCAATAAGTTGTCTAAAATGTTTCTTATTGTTTATTGTTTGTCCTGTACTTCCTAGAAAAGCAGACCCCGGCATGCACCATAACATGCAGTGCGGCTTCTGGGCTTGCAGCCTGCGTGGAGACAGAGGCTCGTGCTTGCTGGCAGATGCTTAGCTCTTGACCCTGCAACCGTCTCCTTGCTGGGCAGAGTCTTTTTGACCACCGGGGTCAGCGGACCTCTGCTTTGCCACATCAGTATGCAAGTACAAAGCTGTTGGAACTGTTCTGGTGCTATTTTCCATTTTCCAAATATTGCTTCTTGAAGCATCCAAGCCACAGAATTTTCCTTCATATCTCCTTCGCCTGCTGGGTAATTGCACCCTCCCAATGGCTGGTGACCTTTCCTGGAAGCAGATGAGATCATGCTTTGCATTGATGTCCTGTGTCATCAATCCATCTAAGGCTCCTTCTCCTACTCGTGTGAAGTGAAACCCAGCAGCCCCAAAGCAGACAAATCTGAAATCAATTTTCTATTTACTGGTGCCTTGCTTAGTTTGATTTGTACTTTGCTGAGGCAATCGAGAATCAGTGATTTTCTCCACCTTTGGAAAAGTTAGTGGGAAGCTACGGCGCGGGACAAGAGTGGGCGGCACGTGCCAGCGCCAGTGCCACAGCTGTGGAGAAGGGAGCCTTCAGCCAGCGAGGTGGCTACGTGCCCGTCTTCCAAATGAACCCTCTGCAAAACCTCAAAATCCACAAGTTATCTGAAGACAGAAGAAACTAAATATCTGTTAAAAGCCTGCAGTTTTGGGAAGGGCCGTGAACTGACGCTCTGAATTCACTTCTGTGGAAGGAGGACACGGCTTGTCTCAAGCTTCCACGCTGGCCAACTTGGTGCTTCACACATGGAAGCAACATCAGGAGAGGAAAAACACATACATGTCAAGCACCGTAAGAATAATGGCCATGGGATGTCACCGGAGCTTTGCTTACGGTGACGCCTGCGACCGAGCTGCCCCTGCCCTGGAGCAGAGGTGCTCGGGGATGCTCCCCAGGGTCCAGCTGCAGCTGCAGCATCCAGACTCTGTCCCACCAAAATGCAGCGTGGGTAGTAAACGGGAATAGTCCTGGGCTCAGAGAGAAAGCTGACAACTGCTGCAAGCCTTTCGTACTCGGGATGGGTCTTTTCATGGGGTGAGGGAAACGCGTGATCGTTTGCCTGCTGCAGAGCAGCTCCAGGGCTGGAATACTAACTCCAGGGGAGGAAGAGTCCTGCCGAGGTATTTTTTGCTGTCACAGCAAAAAAGAAATAAGAAGTGTTCAGTGCTATAGCATGCTGAATAGAAAACAAGTTTTTAAGCCTGAAAGTGGTATTTTCTACACTGTTTAGGTTTTTTTTTTCCCCCATAGAGAGTCTTTTTAATTCTGCAACATACAGACTAGAAATAAGAGGGACCCTGGGGTGGTACGCAGCCTCCTCACAACACAGCAACCTAGACAACAAGGAATTGCTTTGAGCACATTTCTTATGAATTTTAGAGGGGGTAAAAAAGAAAAAAAATCTCTTTTTAGGCTTCCTTGCAGTGCTTTCATATTTGGACTCACCTTTTTGCTCAGAAGCTTCCCTGCATCCTGTGGAATAAGCAGCACGTGCTGAGGAACAGAAAGCGTGCCCAGGCTTAGCCGCCTATGGAAAAGAAATGTTATAAAATTGTTCCCTTTCTTTTCCCTTTGTAGTCCACTGATCCTGAAAACGAAGATGACTGCTGGCTTATTGAGGCTTGTACGTCCTGGGCTGTTGTAAGGGAAATTGCCTTCTTGATCTAGGATGTGTGAGCCTGAGCAGATAAAAGGAGTTGGTGAGTGGTGGGTCAGAAAAGCCACTCCGCCACTGTTTACTGGGCTTCTGCAGCCTTTTAAAACTTGGCTCTGCCTGAAAAGGAGATCCTTATTAAACGTTTGCAGTTAACTGCAGTGGATCTCCATTCCCTTCCTCTAAGCTGGAGAAAGAGTCACAAATATTTTACCACCAAAAAACTGCGTGCAGAAGATGGGAATACAGAACTGGCCTGATTTCTACAGCCCAGATGTTCCTCTTGCCTGTAGGTGCTGCTGCACTGAGGGACTCTCAGAGAGGGGTTCCTGGGCTTTGTACCTTACTGTGTAATTTTCTTTGCCTTAGAAGAAGGAATTTATCGCCTATAACTAAAAGAAAAATAGCAAGCAGGAGAGTTGTACATCATTTGTCCATCAGATCTCTTTAAAACTCATTCTTTTCTCATTCACAGTAAATAACCTGCAAAATTATGTTGAAATAAAATCCCATTGCAATAAAAATGGCTTTTTAGAGAGTACGTAGAGACAATTTCAAAGCAAGAAAAATAGAACGCTGGGAAATAATGAATCAATATTCAAGATATCAGACCATCTTCATCAACCTGTATTACTAAATTAACTTGTCAATGGAAAATCTTGATTTAGTGTTTTTCGCAGAAGTGCTATGACTTAGTTATTGAAATTTTCCAGCAAATAAAGTAGTACACATGGACAAATCGGCACCGTCTTTCAAAACATTTGCTCAGAGATTTAATATGAAAACGGAATAACTTATGACATTTATCATCAGATTATTGAATGACAAGTTTAAACTTCAGTTAAATATTCAGTCTTCTTTTAATATGGTAGTTTCACTGTTTATGTATAACAAAGTATATTTATCATTCAAAGAATAAAGTTCATGTATGGGAAAATAAGCACAAGAAGAAGAAAGTGTAATATTGAAGAGCACTGAGTATATTTCAGCTGTGCTGCAAGCTATTTTTGAGAATAATTACCGACTAAAATATTGTCTTTAGGAAAATTTTGTTAACTTGGAGCATATAGGGTAATTATGGTGTATTGTAATTTCCCTAGGCCCCCATGACCGTTCGTGGTAAACACCCAGTCAATCTCCTATGCAAAGACATAGGACCCATCTAGAACGTTTAATATATTCCCATGGGATCACATCACACGATTGTTTCAATAAACTGCTAAACTTCATCTTAAAATAAAATACAACATTTTTTTCTTCTTTTCCTGTTGGGAACAGTTCTATAATTTATTCTTTTGAATGTCAGAAACTTTCTTCTACTTTCCATCCTAAACTTATCCATGGAAATTTTAAATCCACTGGTCCTTGTGCCAGCACTGTCCTTCAGGTTAAATATTTCCCTTCCCTCCCTGGTGTCCAGCCCTCAATGTACTTCTCCAAGGCAATCATATCCCCTTTCAGTTCTTGCTTTGCCTGTCTAATTAAGCCATCCTTTTAGCCTCATGTCAGGGGAGAAGCTCTCCAGTTGAACTCAGTTTAGACAATTAATTTTTACTGGACATGAGTAGGACACTTAGGCTGCTGGTCCGGCTCAGAGCCCGACCTCCTCCCAGCTCACGTCCTGGGACCGCGTTTTCTTCCACTCCTATGTGACTCCACAGCTCGCCAGCTCTGGTTTAGCAGAGTTTGATGGCTTCTGCACCTACCCTGCGAAGCAGAGCCTAGCACACTCCGATATCCATCTGCTGTCATGCAAACAAGCAAATAAATATATAACGGAGGAGGGAACAAGCTGTCCTCACTCACAGTGAGTTCATCACTTCTGAGTGCAGATTGTGCCTCTCTGAGGCTCCTTCCTCTCACTTTTAATGAAACAAGCTGAATTCCTCTGTGTTATCTGAGGAATACATGTGTATATAAGACAAAATAAGTACAAGGAGCCAGGCTGAGAGTGTTTAAAATAGTAATCTGTAAGCATTTTACTGCAGCAAGCCTATGAATAAAACCCATACCATCTCACAGGAAAGAAGTATTATATGGAAAATAAACTTCACCAGCTGACAAGCTCCCAGGGGCACCCGCTGACAAAACCGGCCTCAGCACTAAGCAGTGATACAGACCTGGAGACCCCAGAAAAGGATGCACTTGGAATTAGAACTGTTGTTTCACCTGTCAGCTTTCACAAGGGAGTGCAGAACAGCAAACTAATCCAAGCTTGAATTTCAAGTTTGTTTCTGTTCTCTTTGCTGTTGAAAAAGGCTTCAAGCAGTTTGTCTGTCTGTCACGTGCACCGGTTACTTGACAATGCATCATCAGCGAGCACACTAATAATGTGATGTGTGTTACCCGCTCTCCCGCACAGCCAGAGAGGCTGGTGTCTCCTGAGGATGCAGGCTGGCAGCTCTGGAAACCATCAGCAGGACGTGGCATCCCCGGTCCTGCCGAGGGGACGTGGCTGCGGAGGAGCGACGCGGACAGACAAGGTGATTTCTCCAAAGCACACGAAGTCTCCGTTCAGTGTTACCGTCATGGCAAGAACATTCAGGGGTGCTCAAGGAAAAAAGTGGTGGAATAAGTAGCTGACTCTCCTTTCTCCCAGTGTCTTTCATCTGAAGAGATTAAAAAAAGCTTGGAGGTGTTAATTGTCCTCCCCATCCCCAGGAGGCTGATAGGGATCAGCTCCTCAGTTCCCACGCACCAGACGTCCACGGCCGCAGCTCACCCTGCGGGACGGCCAGGAGCTGAGGCAGGAGCCCTGCTGCCAAGTTCATCCTCTAATCATCAGACGACTCATTAGAACATGCAATTACTTCTACAAACTGAATAAAAATGCAGCCTAAGACTGGTGCGCCAGTTCATGGTTTGTGTGATGACCACCCCGGGTGTGACAATCTAGACAACCTGTCCTCAGACACCAACCCGTCTTCCTGGGTTTCTGACCCCAGGGCTTCGCTGGCCCTGGGGCCGGCTCGAGCAGCAGCAAACTGCCCAAACTACAGCGCCAAGGTGGGGTTGTTTATATCTAAGATGGTGTCTTATCACCAGACCCTGGTATGCCACTTCCTTCACGATACGCTGCACCAGTAGGAAGAGAATAAAGTAGATTTTCCTTTTATACCACAGGGATTCAAAGCAGTTGGAACAAGGCCAAAGAAAGATAAATCAGTATCCTCCGTACGGAGAAAGGAGGGCATGTCTCAGCCCCTTTGTGGCAACGACGGATTAATGGGTTTTTTAGCTTGTAGGAATCAACCCTATCGCAAAATGCATCTGTAACACAACTTGCAATACCCGCCACACGTTATAATGCGGCCAGTTAGTTTAAAGCAATGCGTACTTTAAAATGGAGCAATGTGAAATAACAGGAAAAGATCTTTTTCATAAACACCTGCATAGCCCGAGTGCCGCCAAACACAGGAGCCGCTGCATCCCCTATGTTGATAAGACTCTTTCATGCACTCACATGTTTTCTTGCCCAGCAAATTAATTCTTCTCAGGTCTCTGGCCCTGGAGCTCATCCGACCCATCCCCAGTGTGCCTGCAGCCCCCCACCTCCATTGTCCCCCCGGCAGGAGGGCAGGGAGACACTTGGACATGGCCCGGCCGCATCTGCTCAGGCCCTCTGCACCACTGCTCGCCATGGGCTTGCAGCCACGAGGTGTCCGGTGGCCTTTCACCACCTGAAACGCTCCCAAGGATGGACAGCACTTCTTCGCTGCTGCTGGAAGCTAACACCCTCGCCAAGAAAACAAAATATGGATTCGCACACACCTCACCTCCAGACTGGGAAAAACCATCTCCAGCCTGGTCTGTTACAGACAGCACCCATCGGTGTTTGTGGAGTGAGCGCAAGATGGGCTCTGCTTGGGGTGTGCGTGTATGCGCGCATGCACGTGTTTGTATGACGCTGCAGCACATTTTTGGCTCCCATTGAAATAAACCGCTTCAGATAGACTGGGCACGTCTGCCCTTCTGTGTGACGTGAGCCTCGGGGCCACGTGCCCCAAAGCTGCCCCGTGCCCTCTGTGCCGGGCAGTTGGACAGGCTTCCCAGCACCGACAGACAGCACACCATGTATTTGGCGATGTCATAGAGAAAAAACAGCCCTTCTTTAGAGGCCAAGCACCACTCACCCTTCGGACCTTGCAGTTTGGGGTGACATTTCTGCTTTGTCTGCAACTGCTTTGGCAAGCTCCACTGACATTGCTACAACAAAGCAACCAGAAACTCACCCTAAAACTGGGTTTGCCACTCTCCCATGCCCCTGGCTGGTCATTTAGAGACCAGGACCAGCTTCTTAATGGTGGGCAGCCACCACCACCTTACCCAGCACCCTGGGAGCACCCCAGGCAACGCTTAAATGTCCCACTACCCCTGAAGCCGTATCAGCAGCTGCAAGGAAGCAGTAACAGGTTTCAAGGACATGGATCGCTCTGCAGCCAGCTGAGATGTCCCTGGAAGGACCTGGAACAGGTCGTCTTTGGCCTCAGTGAGGTGTTTAAAAATTACTTCTTCAATTTCCCCACAATAAAGCTCTTTTCCTCACAAGGGTGCCACGAGAATAAATTTGTTCTTGTCCGTAAAAGGTTTTGGAAATGCTAATTGCTAAGTATCATAATTTGTATTACTTAATTACAGCAGGACTGAAATTTAAATTAGAACCAAGTTTACCTTTCAGCGTAGCATTTAGTAAGCTTGATGTGTTTTCTTCTAAGCTCTTTTCAGCTTAGCCCCTACCTGCCCACCCACCCACCTGAGAACAGGAGTGGGCATCCCTCTGCACCCGGTCCCTGCCATCTCACACCCCTGCTGATTCTGCTCCGCCACTCAAGTTTAATGAGGTGTAACAAGTAAAGATGGATCAAAACAATCAGCACATTTTTGGCACCTTTAAAGCTAATGGCTGTTTGGAAGCTCATCAGCAAAACAGATGTTGCGTTTGATCTGCAAACTGGTGTGCGGCACTGTCTTAACAAACCCAGCACCCTGCAACGGCAAGGCCAGTGCCCGCAGCGAGCGCGCCACCGAGGGAGGCAGACCTGCCGCAGGGCTGCTGAGCACATCTGTGTTTGCTGTTTGATTCCCATGAGGAAAGAAAAATACGGTACAGGCACTGGCGGAAAGGTCCCTTTACCAGGGCGCGTGTTGCTGTACTGCAGCCACATCCATCAGGGACCGGTGGTATGGCACCCGCTGCAAAGGCAGCGAGAGCGTATTTCATTAATATATTTCCTATATTTGTGTTATTGCGATACAGCAGCCAGAAGAGGGGCTAGGCAGGAGCGGCTTTGCGGAGAGGCTGCCCGCACGCCTCCCCTGCCTGCAGCCCTTCCTCTGGCCGCTCCTGCTCCCCGCTCGCCCCGTGGCAGACTGGCACCAACCACAGAAGATCCCGGCGTGCAGCCAGCTACTCCCCATCACACAGAGCTTCACCGGCAGCACCAGCCACTCGTCCGTCAGCACCTCTCCTGCAAAACTGATCCCAACTAGCACAGAGGCACAAGTGGAGATAGACAGCATCTACCAAAGCCCCATCTCCCTCCTACATGGAAGAGATAACACTGCTGGCAAAGTGGTATCTCATGTCCCAGGATGAGCTCTTGTTTTTTGGGGGGACATTACCTACAAATGGCAAAACTGTGTGTTACTGGGCTTAAACACACGCAGTTTATGACTGTACACAAACTCGGGGATGGGTCTCCACCGTGCTGCACGTCTGGCTGTGAGTGCAGCACCCACCGGCTGCATGGGTGCAGAGACACTGCTTGTCCCAGCTCCAGGACTGCTGGCAGGGACAAGGTGTGTCGACCTGAGCCCAATCCACACACCACATCTCCACGGTCTCCACTGTGCGGGGCACAGCATACCATGATGATGCTCATCATTTTGGATGTCCTGGCATGCAAAACAGGACCAAAAGGGTCATGTAGCAGCCAAGCATAAGCAGCATGCTCATCTTCTTCTCATAGGTATTTAGGGCCAACCACGCTGTGCCTATTGGCCTCAGTTGTCTGTCTAAGCCTGTGTGACAGACTGGAGAAGGCATTCATGCATTGCTCGTAGTTGCAGGCAAAAGCCTGCAGAGACTGGTGCCTGTCAAAGAACCTTCACAGGAACAGGCACAAGTACTCAAGCTTCATGACCGAGTGAAGCTCAGCTTCAACTCGGTGGTGAAGATCAACATAATAACGCCAATCAGAAAAAAAAAAATTGTGCTCAAAGCAGGTTTTTAACAGTACGTAATAGAGCCGGAAATTATGCAACTAAAAAAAAAAAAAAAGTGAAAGAAAATATTGATTGCCGTGCATTAAGGTAAGTCCCCACTGAAGCTGCACTCCATTTGAGGCCAAAATCCAATGGAAAGCAGAGTACGTAATCATTTTTATTGCACGAGAGGGGCAGGCTGCAGAAGGAAGTAGTCTCTTTCACTGATGCCATTTCACCATTTCTTCCAGGTATAACAACTGATCTAATAAAATAAAATAAACCAAAATAAAATAAAAAAGAGAGATCTAATTAAAAAGAAATGCTCTGAATTGCATTCTGCAGAATGACGAATGGACAGCAGCTCCGTTCCTGCCACTCCAAACACTGATGCTTAAGTAGTGCCCCAAACCCACACAATTAGCACGTCAAGCTGAAATCGCTGCTATGGGGACAACACCTCTAGTAAGTGGGGAATGCTCTTAGGAGGCAGAAATGCATTTCCGACTTCAACGGTAAACACAGTTCTTAGTGTGTCATGCAGGGGATTTCAAGCGCCTCTTACCTGCAAATGAAAACCCATTAGAGGAAGGATCAACAGCAACGACAAAACTTTCCTTTCATGAAAAATGCCCAGCTCTGTCGCTAACCTCGTAGCTGGAGCTGTCATCGGCGAGCAGCCAGCCAGCCAAGGAACATGGGAAACGGGCAAAGGGAAAAGAAACCAAAACTGCAAGACCTGATCCAGACCACTGTGAAGAGGGGAGCTCCCACGGCCGGCTCGGAGCTATGCTGTCACCTTTGCAAGGAGATCTCCAACAGCTCTTCCCCATCTTACTGAGCAGCATCTCTGTCAGCCCAGCTCTGGGGGAGCTGGGGCGGATGGACGGCCGCCCTAGCTGTCCTGCTGCTGTATTTGTTGCCCACCTGCAAGGAATTTGGTGCCTCCAGGAGGCCAGCTAGGTATATATAGCCCAAGCTTTTTATTTATTAAGATCAGCCCTTCTTAAGGGGCGCATTTATCATTAGTGAGTAATTGCCCTTTAGCTATAAGCAGGAATCCCCTATATTTTCAGAAAAAAAATGGAAAAGCTGAAGAAAAGAGGAAACTCCAAATGGCTCAGGTACACATATATATCTAAATTTCACCCAAACACAACCAAACTGCAGCTCGCTCTCTCCTCAGTTCCTCATTTTGCTCTGCTTATATCCAAAAGTGCAGCCCAAGGCCTGTCTTCCAAAGGAAATATGCTTCAGCTCACGAATTTCTTGGTGTCTGAGCAAAGGCTGCTTTAAGCCCTGGGATGGGGACAAGCAGAAGAAATGGGAGGGAGCGGGTGCCCCCAGCCCAGCCCGTGGCAGAGCCTCGGCGGTGCTGGCAGCAGCTCCCCGACGGGCAGAGAGGGGCTTGTTACACCACTCACGCTCACTTACTGTAATTGCAATTCTACATCACTTGTATTTTCTAAACAAAAAAATCAGGATGACTATTAAAGCTGAAATGAGGCATTATGAGAGCTTTTAGATTTATACAGTCAATGCCTCAAAAGAAATAGACAGCTCCATTATAATGAGAAAGAAAGAAAAACCTTTTCCAGAGCCCATTACAAAAAAAAATCATCAATGTCGTCTGCTCTACAAAAAAATCTAATTTAAGGTTTATGACAAACATGACAAAACAAGCGCACACTTCTTAGTATCATTCATGAAACACAGCAATAGATTGAAGAAACAGCCATAAGTAATGCAGTAAAATTTTGTTAATTAAACATTTAATGTAACAGAGCTCGTGAGCTGGCATGGGGTTTCTCTGCAGCTCTATTTTTAGTGCTCGCTGAGCTGAGCAGCAGTTCATCTACCCACACTTGGAAATTATGGACTTGGAGTTAATTACAAATTTAGAAGTGCTACCTGAGAAATTTGTTTTTATGCAGAGCAAATGGTTAGCTAGGTAGACAAGGGAGAAGCGCCGCTCCTGCAAACAAGCAGCTTCTCTGGAGCCCCATAAAGCCCCCGGTACCTTTGCCTCCTCTTCTCCTCGGGCTCCCTCTGAAATGCACCACCCGCTATTGGCAATTGGTCTTATTTCAAGAGGTAACCCCAGGGAAGAACAAAATAAAGTATCCTTCTTCCTATGACAGCCTTATTAGTATGTATGTTCAAATGCATCAACCTAATGAGGCCATGCCATTACCGCAAACTGCTGGTTTGAGTATTGTTGAAGCCCCAGAATATCAGAAGAATTTTGGGGGAAAAGAAAGGCTATTAGTTCAACACAAATAGTCACAAAGTAATAGTGAAGACTGCCAAAAAATACATTGGTTTCACTAATAACTGCTGTGCAAAATGTAAAGGGGAGAATTTAAACATACTCATATTTTATTTCAAGGCATGAATAGCTACAAGCTACTCTCAGAGCAGCACAGACCATACAGCACTTACACAGCACAGGCAAGATCTATCACAGCTCTCAGACAGGAACATCTGAACCACACGTTAAATTAGGCAAGATGAAAAAAGGCACATTATTCTAAAATGCCAAAGACACTCAGCTTCCTTTTCCCTTCAGCATTCAGCCAGTTATCGCAGATGAGGCTACAGCTGAAATTGGCTACGATGAGAATAAATGGGCATTCACGGCACGGCAGGGAGGACGCAGGGACGGCTCCACATGCCCTAGCCCCCAGGAATTTGGGGTCAGAAATATCTGATAGAGATACTTAAAAATATCTATCCCTAGTAAGCTTTCAGCATTTTTGTTATTTTTGCTATCTGAAAATAAAGCTTGGGGGAAGGGTAATTCATCACTGATGCACTGGGCTGGGACTCGGGAAGCAGAGAGCCAGTTTCTGTCTCCAGCAGATCCACCACGAGACTTCAGGGAAATGGTTGCTTCTCTGCCTCTCTCTGCCTGCAAGCCATATTTGCATCTTCCTAAGAAGGAGGTGAATGGGTATTTATTACCTAATAATTGGACATACTCATAATTGCAGTGAGTTATAATCCAGACAAGCAAAAAAATCCTCAAGAACCATGTAGGTGGAAGAGTAAAGCGATATACCTGTCTGCTCACCTACAAAAGAAGTCTCCATCTTCCCACTACCCGCACAAGCCACTTGCTTTGTGGAGCAGAGTCCAGTCACCAGGAGTTTGTGTCAGTAATAACTTTTATTACAAAAGAAAACAGCAATGGTGAGGGTGACTGCCATGAACCGGTGAGCACACACCCTGTCCCGTTTCCAACAAGACCTTTCCTAAAACCATCACTTGCCTGCAAATACTTTAATAAAGCAAACCCCCGATTGCACTTGAGTTTTAGTTTGTCTCTTATGAGCCGTGACCTCTCCAGCTAGACAGATGCCATGCCGATGCCCCCGACCTTCTGAATCAGCTACGTCCAGCAGAAGCAGAGGGGCAGACGTCCAGCCCTGGGCAGGGGCGCAGTGGGCATGCAGGCCACAGGCACCCCGACATCGAGGGCAGAGGCTAACAAAAAATAAAACTCTGAAGACAGTTGAAGCTATCTTTGAACTTTTATCACAGTAACTACATTGTGGCAACACAGTGACATGTAATTTATTACTTGCCAAACGCTTTGATGCGCTGCTAATACAATATGTTATATAACAGCTTTTTATTTTTAAGGAGCTCAGAGCCTCTTGCAGCAGAAACCACAACTAGTCATTTATTTGGGACCAAAATATACTCAAAAGCATTCACACTGTGTATTGAGCAGCCTGTTCGTGCCTGATACTCTAGCAAAATTGCTAGATCTCTTTTATAATGCTGACGGTGGCAGCGAGGGCTCGGGTTATCTGCCGCCTGCTTGACAGCCAGGACAAAGGAGTTTCGAAGAAGCAGTTTTAACTTTCCAACCCTTTCTGAATCCACAATGTGATTTCTCAGTGAAGTTTTTTTTTTCCTTTGGAAAGTCTTCTGCAGCCTTTCAGGCAGGCAGCCCCGCTCCCTGCTCTTGCCCCCAGGCGAGCATCCCTGGGGGGATGCGGTCCTCAGTGGTGGGAGCCGGCTTCTGCCCCATTACGCTGCAGCAAATGGCCACCTCAGCAAACCAGCCAGATCACTCTAGCTCTCCTCTAGCTCCATAAATGTTACTGGGCTTCCTCCCCTGGGTGATCCTTTCACCGCTGGCTCACCCCCGTGGAGCTCAGGGATTCCCTGCTGCCTTCCCACTGCAGCACGCTGCTCCTCAGCTCATGCCGAGCAGTTGGTAGAGCCAGACCTCTCGGTTTCAGGAGGCTTTGCAATATCTCCCTTTCACTTCAGGGCATTCCGGATTAGGCCCACAGCTGGTTCATGCTTTACAAACAGCAGTAGATGCAGACTTTTCTTGCAAGGATTGCATCCTGAAAAGAGATGCTTGCCTCCGGGGACCAGCAGGTAGGATCTTCTCTACAGTTTAATTACTCATTCTAATGCTACACATAAATACCCTTTAAAACTATTTAACAAATACGTGTAGAAGCTCTCCAACTGCAAAATGACACTTGGCTGAATTCATGAGCTGCGTAAATAGTGGGATTTATGTCTGCCGAGTTAAAGGGGCAGGATGCCAGGTACAGTTTTAAATCTTGCCCACATAAACACAGCAAAGGAGCTGATGCCAGGAAGTCAGCACCGAGGAAGGGCCCCTCAGACCACTGCTCTGCACAATGTGGAAATGCCAAGACAAGCAATGAGTGCATATGAAGCACATAGTGGCTGTCACATAGCAAGAGGTAGGGCACCGAAGGATGCAAATAATGTTTTGGTAAACAGAAATAAAAAGGTTGGTGCCTTTGGTGAAGGTCAGCACCAGGACACCCACCCTGCAGCCCACAGGCAGTGTGTTGCCTGTAACCCCTCCCAGGGCTGCGCACCAGCACAGGCAGCAGAGCTGAGACCCAAGCACGAGGCTACTTGCTGTGCATTGCCCATCCAGCAGTGCTGCTGGTGAGACTGGGGACTCCTGAGCAAGTAAGAAAAGCAAATTTTAAATAAGAGATTTTTACCGACACATCAATAAAAAGACTGTACAAATTGCTTTGTTGAAGTACTACAAACAGTTTCTGGGTTTAGAGTCCCAGGGTCTGGGAGCATCTTTTCTTCCCAGCCTCTGCAGCAAGTCCTTGTGCTCTGTCCCTGGCTCAGCTGCTTTAGCGGCTGTTCCTCTCGTCTGCCAGCCACTTGCACTCACTGACAGTGAATCGTCCCTCAGAGCCCACCGAGTCTCAAGGAAAGCAGGAGGAGCAGCAGGAGAGGAGCTGTGCACTCCTGGCAAAGGTCGGGGCGCTGGGGCAGGAGGGTGGCGGTGATCACTGCAGCACCAGCACATGCAGGAACATGCTTGTGGGTCAGACGCTTCATCCCTCTGGTCTGGGGTACCGGGCTCACACCGTGCCAAAGCACCCACTCCACCAGGAGAAGCCCTGGGCTGAGCTTCTCCAGCCACCAAGGTGGGCCAGCAATGCCATGGGCATCAGTAAACCCTTCCCTGGCTGCAGCAGAGCCCTCTCCCCTATGCCTTTTGAAACTCTCCAGCAGTTTATTGTGCTGGGAACGCTGCTCATTATACAGCAGCACTAAGCATATGGTTCGCAGTTGTGAGCATAAGGAAACGCTGAGCTAATTGCCGCACTAGGAGTGGGAGTGCTCTTGGCAGCCTGCAACCACCAGCACGGAGCTCCAGACTGGAGGGAAACGAACCTCTCTCCCTTCTCTTTCCTCAACACCTTCCTTGCAGAAGGCCCATGTTGCCCTGAAAACAGCAGTTGCTTTCGCGAGCGCTCACTGCACCCACGCTGATCCCCGCACCCGGCTGCCACTACCCCAACGTTCGGCGTGGGGGGATGAGGGCAGGGGGAGAAACGGGATGGGAGGACACCAAGGGCACCTTGAAGCGAGGCAGTAATCTGCAGCTGGTGGGGAACTCTTTCTTCGGCAACACAGAAAATTAACATATGAAAAATACGGTTTGGAAGAGCCACTATAAAGCAAGGGCTGGGTACCCATCATCTCGGTTTTGGGCTGTGCTTTTTATTAATCCTGGCATCTTCCATAGGTGGGGGATCAATAGCAGAGCTGGGGAGAGCCCAGCAGCAGCCGTTGCTGCAGAAGAGCCCCAGACTCGGAGCAGCCTGGGGGCTTTCCCTGACCTCCCAGGCTCTGCAATTAATTATCTGGTCCTCGGTCAGAAACTGAGGCAGAAAGATGAGAAATCATGGAAAGATAATGAACCACAAAAGTAAAATAAATCCACCTAAATTATTCAACCCCCTTGACAACCGTAACACTCCAGCACACTGCAGAGATGCTGGACCATCCTCCCTTAGTGCCTAACATAAGTTGGTTGTTTTACCTCCATGAGAGAGATTTCCGTTCACCCAGCACCCATCTGCCCTTTTATCTATTGCCATTATAAAATTTTGTCTTGGGTCAACTTCTCGAGCACTCCTCCGATAGCACTCCCACCCACACCAGTGGAGCCTCTGCCTGCGTGAGGGCTCCCGGGTCCAGCTGCCGTTTACGCTGTGAGACCTCCAGTTTCCAAAGCACAGAGCTCCTTGGCAAGGGAACTCCATCACCTCAGTTGAAGGCTCCCTCCCTCGCAGGCATTGCCCCATTAGGGCAGCGGCTCTACGAGATACTTTGAGTTTGCAGAATACAATGAACGAGAAAGAAAAATCAGCCTGAAAGTGCAGATCTCATTCAGGCAGAATGCAAAGCCTGGAGCAGCGCTGGTAAATTCGAGGAGAATCCAGTGACAATTCATCAAGCCCTTACACAGACTGGTGGTGTCGGTCTGGTCCTTCTCAGACCTTCCAAGAGGCACATTTCCATCTTCCTTCTGCTGCAGCGCATTGCACAGCCATTGCAGATGAACCGAGATCTTTCCCTACACGTTGTTCCAGTGGCAAAGGGACATGGTAATTTAGGATTTGCAGGTGAGTTCAGGATCTTTCATTCAGTCTGTGTTCAGAAATAGGAGGGGGAAAAAGTAATTCCCACCCTCGCTTCTGGGCTGCTGTCTGAAATATTATTAAAAGAAAACAAAACTCCTTCCTTCCCCTACTCCCAACACACACGATGATTGCTTTCTCACTTCCATCCGGGGAAGTTCAAAGGTAGCTAATGAAGGTACCACTGCACTTCGCTAGCAATCAGCTCGCAGCAGCCAGATAAATTGGCAAAAGCTGGGTGCCTTTCTGTTACATCTTCGCGTGCCAATTACAGCAAACAACTATAAAACCTTGCTCTGCAAAACAAATTGTTTGTTATTTTGCTACTAATCTGGGAAGATTTGATTTGCAGTTGAATGAGCCATGTTCTCCAAGGAAATATGGAGAAATCATTCCCATTCCTTTGAATATCCTGTGAAGGTAACAGAGAAAAATGCAAACAGTTACCCCACCAAAATAGAGCTAAATTCCTATTTTTTAATTTAAATAAATGCAGCAGACCAGTAAGTCATCTATTTTACCTTCCTGGCACCCTAGGAATTAGAGCCACAAAATGATTTACACCTGTAAACACAAGACCCACAGAGTCAAACAACCCTCCCTGTGGCTGTCCCTCTCCGAGGGCACCTAAATTTCACCTCATCCCCAGGCCACAGCGCTCTGCCTACCCGCAGGCATTCCCACCACCGCCCACACCCCAGTCCTACTCCATCCCCTCTCCGAAATACAGCTCCATAGCTGGAGATCTGAAGGAAGGGAGATTTCACTCCTCCCTCTTTCTCATCCCAGTTTCTCCTGCTGCTTCCTCCATGCTGCATCCTCTGCCGCATGTTTTGCCCATGCCTGCAGGGTTAAACTCGTCTTCCAAAATAGCAGAGTTCTCTACATTGATTTACTTATACGCCACAACTGAGCCACATCCTCCGTCCCTTTTCAATAGGGCAGAGCTCCAAGGTGTCTTCTGGTAAAGCACGCTTCCCAAACGCCTCGCCATGCCTCCTGTCACACCGTGCTCATTAGGTCTCATCAAGAAACATTTTCCTGAGCTCAAGTGAGCAAAAGAAGGAACACAGAGTTTCTACTCTAATTGCTAACAAGTAGTTTGCTTTTTTTGTTTTGCTTGTTTAGTACAAGACCATTGACTATTATGGCAGACATATCTAATAAAATGAGCAACCCTCCAGAAACATGTACCCATTGCATTTTCAGAAAAAAACCTAATTTTTAAAATGCTGTTCCAAAGGTTTAACATCATACTATTCCAACCATATAAAATCATTTAAACTCTACCCTCCTCGCTAACCTGAGAGCTTACAAACAGAATTGCTAATGCAAAATTCTGAGGTCTGAATACATATTTCTCTGCATCCATGCCAGCACTAATACTCAGCTCCTGGCCAGCATCAAATAAACAGCTCACGCTCTCGCCAGCAGAAGCAGTTCCTCCTGCATCAGAAATAGCCTGATGCTCGTGAGTTTGGAGCGTGCTACCACGAGCACCTCTTCTCACCTGTTTCAGAAGCACAGCTCAGGTGTGCAGAAGGATTGGGAGAGATGCTCAGAAAAGGCAGGGTGTTTGCAGATGGCATTTGTAGGAACAGGCAGGAAGAGAGTTCTCTTTCCTGCATGTTTTGTCCCTGTGATGGCCAGCTGACGTGATGCAGCCTCCTTTCTTTTGTAGAAATCTCAGTAAATAAGCCTGCTACTTTCACTCCCTTTTCAACTTCAGTTGGAGAACCTGCATTAGATTTCAGCTGCAAGAGGGCCCTCCAGATCAAAATCTGATGCATTGCCAATTAGTATGCTTCAACTGCCAGCTGCAAAGGAATACTCCCATGGATGCTTTCGTCCATCCTCTTTATTGGGTTGAGCCTGAATTCCTTGCTTTGAATGTCAATCGCCAGGAACCATCCCAACCACCTGCAGGAGAAGGGGCTCCCTGCACCATGCCTGGCAGCAGGCTGGCTCTCCTCTGCAGCAGAGGCTTGTTCTCCTCGTCCCATACGAAATGTAGGAGATTTTTCCAAAGGCAGAGATAGCTCGTGGTTCCCTTTGCTGGTTAGGAGCTACCTTCACATATTTTCAGTATGTGGCCAATTGACCAGGATTTTCTAGGAACAGTTGAGACTTCTCTGCTCAAACCGTGGTTTGCAAAGGGGCGAGGGGAAAGCGTGAGCAGGTTGTGTCACGTTGGCTGTCACCTCGCACCGGCAGGTGAAGGCAACCGCTTTCCTTATCTGGCAGCAATGTGTCTGTTAATGTCTGTGAAACTCTGAGAGCTTACATGAAAATCTTGTTTTCAAAGAGCAAGTTTAGCTTTAAAATTTCCCAGTTATTTATAAAATAAGAGATCCATTAGTACCCAGACAGCCGTTAATGCTGTTTTTATCTAAAACTGCAACCTTTCTGGTATGTTGTGTGGCTACCTCTCCTTTCCTTATCTGAGGGAGTGTAGTCACAGGGCTGGATCCGCTGTGCTGACATGGTCGCAGCCGGTGAAATGTCCCCATCCGGAGGCGACATTAAGTAGGGGCAAGGGGCAAAGAGAAGGCAGAAACACCGAGATCACGCTGCCGTCATGAAGAGCTGGGGTAGCAGAGGCAGATGCCATCTCACCCCTGTGCCTCCGAAAACCTTCCCCAGTCCGTTTTGTGAGCCACAGAGGAAAATAAAACTGGAAATATGTAATCAAGGCATCTGGGATCAATTCCAGTGAATACGGATCTTGGCTTTTCTGCTACTTTGACTCACCAGTTAGAGGAGTGCAAGCTTTTCCCCAGCATCACCCATGTGAGCATTTCAAGCAGGTTTTAATGACATTCACGTGAACGGCTTCACGATCTCAAAAAAAACCCAAAAGAAGTGAAGCCCACTTTTTGCTGGTCTACTAGGTAAAAGCAGACCTCACCTAACGAAAAATAACCATCTTACTCTTCTGCAAGTAAGAAGATTTCAAGAGAGTTAATAACTCGGCTCACGTTCAAGGTCAGTATTGAGCGAGGTCAGGTCCGAACCTGAGCGCAGGGTCTCCTCGGTACGGGGGAGCCGGGGTGGCTGCATGCCAGCCCGCTGACACCAGCAAGCGTGACAACGACTGCACTGTCATGCCACTGACCCTCCATCCCTGTTTTTCCCTGTGGCTCATCCTGCCTGTGACAGCTGATACAGAAGCTCCTCCCGGGTCTGTCATTCAGCCGCCCATGTCAGCAGCAAGCTGTTCCCCAAAATCCCTATTTCACAATGCAAAATGTATGAGAAGTCCAAAGAAAACTGATACACAGTGACCTTTACAAACACTTCATTGATAAAATCCTCGGACTGTTTTGACATTAAATTATTGTTAGCATGCATTTTCCTAACTCTACCTGAAACATTGTAAGACGTTAACTTACAATTCTGAAGTCTCAACCAGACCAAAGTCTATAAAAAGACTTATCAAAGTCACTTTACACACAAGGTAAGGCATGGAGCAGTAAGGTGATAGCAATTAAATGGTCTTTTTAAAACACGTTTTCTGGTGGCCATAATGCAAACTAGCAGATGCTGTTTCCTTCCTAAAGAAATCTGTCTGCAAGGAGCTGTCTGGAGATCCTAATTCTGGAAATAATGAACTTTGAGAGCCTCAGCCAATGAACAGCCTGGGCTCGAGCTCATTTACCCTCCCATTATGGTCACTTCAGCTTTAATAGTGCAAAACAGGTGTGACAAGACAGTGCCAAATTTCTTCCCTGATCACGTTTGGCCATCAGCTCTGGCCACTACCCCCGCCAGTTCAGCATAGCCTCAAGGAGCAGCCGTCAGCCGAAAGAAGCACTGGCCTTTGGGGACTTCACCGTTTTGCATCTTTGCAGCTGGGCTGGAAGAGCTTTGTCCCACATGATGCAGATTTCTCTAAGCACCTGCCCCTTCAGCATCTGCACAGGTGGGTTGGTGGTTTCCACCCCAGAGGAAGGGTCGGGGGCACAGAAAAGGCTGAAAAACAGCAAAAGTTCAAGCAGCAAATGTCTGCTCAGCTGAGGGACCTGACAGCTGAGCTCCTCCCGCTGTGATGATCAGCCAACCGCTCATCATGCTTCCCATCTCCCAAAAAAACATTAACCCTCTGTACTTTCGGCTTCATTGTAAACGCCACAAAAATATTATTCTGCACCAATATTTTGGGGAACGAGTCTGCTGCATGCTGCTTAGGCACCGCCATTGTTTGAAGACAAGATGATGTTATGGGAGATGGATCAAGGCACTGGTTCCCAGACACAAATGGGTCCCACAAAGCCTCACTAATTTGTCAATAGCTGGTGAAAACTGCCTTATAAAGAGAGATCTCAGCTTGAAGCTGGAGGATAAGGGTGCAGCAGTAGCAGCTCATGGCATATCTGGAAAACTGGCAGTAACCCAGGGAGCCTGGGAGCCCTCGTTAAGAAATACTTTTGTCTTTTATACTTACAATTTCTATTTTAGATTTGTATATATTTCTAGTTACTTTCATGGTATGCTACAGGTTTCTAACATTTTGTCTTTTATAGAACTTCAAAACATCAAATGGACTTGCATTTTAAAATAGGATGCAGATTTCCAACACAAACTATACTTTTATGCTCACTTCTCCCTGAATCCCCCGCTTCAAAAAGCAATAGCTTAGTGCTGCTGTAAATTTCCTTTAAAATCCATAAAAACCATAAAAATCCAGGTTCAAGGAAGGAAACCAAAAGCACTATGTAGCCCTTCAGAGATAAAGTCAGAAATAAAGCCACATCTAAGTGTATGAAATTAAGTCAAAAGGCTGCCAATGTTCATGAAATTGGCTTGAAGTCATGGGATCTAAAAAAACAACAGTAACTCTTGGGACTTTCTGTTTTCTTTCTGAAATCTAAGTGTTTAGGATTTGTGTTTTAAAGCTTGATGCTGCAAGCAGAGGGCTTGCTTTGGATTTAGAACAACCTTTGAAAAGAGGTGTTGCAAGGTAAAAAGCTCACAGCATCTTAAGAATTGGGGAGCTGGTGCTTTAGGAAAGAACTAAATCCTGCAAGACTGCAGTTAGAGCTGTGCGGGGGAAACCAGAGCAGGCGGTAGGGAGCCCTGCCTCGCTCCCCGGCTGAGCTCCAGCGTGGTGTGGAGAGGCCAGCGTAACCGGGACAGGCAGTGCCGGGGTGGCGGGCAGCGGGGGAAAGGGACCTTTTTTATAGAATAGAATAGAATAGAATAGAATAGAATAGAATAGAATAGAATAGAATAGGAGTAGAAAATTTTCTATTGCTTGCTCACGTTGTTCATGCCTAGTGTAAGTCTAGCTCTATATTGCTTTTCCATTTCGGTTTTGATAGGAGATGTGGCAAGCCAAGCTTTGCTTTGGGGCTGCATTATCAATTTCTAGCTGTGCTGAGCTTCCCCCCGTCCTCTTTCCTCTGTGTCACGCACTGCAAACTTATCCCAGCTGCCAGCAGAGGAGAGGATGCTGGAGTCTGGTCTGGAGAGAAGAATATTTCCCAGCAGAATAAGAGTTCAAGGAATCTTTTGATTTAGCCAAAGGGCTCTGCTGGGTTTAGAAGACCTTTGCTTTCAGCATTGTATATGCACAGAGGGAGAGACAGCTGCTGTCCTGAAGTTTTCACCATCTGAGCAAAGCACAAGAGAAAGAAAAGCATTCTTGTCCCCATTTATAGGTGGAAAAATGAAAAAGGAGAGGTTGAAGGACAAGTGAGGCCATTCCAGGAGACAGGAGCCAGCAACTCCCAGATTTTGGATATTGGTGGAGCCTCTTCTCCAGCTGCAACCTATGGCAGGGGGTTGCTGAAGTGCAAACCCAACTACCACCACAGAGCAAATGCCTGTGCCCAGATGTGTCCTGGGGGAAAACAGGGTGTGACAGAGGACTTTGACTTGCAGAAAAAGTAATGAGGATAACTTCAGTGACTACATAGGGCTGTTTTTCATTTTTTTTTATTATTTTTTCTCTTTTATGTGGGTTTATTCCCTTGACACCTTGCAGCTCAATCTTTCCTTTGCTGTTATTTTTGGTCTTCACTTTTCTTCCTTTTCTTTTCATGTCCCAAATGACGGTTTCAGTCTCCCCTGGCCCCACACCATCTCTGCCAGCTTCTCCTCCCCATCACCTGCAAGTGTCTTTTCCCTGCTGCCGTTACTCACAGAGGGGTTTTGCTCTTCTCACCCATGAAACAGCTCCTCGCCCCATGCCTTGCTGCTGAGCTTGGCAGAAACCAAAACAAACCCGGGAACCACTTGGGCTCAGCCGAGCAAGGGCGCTGCCATGCCCACAGACCACGCGAGGCTGAGCAGGAGCCGGCCCAGCGCCCTGGAGCATTTAATGCCAATGCCCGTGCAGACGGTGTCCGTGCATCGTGTTACTGGCAGGGATGCAGCTGAGTTGAGGGTATTGGAGACCACGACCCCTGTGAGCAGCCTGCACAGACCTATACAGCAACAGGCATCATTCCAATCCTCTGATGAGCGTTTTACAGCCAAAAGGTACACGTCTTCCCTCTTGCTAAAGTATATCAAGAGGAAGCTGTTAAACAGAACAAACTACACTGACATACTGGTGATCTTCGTAACAGCATCACGGCCCAAGCTAAGCTGTTATATTGCTATAAACGTAACAGAGGTTACAAAAGCAGGGACAGGGGGTGCACGGGGCTGCCCCAGGAAGGCTGCGAGGAGAGCAGAGCTGCTGGAGTGAGAGGTGAGAGCAGACGCTGCCCTGTCCGCCCCTGCCCTCGCTCCTACCAGCCTGCTCTCTGCCAGCCTACACACAGTCCTCTCCTCCTGCCTGGGCTGGTAGGAGAAAAAGCTTTCCATGTAGCAGAGGGAACTATTCGTGTTACTCTTCAGACTATAGATTTTTCTTGCCCTGTTCCTCTTCAAGCCTCTGCAATCCTGAGCCTGGCCACCCTTTGCAGCTGGGGCTAACGCTGTGATCTCTTCGGCCGTTCCCCGTCAGTCGTGGTGAGGCAGCTGGTTGCTGCGCTGCGACATTTGCCTGTGAAGTTCTGGCACATCCACATCTGACAGGTGAGTCTGGGGTTCACCCCCCTCTTGCTCCCCTGACGTGCAGCCTCCGGCTGCCTTCCTGCTGCCGCAGCATCCCGCTTCCCTCCGCTCCTGTGCCGTGCCGCTGCTTTTCTGCAGAGCAGTGACACTTGTCTGTTGGCTTTTATTCTTCAGTAGTTTGCCTGTTCTTCTCCTGATCCAGTGCCCTTCTTCTAGAGAAATAACACTGTGTGTCTGCTGAGCCTTGTGGACCACGTCTACGGATACGGCCATGTTCAGCAAACCTCTGGGGCTGTGGGAGGCAGCCGGGAGCCCAGAGGCAGCTTCTCCACTTCTGTCTGCCCCACCACTGTGCCAGCACTCGTGTCCCACCGCTTGCAGCATTTCTGCATCTGCTCCACCACACGCCTTGGGGACGCCGGTCGCCCCTTCCTTTCGGGACTGCTGCCTGGCAGGGTGCTGAGCTGTTTCATGGATTCTCTGAATTACAGTGTCACCAGTTTCTTCATCACAGCTGATCAGGATTTTCCCTGTTCTGCCCATCCAAGTTGCTCCCTCTAGACACAGGAGGTTGTACGTCCGCTCTGCTTCCCCTCGCCCAGCTGTGGGGCCCTGGGACAGTTGCACGGTGTGTTCTTCTGCTCTTGCCTGAATGTTTTTCCTCCAAGGTTCAGCTGTTTGCTCCTCCACCACAAGCTCTATTCCCCGGAGATTGCCACACTGCAGCTGAAGCACCAGCAGCAGGCTGCTGTCAGAGGGCAATGCACAGCCCTCGCTTCGCTCGTCAGGTTGCTCTGATTCCCCTTCTCCAGGCTGGTGGGGCCGTGACTGCTGCACCGGTGCCTGCTCACTGCCAAGCTGTGACTCCTGTCCCGATACCTTCTTGCTGCCACGCCATGACTCCTGCCCCAAAGCCTGCTGGCTGCCGCACCGTGACTCCTGCCCTGGTACCTTCTCACTGCCACGCCGTGACTCCTGCCCTGATACCTGCTCACTGTAACACCGTGACTCCTGCCCCAATGCTTGCTGGCTGCTGCACCATGGCTGCTGCTCTGGTACCTTCTCGCTGCCACGCCGTGACTCCTGCCCCGATGCCTGCTGGCTGCTGCACTGTGACTCCTGCCCCAATACCTTCTCACTGCCATGCCGTGATGCCTGCCTTGTTGGCCGCCTAGTTGTTTCAGGACATATATCTGAAACATCCTTTTCCACCCCGTTTACTGATCTATTCTCTGTATTGATGCTGCTCGTGGATTTTTGAGCTGGGGACTTCAGGATTTCTGCCAGAGCCTTCTTGCTCCAAACTTGACTTGTCTGCTGGCNACGACTCCTGCCCTGGTACCTTCTCGCTGCCACGCCGTGACTCCTGCCCTAATGCCTGCTGGCTGCTGCACTGTGACTCCTGCCCCAATACCTTCTCACTGCCATGCCGTGATGCCTGCCTTGTTGGCCGCCTAGTTGTTTCAGGACATATATCTGAAACATCCTTTTCCACCCCGTTTACTGATCTATTCTCTGTATTGATGCTGCTCGTGGATTTTTGAGCTGGGGACTTCAGGATTTCTGCCAGAGCCTTCTTGCTCCAAACTTGACTTGTCTGCTGGCTCCTGTTGGTTACTTCTCTGGTTGTTCTTTGGCTGATCCAGGTCACCCCCTCCTCTGGGCTGTAGGCCACCCTCTGCGCTTGCTCCGCTCTTTCCCTGGAGTCTGTGCTGAGCGGTGACTCCTGCCGCAGGGTCTGCCAGCCGCTCTGCCACGGCTCATCCCCCAGGCAGGAGTCTGGTCCCAGGGACTGCCAGCTGTCCCCCCTGGAGACCCTCTGCGGGCTGTGCCAGAAGTCCTGTCCGAGGGACCACTGGGATGCTTCCCGCGGAGACTCCTGCTCCAGGGCATGTCTGCAGGTTTGCTCCAGCTCAAAAGCCTGGCCCCTAAGCTCCTGCCTTTGAGAAACACTCACGGCACTGCCAGCCTGCTGAACCAGGTCATCCGTCTTACGGAGTGAACCTTCACTCTCCTGGGTTTCTTGTGCTGCCAGTCCTCGGGCATGACCTGCTGGTTCTGGTCCCATTAGGTGTTGGCTGCTGTGCTGGTGCTGCTGTCCCCACGCCTGCTGGCTGCTGCTCCGTGATGCCTGCCCCTCTGCTGCAGCCATTTCAGGACGCATATCTGAAATTTCCTTTTCCACCCTAGTTACCAATTTATTCTCTGTATTGATGCTGCCCTCAGATTTTTGAGCAGGGCACTTCAGGGTTTCTTCCAGAGCTGTCTTGCTCCAAATGTGACTTGACTGGTGGCTCCTGATTGCCACCTCCTTGCTGGCCTGAGGGCTGATGCAGGCGAGACCCTCCACACCCGTGCATGGTTCCAGGACGGGCTCCTTTATGTCTGTCGAGGGTCTCCGGGTCAGGGAGTGTCGGCTGCTCACCCCCTCGCTCGCCAGCAGATCCGTCTGGGGCATGACGGCCAGCACCTCCCCATGGCAGGGGCTCGCGGGGCGGCTGGTGATGGCGTGGGGCAGGCGGGTGGTGGTGTGGGGCAGGAGGATTCCTCTGCCTACCCCTGCCCTCCG